>CM032446.1:143809207-143841707 GCA_019049505.1 Pachyrhynchus sulphureomaculatus
TCCTGTAGGAATCATTGCTTTAAGATTAGTTGTTAGGGCTGTAAGAACTTCATCTTTGGTATGAATCTTTCGAATTGTCCATATTACTTCTGATCTCTCTTTTGTGTCATTACCATCAGCTCTTAGCGTCTCTTTAAGTAATTTGTTATAAGTTCTCCTAAAAATTAGCAAAATCTAAATAAATAGCGAATGTCGTTTTAATAAAGCTATTATACAAAAAATAAACTCATATAAAAAAGTAATAGGAAAGTAAAAACAAATAAACAGATACTTTTTGAGCTGTTTCTAATTTTCAGCATACAAAGCTTTCGTAATTTAAATGTATGTTTTTAAATTCCGGTAAAAAACATTTGAAATATTTTATCATATTGAAATCTCATCTCCGTAAAAGAAATAAACCGATCATTTTTTACCACAAAACAATACTATGTTACTAAATGATCTACTAACTACAGAGTTAAAAACCGCAATATCTAATAATTTAAGATTTTACTATTGAACAGCTTACGTAGAATGCGTGTGATTAGATTAATGTTGCTGTACCTTGATATTGAATAAATTTATTTATATATATATATATATATATATATATATATATATATATATATATATATATATATACATATATATATATATATATATATATATATATATATATATATATATATATACATATATATATATATATATATATATATATATATACATATATATATACATATATATATATATATATATATATATATATATATATATATATATATATATATATATATATATACATATATATATACATATATATATATATATATATATATATATATATATATATATATATATATATACATATATATATATATATATATATATATATATATATATATATATATATATATATATATATATATATATATATATATATATATATATATATATATATATATATATATATATATATATATATTGTAACATTCATTTTTTCCTAGATTTTAAGACCATGTAATGTTACTGATTTTTCCATTTCAAATTGTACTTATTTTCATTTTTGTATCGAACGGTATATTAAACAGAAGTTCCAAGACGTTCGGTATATACGGTGTTTTGCGGGTTCCTGACCGAACCTCTCGCTACGCCGCGATTGGTGAAATGTTTGATCCGCAGTTTTGATTGGAGGGTCGTGATATTACAGGCAAAAGTCGCACGATTATTTAAGGCTCCGCAGAGCTTAAATCGAGGTTTTTTTCCATCTAGCCGCAGCCAGGCAGTACCGTCTAGCCGAGAGGCTATTTTCCATCTAGCCGAAGTAGGCTAATTTTCACCAGAGCCGCTAAGTAAAAGTACCAGTTTCTTCAATAAAAGCCGTAGTGGGCTTTCTAAGTGTTTGTTAAGAAAAAGTGTGAAATCGGGCGTAGTCGATCACAGCAGGAATAAAAAACAGTAAGTCAACAAAACTCCCTTCAATAGACTTATTCGAGAGTAGTGCCTTAACTGCAATGTAAAACAGACTAAAAAGTGAAGTGTAAAGCACGACTTTTCGTCTTCGGGGGTTATAATAGTTTAAAATTTAAATGTAACAACTACTAGATAGGCTGGAATTTTTTTTGGTAAAACTGTAAGGTTAGAACTTTTTATTTTAAAAACGTGAATAAATTTTCTTTTAGTTGATTAAAGCTAGTGTCTCACTGAATACTTATTTTTCTTTTCAGGATAAGTTGTACTAGACTAATTCTTTTTTGTAATACCCATAAAACCCTTCAGCATTTTTCCATTTTATTAGCTGAAGTTAGATCCTTCCTATTTTAAAATGGATGGTGCCCAAAAATTTGGTACAGCTAAAGCCTTTTAAAAAAATAGAAATGAATTCCAAAAAGACGTAAGAAAATTATCTCTTACCCATATCTCTCCACCAAGGAAAACTGAGCTAGTGTGTGTTTAATTTCTTTAGTTCTTTTAAAATCAGGGTTCACTCAATTCAGTATCAGAAATTAAAGCGGGTAAGTTCCAATGTTACAAAATTGCGCTCAAGCATGGGACAAACAACTTCTCACAGGGTACAAAAAAAGATGCCTCAAACTGAGAACACTTTTTAACAGCTTACAAAATGACGCAGTGTACGTGGGGCGCAATTAAACACCATTTCATAGGCTACAAAATAGCGCTGTCAACGCGGGGCTTTTGGAATTTTATTTTTTAAAAAAGGGTTCAGTGTACTAGCTTTCGAACAAAATAAAAGCTCTAACTTTGCAGATATTTTTATTTCATAATATTTATTAAACGAAATTACACTATAGCAATAAGACAAAAGCAGGAAATTTGTAGAATTTTTTATTTCAATTTATCCGATGGTGGTTTAGATATTTGAATTTTGTTGTTGACTCTAAGATAAGAGATCCCTGCTTTTTTCTTAAAAGCTAGCTTTATAGTTCAGATTAGCAGATGTGCTGGTTTACTTTAATTTTTTGCAGTGTTAGATTTTGCGGTTAACCGAACAAAAAACTGTTCTTTCTTCTCACCGATGTTTTGCATGAATATTAAAAATACTTAGCTGATACGAAAACGATATCTGGAGATTTTTTTGTTGGAAATTCTTAACATTTTTGGTAAAAGGATTTTAACACAAGGCAATACTTAAAATTTTTTTTTTGAAATTGTCGAAGATTTTTTTAATGTTTAGTAAAGAAGTTTACATATTTTAAGTGCCTTTACATATTTTTTATTTTTTTGACTATTGGGAGCACAGGAGAAATATTTTCACGACTTTTTAAACAGTTCTTTTAAATAGTATTCATTTATCATGGAAGCCTTCAATTTTAAAGTCAATCACCTACTGGAATATGAATTAGACTATGAACTGAAAATCCGTCGTACTTTCTCAGAACGTCCGGTCGCGGATAAAAGAAAGATTCTAACGAGGATCTTAAGTAAAGAAATTAATGAGCCGGGAAAACGATAAAACTAGGGGATGACACTCTGGATAATACAGAAGAAACGGCTGGTATCGAAAAGAGTTTAAATTCTATCCAAAACTTAATCGATAGTTATGACGGCGATCCAAATGATTCACTTGTACACCGGGTTAAATCACGTTTATCGCATGTAGCGGGTCGCGTACAAAGAATTCCCATGCCGGATGACGAAGAGGAAGCGTCGAAGCTTTCCAAATATGTTCAGGAAACAATAGCTACGTGTGTGCTCATGGAAGCAAATCTTGCAGAAAAGATAGCTCCTGGTCATGAGTTACCACAGTTGCCTATTACAACCCCAGTCATAAACGTACCAGCTCCAATCGTGAATTGCGCCGCCAGAAATATTCCTGTCAGCGAATGGCAATTGAAATTTAATGGAGACTCAAAAAGACTCTATCCTTTTTTGGAGAGGCTGACTGAAATAGCTCAAGCTAGGAAAGTATCGGAAGATGAACTTTTCAGCTCTGCTGTTGAATTTTTCACTGGCGATGCCTTCATTTGGTATAGAAGCATAAAATCAAGTGTCAACGACTGGCATTCCTTGGTTAATAGGCTAAAGAAGGACTTCTTGCACTGTGATGAGGATGAAGAATTGTGGTTGGAAATAAAGAGGAGGCTACAAAAGAAGAATGAGTCCACTGTGATTTTTATTGCCCACATGGAATCTTTATTTGGTAGGTTATCCACCAAGCCTTCGGAAAGTACCAAAGTTAAATTTATACGTAGGAATATTCTGCCTAGTTTCGTCAATAGGTTAGCTCTACTAGATATTAATTCGGTAGCCGAACTCGCCGGGTTATGTAGAAAACTTGAAGAGTCCGATTATTTGTTGGAGAAGAGCAGACCAAAAAGCGAAACTAATATACATCAAGTAGAGTATAATCCAAATGGCCGAAGTGGAGTCTTGACAAATAAAGTTGGGAATGTAAATCGGAACTCTAGGAGTAACCAGAAAACGGGTAAAAGAAAAGATAAGGATTCTAAAATTAGCGACACTGCAGCTAAAGTGAATGACAAGTCGGTTTTACCTAAGGCAATTTCCACGTGTTGGAATTGCGAAGGTCCGAATCACACTTACCAAAGTTGTACAGCACCTAAGAGGGTATTTTGTTTCAAATGTGGAACAACTGGTGTGAGACTAGCATCATGCCCCAAATGTACAAAAAAAAAAACGAGTAAGGACGGTATATTACCGAGGCGGATATACTAAGTCCAACAAAAAGCCTCTAATCATTCGGCTAAGTCACAAGCTCACGTTCGCAGTAAAGCCCCTAATCCAAAACGTTCTAGAAACACGGATGGACAAAAATATTCCAATAGATCAGATTGGACTAAATGGTTACAAAAGGTTTCTGATTTTTTTTAAGTCTAATAAAACTTCTCCTTCTCCAGTTAAAACTCCTGCTTCTCCAAGTGGTCACATGTCTCCTTTATTCGTGCATAAATATTCAGATAACAGACCGCATATCGAGATAAATCTATTAGGTGCCCATTTCTCGGCTTTATTTGACTCTGGTGCAAATGCCTCCGTTGTAGGTCAGAATGGTATTAAAATTTTAAGTCGTTTAAGTATAAAAATATGCCACGTCAAAAATAGAAGTGTTACCACTGCAGATGGCAGCCGTCTAAAAGTTTTAGGTACGGTTGAGTTGCCGCTAGTCTGCAATGGTCATTGTTTAGTAATCTCTGCTCTAGTAGTACCTTCTCTATCACATACTTTGGTTTTAGGATGTGATTTTGCACAAAAATTCGGAATTTTAGTAAATTTTAAAAATAATTCGTGGTATCCACAGTCCCTAGAAGTCAATTCTCAAACAAGTTTTAAAGATAGTTATTCAGAAAGTTCCTTAGAAAACCTTTTCTCGCGTCTATGTACCCTAGATGATCTCTCGCGGACGGAACGCTTAAAAGCCGAAAAAATAATAAGCTCTTTCAATGAAATAAGTAGCAAAGATAGGTTAGGCCGAACGAATAAAATCAAGATGTCTATAGATACGGCTGATGCCAGTCCTGTAAAGACAAGGCCCTTCGCCATGTCTCCTTATATGTCAAAAGTATTAAATAAAGAGTTAGACGAAATGTTGAAACTCGGAGTGATTGAAGAATCAAACAGTCCTTGGTGTTCTCCAATCTTATTGGTGAAAAAGGCCGATGGACAGTATCGTCTATGCTTTGACGGAAGAAAGCTCAACGAGGTCAGCAAATTTGATAACTACCCATTACCGAACATCGACAGAATTTTGACATCACTCAGGAATGCTAAGTATGTATCCTCGATAGACCTTAGAAAGGCTTTCTGGCAAATTCCTTTAGACAAATCCTCTAAGGAAAAGACCGCTTTTGCAGTAGTAGGCCGAGGTCTATTTCAGTTCGTCACCATGCCGTTTGGTCTAAAGAACGCTGCTCAAACTCAGCAACGTTTAGTGGACGCTATATTTGGTCCGAAATATGAGCCACATATTTTTACCTATCTCGATGATATTTTAGTAACATCGGAAGACTTCGAATCGCATATTCGCTTACTTAAGGAAGTAAAAGATAAATTGAAAGAGGCCGGACTGACGATAAATTTGAGCAAATGTGATTTTTTTAAAACTTCTCTAAAGTTTTTAGGCTATATTGTAGGCTCAAATTCCTTGCGTACCGATCCGGATAAAGTAGCAAGCATGGTTAATTATGCGAGACCTACAAATACTACGGAAGTTAAGCGCTTCGTAGGAATGTGTTCATGGTACAGACGTTTTATCGAGAATTTTTCTACCTTGTTGTCGCCTATTAATGATCTTTTGAAAGGACGAAAAAAAGGACAATCGATAGATTGGACAAAGGCAGCCGAAGAATCTTTTATAAAGATTAAAGAGCTATTGGTTTCAGCTCCCATTTTATCCCAACCAGATTTTTCCCAACAGTTTTATATTTCTAGTGATGCTTCTAATACCGGTTTAGGGGGCGTCCTAACACAGAAAATCAATGGTAAGGAAAGAGTGATAGCGTATGCCAGTAGAACTTTGTCAAAGGCTGAACGTAACTATTCGGTTGTTGAAAAAGAATGTTTAGCAGTACTCTTTAACATCGAAAAGTTTCGACCTTACATAGAAGGTGTTCCTTTCACGGTCATAACAGATCATTATAGTCTTTTGTGGCTTAATTCTATTAAAAACCCTAGTGGCAAACTAGCGCGTTGGGCGATTAGGCTGAGACAACACACATTTACTTTAATTCATAGAAAAGGAGTCCACAATGTTGTTCCTGACGCTTTGTCAAGAATCCCAGATCATACCGTGGACGAAAACAGTCTTAATGCACAGATTGGCGTAAGAATCGATATAGTTGACATAGATCGCATAGATCCATGGTACGACAATTTACGGCAGCAAATCAAAGAATTTCCTGAAAATTTTTCCGCAGTGGAAAGTGAAAAATGATTTCGTGTACAAGTTTATCCCAAACCAGTTGCCTTTAAAAGTTAATGTACCCGAGTGGAAAATACTAGTTCCTAAACCACAGAGAGAGGAAATTATAGACATGTGTCACACTCCTCCTACTTCTGGTCATTTTGGCTTTTATAAAACTCTTCACAGGGTTCAGGAACAGTATTATTGGCCAAAAATGCGTTTTGACATCGTAAAGTTTGTGAGGACTTGTGAAGTATGTGGAGCGCAAGCGCAGAAATCTCCAAATGCACTACCTATGGGACTGATGGGAAAAGAGAAAACGGTTAATTACCCTTTTCAAGTCATAGCAGCTGATCTAGTAGGCCCATTTCCACGTTCAAAAAAGGGAAATAAATGGCTTCTCGTGGTTTCTTGCTGGTTTACAAAGTATACCATGCTATTTCCTTTGAAAAGCTCTAAAGCTGGATATATAGAGAGAATTTTGGAAAATAATGTCTTTCTAATCCACGGGGTCCCATCGCTCTTAATATGCGATAACGGTACTCAGTTTACCTCTAAGAGTTTTAAGAGCTTAAGTGAAACTTATGGTTTTAACATCCGTTTTAATCCCGTGTACTCTCCCCAATGTAATTTTGTGGAACGTAATAACCGAACAGTCGGGACCGCTTTAAGAAGTTACGTGGATTCACATGACACTTGGGATGACAATATTTCCAAAATCCAACAAGCGATAAATACCGCAAGACACGAAGTAACAGGGTTCACACCGTCTTTCTTAGTTTACGGCAGACATATACCTCTATCTGGATCATATTATAAAAACTTAGATTTGGATGTCAATGTTGACAGCGAAATAATTCCGGGTAACAGGGGTGCGTACGCCGAAAATTTAAAGGGTTTAAAAGATATTTTTACCGACGTGCGTAGTAGGATACATAAGGCTTATGAACGGAACAGTAAGTCTTACAATCTTAGGAAAAGGGATTTTGCCTTTAATATAGGTGATCACGTTTGGCGAAAAAATAAAATTCTTTCCAGTGCAGCAGATAAATTCACATCTAAGTTGGTACCTAAGTATGTGCATTGCGTGATTAGAGAAAAGATTTCAGATTTAGTTTATGGTTTAGTTAATTTAGATGGGACTAAAATAGGACGATGGCATATTAAAGACTTAAAACCATTCAATGAACCTAACCCTAATGAAAGTTTGTCAGAAGAAGAATAGGTTATATTTACATTATCTTAATTGCTTTACCTTATTTTTTTTTTTTTGATGTTGCTCTGTAGAGGTGACGACCTCGTTTTTTTTGACTGTTATAAAAGTTGAGCAGAGAATAGCTTACTTTTATTGTTTAATGCTAAGGTTTTGGGTACTGATCATATCCAAACTTAGGTTGATTGTAGTTGATGTTTAGCATCGACTCAGCTGTTGCGAGCTTGCGAAAGAGTCACACTCAGGATTTATCATAAGACTGGTATGTCGGTGGTCGCGGGATTTGATTTGCTTATGACCCCAAATAATATCCAGTTCTTGACACTTGGAAGCGAAATTTTGATTAGAGGCAATCCAAGGTGATCTTGAGTTAGGACAAGCGCAAGATGTAGCTCGTGTAGTGTGATGTAGAGTCAAGATTTTATGAGCAATTTCAAAGTTTGTTACCCGAGTGGGTGTATTTCTATTACCTTAGTGGTATATGTTGGGTGCAATTAAGAGTAAATTGATTTTGGTTTATCCAGTAAGTCTAAGACTTGGATTATTTTGATTTAGATCTTCTTCTGAATTGACAAACTGAGGGTATTTTCTGTTTTTTTTTTCAGAGCCGTTTAAACGTTACCTTTGAGTCACTAATTTTTTTAAAATTTTTTTGCATGGACTCATAGGCGTATGTTGAGTTTTTTCGGTTTACTATCAGATTGATAGAAAATTGAAGTTCTGCAGGAGAACTAAAGGCTGATCATTTACAGGAGATGAGAGCAGAGTAAGACAGTCGTTTCACAAAGAAATGATCAAAATCTGATACCGAGATGAGAACCTTGTCAAGAGAGGCTAAGCGCAGTGAAGGAAGATTCCTAACCGAATTTTTAGATTTCCAAGAGGTAATCTAGAAGTTTGGGCTGACAGAAAACGGTTATGCCTGATACCTGTAGCAGTTTCTTCTAGAGGCTATTGTCTAGGGAGACGATTAACACCATGATCGAATATTTTAGCTGTCAACGATGTTTTCTTCTTGTTTCTGATTAAGCTGGAAAAGCTCTTGTCGTCTTCAAAAGTTTTGTTGCGTTGCCACCAAAAATTTGAGAAATTTTTGCTTCATGTAGCTTTTTAAGCTCATTTTTCGTTTTTTTAAATTTCGTTAGAAGCTTGGTTAAGTCAACCTTGTAAACCTTTTAGGTTGTATCCCATGAGTTATCTGTTTTTACAGGCTGTGATGCACCGGGTGCTAACAGATGCCGTTACGACGTTTGGCAGGGAGTTAGTCTTCCTGAGGAACAGACTGATTGGAAGGGTAGTCTATGGGGGGTGAACGTTTGACCTTTGGGACCTTTAGGGGTTTTGTTACCCAATGGTTATTTCTATTTGAACCAAAGGAGAGCCTAGCTACTGTAGTCGACCTCAGCTCCAATTAGCCTATTAGTGGTGACAGGCTGTTGGCAGTAGTGTGTTTCGGAACACCCTATTGATTAATTTTTTTGACTTATGGTGGTGTGGTAGACACCGTTTCAGTTTAGTGGATGCTATAATCTACTCCCTTTTGTTGGTGGACACCAGGGTCACCATTTCCGTATTTTATTGTCTCCACCATTCAGTATATCGTGGTGAGGTGTTTGTCTCCTGTTATGTGGGATGGATTGAATGTTTTTCGTTGTTGTTCTAGGGCGAGACCAGTACACGAGGGTTCTTCATGCAACTTGGAGAAGCGCAATGCTGGTTAAATTTTACATCTCTGTGTAGCCACCCTGAAGAATGACGGAGGGCGTTTTTTCTGGCTCATGTTTCTAGGCAGATTTGTCACTTTGGTGCGATGTGCCGAAGATTTGATTAGCTTTTGCTAAGAGCTTTCACCAAGCTCAGTATGGAGTTATCATAACCAAGAGTTTGGGATTTGAACTCCTGTATGTATTTCTGTATATATTTCTGTACATATTGCTGTATATATTTCGGTGTATGTTGGTTGCCTGAGGGCATGTGCTCAAAATGCGAGATTTTGAGTCGTTTTGTTTATGGACTCCCATATATAGGATTATGACTTTAGGGAGGTCCTATTTCGAGACTTGCTGTCTCACATAGTGGTGCTGGGAATGTTTCCTTGAATGTTAGTTGCGCGCAGACTAATCATTCCGTTCTTAGTGAACGTTGCTTTTTGAAGCAGGATCATTCAGTTTGGTGAATTTTAGCTTTTATAGCTATTCACTGTGTTTAGAGTGAATTTTAGCTTTTAAAGCTATTCACTGTGCCTATAGTGATATTGTTAGCTTTTATAGCTGCTCACTATGTTAAAGGCGAGATTGTTCTTTTAGAACGCAGACTTTGTGTAGTCGAGGACTATTTACAGAGTGTTTTTCTTGGCGAGGAGCCGAGCTTTTTTCTGGCGATGTACCAGAATGTTTTCTTGGCGAGGAGCTGAGGCTTTTTTCTGGCGATGTACCAGAATGTTTTCCCTGGCGCCTTTAGCATGTCTGGATGTCTTAGGACGTCGACATTGCGTTATAGAGTGCGATTATCTGGCGATACCAGAGTGTTTTGTTGGCGATGAGCTGACGTGTTTTCTGGCGATCAACCAGAGCGTTTTCCCTAGCGATTTTAGCATGTCTGGATGTCTTAGGACGTCGACATTGCGTTATAGAGTGCGATTATCTGGCGATCAACCAGAGCGTTTTCCCTAGCGATTTTAGCATGTCTAGATGTCTTAGGACGTCGACATTGCGCGATAGAGTGCGATTATTTTCCGAGTGCGACTAGTAGTGATACTAGATTTAGAATGTTCTCTTAGCGATGAGCTAGAGCATGGATAGCGATTTTTCCCGAGCGTTTGTCTGGATATTTATCCAGATAATTTTTTTTTTTGGCCTAGTGCTAAATGGTCTGACAAGACTTTTTCTTTTTAGTGTAAGTGTTTGCACTAGAATCATTTTTTTTTCCTTTATTTAAGAATTTTTATAAATTTCTTTTGCTGAAATAGAAAATTTTCAGACAATCCTTAAAAGATTTTAAGGGGGGTGTTCATATTTTATTTCAGTTCACTTTTTTTGATTTAGACAAGAGTCTAGACAAAGTTATATTTTTTGTTTTGGTAACAATAACAGAGCTGATTCTTTTATATAAGAAGACCGCGATTGTTATTTTGGAAAGGTATTTTTTATGTTCATGCAAGGATTTTTATTTGCTTTTTGATGTACTTAACCTTAGTGCTTAATTAAGTTAAGTCTAGTTATAAGATTCTTGTGTACATGCAAAGATTTTCATTTGGTTTTCATTGTACTTAATATTAGTGCTTAATTGAATTAAGTCTAGTAGTAAGGTCCGAAGTCTGTACTTTTGTTTTAAGTTCTGACCTTAGTATTAAGTGATAGTGTACCACTTTGTACCCTTTTCATAAGTAGCCTAAGTTTAATAGACTAGTGTAGTCTATTTCTTTTTGGAAGGGGGTAAATGTAACATTCATTTTTTCCTAGATTTTAAGACCATGTAATGTTACTGATTTTTCCATTTCAAATTGTACTTATTTTCATTTTTGTATCGAACGGTATATTAAACAGAAGTTCCAAGACGTTCGGTATATACGGTGTTTTGCGGGTTCCTGACCGAACCTCTCGCTACGCCGCGATTGGTGAAATGTTTGATCCGCAGTTTTGATTGGAGCGTCGTGATATTACAGGCAAAAGTCGCACGATTATTTAAGGCTCCGCAGAGCTTAAATCGAGGTTTTTTCCATCTAGCCGCAGCCAGGCAGTACCGTCTAGCCGAGAGGCTATTTTCCATCTAGCCGAAGTAGGCTAATTTTCACCAGAGCCGCTAAGTAAAAGTACCAGTTTCTTCAATAAAAGCCGTAGTGGGCTTTCTAAGTGTTTGTTAAGAAAAAGTGTGAAATCGGGCGTAGTCGATCACAGCAGGAATAAAAAACAGTAAGTCAACAAAACTCCCTTCAATAGACTTATTCGAGAGTAGTGCCTTAACTGCAATGTAAAACAGACTAAAAAGTGAAGTGTAAAGCACGACTTTTCGTCTTCGGGGGTTATAATAGTTTAAAATTTAAATGTAACAACTACTAGATAGGCTGGAATTTTTTTTGGTAAAACTGTAAGGTTAGAACTTTTTATTTTAAAAACGTGAATAAATTTTCTTTTAGTTGATTAAAGCTAGTGTCTCACTGAATACTTATTTTTCTTTTCAGGATAAGTTGTACTAGACTAATTCTTTTTTGTAATACCCATAAAACCCTTCAGCATTTTTCCATTTTATTAGCTGAAGTTAGATCCTTTCTATTTTAAAATGGATGGTGCCCAAAAATTTGGTACAGCTAAAGCCTTTTAAAAAAATAGAAATGAATTCCAAAAAGACGTAAGAAAATTATCTCTTACCCATATCTCTCCACCAAGGAAAACTGAGCTAGTGTGTGTTTAATTTCTTTAGTTTCTTTTAAAATCAGGGTTCACTCAATTCAGTATCAGAAATTAAAGCGGGTAAGTTCCAATGTTACAAAATTGCGCTCAAGCGTGGGACAAACAACTTCTCACAGGGTACAAAAAAAGATGCCTCAAACTGAGAACACTTTTTAACAGCTTACAAAATGACGCAGTGTACGTGGGGCGCAATTAAACACCATTTCATAGGCTACAATATATATATATATATATATATATATATATATATATATATATATATATATATATATATATATATATATATATATATATATATATATATATATATATATATATATATATATATATATATATATATACATATATATATATATATATATATATATATATATATATATATATATATATATATATATACATATATATATATACATATATATATATATATATATATATATATATATATATACATATATATATATATATATACATATATATATATACATATATATATATATATATATATATATATATATATATATATATATATATATATATATATATATATATATATATACATATACATATATATATATATATATATATATATATATATATATATACATATACATATATATATATATATATATATATATATATATATATATATATATATATATATATATACATATATATATATATATATATATATATATATATATATATATATATACACATATATATATATATATATATATATATATATATATATATATATATATATATATATATTGAGCTAGATAATTACAATACATGTACCATTATGATTATACAGCCAAGTGTAGCCTATTCAAACCCTTTCTCCAATCCGCTCTGTCCTGAGTCATGTCTTCGTTCAGGTTTCGTTCGAGAACTGACTCCACCATTGATTGGCCTATTCTTTTCTTTGTCTTTTCGGATATGATTTTATCCCACCATAGGGACTCGAGACACCCTATTACTTTTCTGCTATTTTGAATTCTGTGTTTTATTTCTCCTTCTCCTAGCCCTTTTCGATCTACAATGGCCCCAAGGTATTTAAATTCTTCAACTTGTTTTACAAGTGTATCATCATTTATGTAGTCAATTGTGTCTCACTATTGACTACCAGATATTCTGTTTTCCTCTCTCCTTTCACGAGCTTTTTTTGTTGTTTAGTGTTCTAATACTAGGTTCTGATAACAGGTATAATTTGTATCCTTCTTCTTCTACATTTTGTTTATACTCTACTGTATCTTCCTGTACTGTTCTGTCAAAGTTTGATTTAAAAGGCCAAATAATTTTTACTTCAAACATATAGTGCTCAGGCCCACAATTAGGTCCTCGTTTTACTCGACAGTCTTGAATCTTCATAGCTGATCTCTGTTTTATAATAAAATAATCAATAATTAATCTCTGTCCTAGTGTCGGTCTTTCCTAGATGTATTTATGCATAAACTCCAATTATGACAGTTTTGTATCCATAAAGATGTATTGTTAGTGTTATAATTCTGTCTGATTCACATTCGAAGTTTTTTATATAGTTCTTGCGTTTTTTATGTAGTAAAATAGCAACTCCCGACACTGCTCTTTCAGATTTATCTACACTAGACCAAATCTGTAGGTAGTCTGTCAGTTCTTCTTTTCCCTTTCTTTTCCGATAGAACTGCTATGTGGCTTAATTTCCTCATTATTTCCACCGTTTTATTATTTAACCCCCGTACTTTCCAGGTATCTAATCTCATGGTCCGTTTCTTTGCCAAATGTCATCTTAAACTTTTATCCGTCCGATTACGAGGCTTGTCGAAAGTTTTTTTACAAGTGACCCCTACGCCTCAACCCTCAACCTGTAGGGCTAGTCTTTTCTTTTAGGATATGTTCCCTTAGCCGAAAATATCTGGTTTTTAGACGCCGGATACTCATCTTTCGCCCTTCGTCTTTAGCTACAGTCTATTACGACTACAGTCACGGGTTAGTGAAAGCGAGGATAGGACTTGTTGGCGGAGCTGCTAAGAAAATCGCAGTGGCGTTTCTCGACATTTATAGGGGTGGTTATTCGACATCTCCACCCCCATCGAGACCATACCAACCATTGAATAAATTTATATTTTTTAAAATTTTTAAACATTAAGTGTTTATCAACTTTTTTTAATGGATTTGATTCCACTATTTTCGATTTACTGACTATACTAACATCTGAAAATACATATGGAATAGTTTAAAAAATGCGAACACATTCTGGAACTTCCTTGTTTCGATCTTATTGAAGACTCAACTACCTTACTTCAATAAACAAATAGTGTACGTAAGTAGAAAAATGAACTGCACGTTTTTACTTTTTAATACTATTTGAAAAATACAAATTCTAGCCACCATGAATAATACTTAATTATATTAATAAAAGCTAAGATAGGAATGCGCAACTTATTTTTTCTCTAACTTACGACCAGAAAAGTTTGCGTAGATGACAATAATTTTTAACGTATTTTGACAATACAGCTTTAAGAATTCCTATTGTGAATATGATTCAAGAAAACCCATAAAAATATGTCACATTAAAAAAAAACTAGTAGATTTTTAAGACACGGTACAGTTAAAAACAGTATAAATTTACTTTATAAGGGCCAATTCTTGCATTGCACATTTTCTTCAATATTTAGTCCTCTCTGAGATAATATAATAGTATTATAATTATATTTATTTTATTATACAGTGAAGTCTGCTTATAACGAATCCGCTTATAGCAAATTTCCGGCTAAAGCGAACTATTTTATAATGCACGAAAAAATTTCCCTAAGATCAATGCAAATTTTTATCGGTTATAGCGAATCCGGTTATAAAGAACTTCCGGATAAAGCGAACCAAATTTGGATGTTTTATGTCCGTTTACAACGAACTTGCCACTCCCTGTGGTCGATGTCGCGCCACTTTATCTAGGGAATTCGCCGAAACTCGCTGGGAGCCCCTATTCTACTAGTTTCCGCCGAGTCGCTAGTTCGAGCAGTATTATTTTCAATTCACTTGTATAATGCGGTTCTAACGCACATTTGATCAAAGTAGCAAGTGAATGTTTAAGTTTTTATTTTAAAATAAGTACACAAAAGTGTAAAGCGTTTACTTTAAAAGACGAACACGATATTATAAGGAAAATAGAAAATGGAGTTAAACAAAGTGAATTTAACTAAATCTACGGTTTCTACCATATGGAAGAAGGGGCAAGAAATCTTTTCAATCTCTGATAAAAGAAACTTTAGTTGTAAAAAAGTAAGAAAATCTACACATGACCAAGTCGATAAAAAGACTCCTTAAATGGTTTAGTCAAAAACGACATGAACATGTTCCTATTACTGGCTATACTTTACAAGAGAAGGCTAGTGAATTGGGAAGAAAAATAGAGAACACCGAGTTTAACTGTTCTAGAAGTTGGATTGAACGATTTAAAAAAGTGACATAATATTAGTGGAGGTAAGATAGTAGGAAAAACTGCAGGAGTGGACGTAACTGCTGTTGATCAGTGGCTGGCCAATGTATGGCCGAAAATTCGAGAAAGTTTTGAATATGTGGATATTTTTAATGCGGATGAAACGGGTTTGTTTTACAAGATGACGCCTTAAAGTTTGTCGGAGAGAATTGGCTGGAATTATCAAAAATAAGGATTACTGTGTTGGTAACAGCAGATATGTCTGGAACAGAGAAAAGAAAATTATTGTTGATAGAAAAGTCCACCAATCCCAGGTGTTTTAAAAACATTTACCAGTAAAGTACAAATCAAACGGTAAAGCCTGGATGACACAGAAATTTTTAAAAACGAACTGACTGAATGGGACAAAGAATTAAAATTCACAAACAGAAAAATATTACTTGCATGTTGGTACATCAACTGGACAATTGTCCAGCGCACCCTGAAGTTGATCTACAGCAAATAAAATTGGTTTTTATGCCTCCAAACACAAGTGCAAAGCTCCAGCCTATGGATCAAGGTGTGATACATTCTTTAAAATGTCATTATAGAAAGATTTTACTTATGAAAATGTTAAGAGACGATCGATAAAGGTAACATTTTTTCTGTAACTCTCTTGGACGCTATAAACTTTATCCATATGGCTTGGCAAAGAGTTAGTAGAGAAACCATTGCAAACTGTTTTACGCATGGCGGATTTTTAAGGAAGGAATGTAGATATGGCTCAGATGATGAGCTACCGTTGACTCAGTGGATTGAAAAACATCGAGAAGATCCTACTGATTGTCTAGAATTTATTTACGATGCTGATATTTAACAAAATACAGTGGAAATCGAGATTAAAAAGATCTTTAATCACTTTAATTTTGAAGAATATGTATGTGTTAATAATGAATTAATGACGAGAAATATTAACTGATGATCAAATTGTGACATCAGTGACTTCTGGAAAGATTTTAAGCGATAATTACGACGAAGACGAGCTTGGAAAATGAGATAATATTTATGTTCCATCCATTTCAGAAATGACTAAAACTGGCAATTTTTTGGAATCTCGGATACCGGGCGCCCTCCGGGAGTAAGTAGCCTTGCTGTGGCATTCAGGCTCTGCCGCAGTCGACCATTCTTTCCTAGGATACTCGTGGGAACATTATGTCAAATAATAATAATTATACTAGTGATAATGGCAGGGTGTTGAGGAGGCGGACCCCTGTCGTACAAACAGCTACAGCACCACCACAACAACAACAACGACAAACGATCCAACCAACCGCCTCAGCTGAAACTACTCCCGATAGATTTACCAGATCCGACATTGTAGGTGATGGAAATTGCCTTTTCCGTGCAGTTAGCTTACACTTATATGGCCACCAAAACCATCATGAAAGACTCCGAGAGGCTGCTCTAAGATATATACAACAAAACTGGCCGGAACTTAACACATTTTCATTAATTGGGGACGACGATATGAAAGACTTCAATAACTACTATAACTATATGAGGAAAAATGGCACCTATGGAACGAGCCTAGAGATACTTGCCCTCTCGGAAACCCAGAATAGCAACTTTCATATCTTCTCAAAACAACGAAGAACAAGAGATACAAAAATAACTTTTAGGGACAAGCCAACAATAATAAGCACAAGAAAACACACCGAAACTATTTATCTTCTACTAACAGGCAACCCAATGTCGGGACACTTTGAGCTTCTTACACCACAAAACACTAAAAACATCCCAAACAACAGTAGACCAATAAAAGAAGCATCGGGCGAGCGACGTAACGGTCGAGGACGTCGCGGGAAATGGCAGCTCGACCAAAACGATGAAGACCGGGCAACTGACAATGGGCCTGCCAAAAGTGTTGTGACGGCGAGTAAGCCGACACCCACCAAGGCGGGAAAATCAAGGCAACGCATGAGTTATACTACAGGAACAAACGAACACACCGTGCGTTGCTTTGATAAAAGCACAAGTCCTGACAAAGAAACCACTGAGAAGGAAATCACTCGCCGCCTAGATCCACCACCATCAATCCCAAACGCAACCGACGAAGTATTTAATCAAAAACTCCCGCAACGACAAAGAAATCCCAACAGCACAAAACCAAAATTCAAACGGCAAATAAGAATAGAAAACAAAATCAACAACATCAGGAGATATCTAGGACACCTTACCCAGTTTATCAACGGGAACGTGTCCAAACGAGTCACACAGAGTATAAACAAGATCAAGTCCGGGTCTCCCAACAGAACACTGCCAGAAATCCTGGATACTCTGAAACAAAAATTATCCGTATATGCCGCAAGACTCCGTAGATACAAAGAACCAAACGAGAGGAAAGATACCAACAACCTCTTCCGAAGAAGCCAAACACAGTTCTACCGGAAAACTATGCCCAGCAAACCGACAGCAGTGACCGAACCACCAAACAAACAAGAACTCACAGATTATTGGAAAAGTATCTGGTCAGAACCCAACCTACCCAATAATAACACCCCCTGGATCAAAGCCAAAGAAGGCAAAGATAAACATGTGACAGAACGGAAAAATTCCACATTAACTACTGTGGGACCAAAGAGCATGATGAGGCGCCTGGATGCAAGAAGTTCCGGAGGTAGAATGGTCCCCCGTTCGGATCTCCGGGTGGGGGCTGGTTCGGAGGCGTCGACTTGCAGACATCATAATTTTAAGATAGATTTTTGCAACATACGAGGTATAAACTCGAACATAAATTCAGTGCATCAACACCTGCAATCAAATAAACCTCATGTACTCGCTCTATGTGAAACCAAGGTCAGTCCATCGACCAGCACGGTCAACTATCTTTATCCTGGGTACGACTTCTATTCCCGATTTAGGCGTAACTTTGGAATCTGTCTTTCTGTCAGAAGCGACCTCTCTTGTCAACGAGAAGAAGCTCTGGAGCCCCCAAACTTTGATGTTATG
The DNA here is from genome assembly GCA_019049505.1 of Pachyrhynchus sulphureomaculatus. Lineage (NCBI taxonomy): Eukaryota > Metazoa > Arthropoda > Insecta > Coleoptera > Curculionidae > Pachyrhynchus > Pachyrhynchus sulphureomaculatus. The sequence goes on from CM032446.1 coordinate 143,827,600, forward strand.
TGGTTAAAAATAACGACTCAACAAACCACAAGGTTCATCTGTACCCTGTATCGACCACCAAGTGATACCAATTTTCGAACACTTTTCGCTTCTCTTGCAGACACCATCGATTATTTACAAAGTAACTATCCAAGTGCCGAAATTGCCATCCTGGGCGACTTTAATGTCCACAATATCAACTGGCTTAAATATTCAAATACTACCGACGAACAAGGTCGTGAAGCTGAATCATTCTCAATCAGTTATGGCTTAACTCAGCTTATTGACGAACCAACACGGATCCCTGATCGAGACGGGGAGTTCGCCAGTCTTCTTGATCTGTTTTTAACCACCAATCCGGAGATTTACACGGTCACCGTAAATCCGCCGTCAGGTTCTTCCGACCATAAACTGCTTTCGACATCGAGTATCCTGCCAATCAGTGACAGAGAGGCGCCTAGGCCGCGCAAGATTTGGCACTACAAATCTGCTAAATGGGAAGATCTCATGGAATACTTTTGAACTTTCCCTTGGATGGACATTTGTTTTCGATCCGATAACCCATCTGACTGCGCCAGGGAGGTCTCCGATGTTATTTTAGCTGGTATGGAAGCTTACATCCCTTTTTCGAAGAAATGCTCCTCCAACGGCAAGCCTTGGTTCGACGGAAAATGCAAAGAAGCTGTTGCTTCTAAACATATTGCCTACCGACAATGCCGTGAAAATCCTAACACCGTAAATCGTAACACCTTTGTTCGTGCCAGGAACAGATGCAAAGGAATTATCGACGAAACCAAGGAGGCACACAACGAATTAGAAACAAACTTCTCGCTTGTCCCAACAATTCCAGGTCCTTTTGGGCAGTCGCTAAGGCAGTTAGTCAAAATTTTACCAAATCCACCATACCACCACTCACACGGCCAGATAATTCCATTGCAACCACACCTGTTGAGAGAGCGAACTTGTTGGCTGAACTCTTTGCTTCACATTCTACTGTCGATTTCCAAGGAAAAACACCACCTACTATTCCCATATTGCAGTCGAGGATGCCCGATGTTGTTTTCAGACAGCGCATCATAAAGCGTATTTTAATGAAGCTAGACACCAAGAAGGCTTCTGGCGCTGACGACGGAATACCTGCCATAGTTCTCAAAAACTGTGCAAGGGAACTAACACCAGTTTTCTGTAGACTTTTTAACCTATCCTACAGAAAGGGAATATTTCCGTCCTGCTGGAAATGTGCCACGGTTCAGCCGATACCTAAAAAAGGTAAGAAGACCTTGCCAAATAACTACCGACCAGTTGACTGCTTTCAATAATATCGAAAGTCATGGAAAAGGTTATCAATTAGCATCTTCTAAAATATCTTGAACGATTCAATATTATTAGCGATCACCAATATGGTTTTCGTAAACATAGATCAACAGGAGATCTTCTGACTTATGTAACACATGTTTGGAACAACGCAATTGAACACTTTGGAGAATCTCGAGCGGTTGCTCTTGACATATCCAAGGCATTCGACCGTGTTTGGCACGATGGACTGTTGGCTAAGTTACGCTCTTATGGTATGTCTGAAAGGTTCTGTTTGTGGCTCTCATGTTTCCTCAGAGAGCGTTCTTTACGAGTGGCGGTCGACGGATTTCTTTCTAACACCCTCACTATCAACGCCGGTGTGCCCCAGGGCTCCATACTGTCTCCTACTCTCTTTCTCATTTACATTAACGATCTGCTGGAAAAAACCGGGAATCCAATCTATAGCTTTGCAGATGACAGTACGCTTGTCTCTTCATTCACCTTGAACGCTCGGACATCGGCTGCTCAGGCGAATATCCGCAGACAGCAGGAGGTCGTTCAACTTAACAAAGACCTGGAAGAAATTCTATCTTGGGGTGACAGTAACCAAGTGGAATTTAACGCTACAAAAACCCAAGTGGCAGTTTTTTCTAAAAAAGTTAACGTTGCTGAACCCGACATAGTTATGTCGGGGCACTCCATTCCCCTAGCATCGTCGCTCAATTTGTTGGGCGTTAGTTTGGGAGCAAATATGTCTTGGCATGAACATGTTGCAGGCATAGCAAGGAGAGCTTCTCAAAAGTTGGGAATATTATTTAGAACCAGAAAGCTTTACACCCCACAGCAACTGTTAATTCTTTACAAAGCCCAAATTCGACCAACTATGGAATACTGCTCCCACGTTTGGGGCTCCGCTCCCAAACATACACTGCATTTGTTGGATTCTGTTCAGAGAAGAGCGGTCCGTCTGATTGGGGACCCGGAATTGACCGGCGGCCTTGATTCGCTGGAACATCGAAGAACGGTTGGCGACTTGAGTCTGTTCTACAAGTATTTTCATGGAAAGTGTTCGAAGGATGTAGCCCGCTTAATTCCTCCCAAAGCGGTGCATGTTAGAAATACACGTCGCGCTGGTGCTTCGCATCCGTATGAGGTTCAGCTTGTTACTCCGCGTACAACGCTTTTCAAGCAATCTTTTATATGGAGAACGTCATCCCTTTGGAATAATTTGCCCACCGAGTACAATTTACAGCGATTCAAGAACAACGTGAATCGCTTTTTCCGCACTCGTGCCGCTCCTGAAGCGCTTTAGGGACTTCCCTGCAGCACGTGAGCTAGACCCATAAAAAAAAAAAAATCTCGTGAAATTCCTGAACATATATGGAGTAGTTTTCGTCACCATGACATTTATATAAACGCCATTCATTTTTCAAGTAAAATTTTACTAACGAAAATTACTGATTTTGTTGTATAAACTACGTATTTTAATGTTTTCTTTATACTCTTATATGTACCAACATACATAATAATAACTTTAGTGTGACTTGTTTTATGTTCCTTTAAACGTTTTCTTTTAATTTAATAATTATTATTATTATTCATTTTTCTAAGCATTAGCGCCTAATCTAAATAAAAAAGTAGTAAAAAATGATATTAGATTTTGTTTACTGTTTGTAACGAACTTCGAATATAGCGAACCATTTTTAGTGATTTTTTTGGAGTTCGTTATAAACGGACTTCAGTGTATTATTATATTGTTAATTATTTTATTATATTAATTTTAGAATAGTATAGTAATTATAACAATAATTGACTAGATAGTCTTATTTCTGCCAACTTGTGTACCTTCATACAGCTCTAAATTAAACTTTTCTTATAGCTCAAACTAATATTTTAGGGAAAAATGATTTTTTGCTGTTATACCTTTAGATTAATAAAAAAAAAATAGATTAAGTAAAAAAATAGCTTACCTATGTCTATTAACAATTAAGGAACCTAGATAGTCTTGGAAAATCCTGGTCTTTATTTTGTCACTAATTATTTGCGCTCCTTTAAAATTGTAAACGGCATGTCCAAAGAATAAAACAGATGTACTTAACTGAAGAGTGGACAAGGAGGTACTGGATCGATATTCGTTGTACAATTTGTCGAACTGTTCATATCCTGAATTTACCATATTCGCGCCAATTCCTACCGCATTCGCAATTCTAACTGTGTTTACAAAGTAGGTTACTTCCTAAAAAAAATTATTATTATCACTGTGCTTGAAAATTGTGTACAGAAGGAAAATATAAAATTTTTACAAGGATTTTACTTGCATCAAAGTTACGTATAATATTATTGTTTTGCGGCATATCCTAGATTAAACTATTCATATATACACAATTATTAGTATTATAAGGGTCCAGTTGGAAAATTGCATACAATGATTTTTATGGTCATAATGGATTACTTTAGCTTGGTTATGTTTCATCAAATATTCAACGAATATAAATGGTTCTGGGAGAGGTGAGAGTGTTAGCTTCCAAAATATGTTATATGCCATTTTTAATATTGTTGGGGTCCACCGCTTTGAAAATCAAGTTGAAACAATTAGTGGAACGAACTGAGATGTGATTAAAAGAGTCACACCAATCTCATATCTTTTTTCATTTGTATAAAGAGGGCCAAAGTTTTAAATAATATTGAAAACATTACCTTGGACAACATGATAACTATGTTGGGAATGTGGAATCTTTGGCACAATGACACTACTTAGTATATATGACCACTACCCAAACACTTTATTTTGCACTCGACGCGCGTTTCGCTAACCATGTTAGCTGATGATTGAGTCAATCACCGCTCCTGATGAAGCTAACATGGTTAGCGAAACGCGCGTCGAGTGCAAAAATAAAGTGTTTGGTGTAGGGGTGATATATACTACGTAGAAACACAATACTTTTCCTGAGAAATAGTAATTTTTTGAGTGCCAAGCATTTCATCTCCTATTTTCAATTAAACAACAAATTAACGTTGTTGAGTAGAGCAATTTAAAGTATATAATACCATTAAAAAGGCGTGGAGCTTGTTACACTTTGTAGTCCCACAACCTCCTAGAGCCTTATTTCTCAACCGATTTCAGAGACTTTTAAAATGATCTTTGCAAAAATATAAAGGAGCTGTTTTGAGAAAAATTATAGGAAATTTACTTAAAAAGTGATGATTACTTTTTACTAATTTACTCGGTAAATTCAGGTATTTTCAATTTTCCTAAACTACAGTCCCTGGCCAAATTATTAGACGCACTGCAAGATTTCATGTAAAATATTAATTACCGAGTGATATTGTACCGTTTTATTATTTTAAATTGAATTGTTTTTTATTTTTATATTATCCAATCAATTACCTATTTATTTGACATAAATAAAACAGCATTAATTTAGAAAAGCATAAGTTTATTAAGTTTTAAAGAAAAGTGAAATTAATGTTAGTAAAAGTCAATATTTAGTTGAGCCACCTTTAGCCGCTATCAAAGCTTTAATTCTGCGCGGCATGCTATCAATGCAAGATTGTACTGTTTCCTGCATTTGAGGATGATGATTCCACACATGAATAATCTTTTCTAGGAGCTGGGTTTTGTTTAGTAATCACATCTTTAGCCACTTCTCTTTTCATCAGCTCCCACACATTTTCAATGGGCTATTACCCGGCCAATCCAACAGAGGGATATTTTTTTCTGCCAAAAAAGCTTTAACAGACCGAGCAGTGTGGCAGGGAGCTCCATCTTGCATGAAAGTGAATGGTTCCCCATTTGGAAACCATTCTCTGAGCTGCGGAATCAACCGATTTTGTAATACTTCTTTGTACTGATCTTGCCTCATTATTCCTTTGACGACGTACAGACGTCCAGTGCCCTTGCCGCTGATGACTGACCAAATCATCACTTTGGTGGGATGTTTAACCGTCGGGACGACACAATCAGGATGAAACTGATACTGAGCGTTATTCTGCAAAATTTCGAATGTGCTTTCGTCACTGAAGCAGACCTGTCAAAAATAGGAAAAATATATAAACTTCTATGTTTATTTGCTTTATTTAACTGAAAATGATAATAATGTATCAATTATTGATTAAATTGCTGTATCTTACCGATCTCCAGAAGTCCACATCTTTGTCTTGCCATTGTTTGGCCCACTTCAGGCGCTTTGCTTTCATTGCAGCTGTTAACTTGGGCTTCCTGGCGGGGCGACAGGCCTTAAAATCTAATTCTTTCAATTTTTTCGAACAGTGCGCTCAGAAGCATTTACGCTAGCATCCTGGAGTTGTGATTTTATTACCTTTGTGGTAGCAAATCTGTTTTCTACACAAATTTTCTTCAAACATCTCTCTGACCGTGGAGTGAAAATTGGTTTTTCTACCGCATCTTTTCTTTCTTTTCGGGCTTAATTCCTTCCCTGACTCAATTTTCTTTTTTATGCGTCGTACACTAGCTTCAAAAACCTCCAATCTTCGTGATATTTCTCGGTTTGTAAATGTTTTCGCAATCACAAGGGCCTTCACTTCAGCTTTTTTACGTGGTGAAAGATCGCCTTTTCTACCCATAATGAAAATAGTCCAATTACTTTTTTAAAACACTGCATACAAAATAAACTAATAACTGAGTAGTATAAAACTGTTAAACAAACAATCACAGTCCATAAAGCCACAGAAACACGCCCGTACCTGACTCGATTCCGATCGCAACTGATACAGGTTTGTACTTATTTACGTTCATGTATCACTTTGTCAACGCAGTGTTGCCCTATGTTAAAAATAAATACAAATATGTAGTCTACAACAATTCTTTTAAATAAAAATCAATAATATTGTAGTTTAAATATACCATTATTGCATAAAAACTCTTAAGAAACATAAAATTACTAAAAAAAATACAGTGCGTCTAATAATTTGGCCAGGGACTGTACAATCAGAATAGTAATTTTTACTAGGTTATTTTTCTTCGTGTACTGTTTAATAATTACTTAGTTAATAATAATTAACTCATAGAGTGGGGTTGCTAGTCTCCCCGGGTAGCGGATAGGGGAATGCTACTCAGAAATGAGTGGTATCAAGGAAATCAAATACTTGAGGCGGACCAAAACTAGCAATAGTCCTTGTCCTCAGGGTGAGAAATCGCCCTTAATGCCGGGTGAACTACACAAGTAGTCAACGACATGGGAATGCAGAAGGGAATGCTAAACCACAGTTTTGACCGCTACTAAATCACAAAAGAACACATTGAAAAACATCAAAATATGCACCTAGAACGTAAAGACTCTATACCAGACAGGAAAAACTCACAATGCGATCCTAGAAATGGCATATCCATTATGGGAATAAGCGAAGTAAGATGGCTAGGTTCAGGTCACTGTACCATGGAAAACTACAAAATATACTATTCAGGATCGGCCGAAAATAAACATGAGTACGGAGTGGGAATTATAGTTGACAAAGCTACAGACAAATGCGTTACAAATTTTATGTCTCTTTCAGATAGAATAATGCTTCTCCAAATAAGAACGAAAATGTTCTTCTTAACGTCATACAAATATATGCTCGCACTGCAGATAAACAGGATGAAGAGATCGAGCAATTTTACCCGCAAATAACACAAGTTCTAAAAACAATACCATACCATATGGTCTAGGTGAAAGAAACAACAGAAGCGAACGACTAAACATTCTCAGTGACGAAATAGGTTATGTTATCACTAACACCTTCTTCAACCTAACACCACGAAGATTATACACGTGGAAGTCCTCACTAGATTCATCAGACCATATCATCAGAAATCAAATAGACTATATTCTAGGGAATAAGAGTTTTAGAAATAGTGTTGTATCAGTGCTGACATAAACTCGGATCACAATGCCCTGGTGGGGGTTCTAAGAATTATCTTGAAAAAGTTAAAAAGAAAACATAAAAAACATATACGAGGTGTATATGACGAAAATGTAACAAACGTAATTAAAAAAGATCTTAATAAAGAACTCCGGGGTACAGAGCTAAACGGACATAGAATCTGAAATAGAAAAGTTAAATGAAATAACAAGGGGACTAAAGAATAAATATCTAATTATGGAACAAACACATAAAAGGAAAGAATGGATGGCAGATGACATTCTAAGACTAATGAAGGAAAGACGGTTACACAAAAACAGAGGTAGCAAAAGAGACTATAGGAGACTACACATACAAATACAGAAAGAAATTCGAACAGAGAGGCGGAATGGTGAATATGTAAAGAGATAGAAAAGTGGTAAGGAAAATATGATAGCTTTAATATTTATCGAAAAATCAAAGACTTAACTGGTGAACGGAGAACGAAATCAAATGGGCGTTTAATAGATCATCAAGGAAACGTTATCGATAAGGAAGAGAAACTGAAGATATGCAAGACCAAATCAGCCACAATGCTCAATACACTTGTTTGGGCCCTATAAATCAACTAAAAAATGGAAAAGCTACCGGTCCCGATGAATTCCATGGGGAGTTTCTTAAGCTCTTAAATGAGAATGGGATTAAGTGGCTTACGGTGATCTATAATAAAATTTATGATTTAGGCAGAATACCAGAAAGCTGGTTAAAATCTGAGTTTATAACGATCCCAAAATATGCAGGCGCTAAAAAATGCGGAGAATAACGAACAATTAGCCTTATAATAAGCCATCTTTTAAAAACATTCTGAAAATCATTCATAGATGATTGCCAACAATCGAACCGAATAGGCACTTTAAGAAGAAGAATTCATAGTTAAAAAGAAATTGGACTTAGTTTTTGATCAGGAGTAGTTCTCCATCACTCTAGAAATGATTTAGTAGTATAATTAAATAATCGATAATTACAAAGTCACACAAAAAAAAAATCATTGCCACGAACCAAAATACGTGGTTCTAGTGTATTTTTCGACGCCGAATTCGAATCCGTAGTTAAAAAAAGATTTATCGTGTCATTTTTTTGTTTGGCCAAAAACATCTCTTGAAAGGGGGTAAAACTATAGTAATAATGTAATGACTCTTAATGAAGTGTGAAAAGTGGTATATATTTTATAGTCTAGAGAAGAGAATATGCATTCAAACCACAGCAAGCTATTTATATTAATTAAACCAAAATTCACCCTTATAGGAGGTGAAAAGTGACTTTAAATAACATATTCCTGTAGCTCTACAAAATATTTGAAACAACCAGACATTTCTCGTAGAAGGTCGAGACTCACCTCTATAGGGTGTAAAAACCACCCCCACCTACGCAGGTATCTCGTATGTTTCAATAACGACGAAAAAAGTTCAGGCTTTTGTAGTTTTAGGCAGGGTGAACAAATATGGAGTAGATTCACTTGAACCACCGATACACGACTATAAACTACCGTTAGAAGGTGGTAGAAACTACCCCCACACTATAATGATGAATATGGATGTTACTGAAATTCGGAAAGGATCAAGTACTTTTATCTCATTGTGCCAAACATTCAAGACAACTAGATCATATTCCTAATAAGGTCGAAAATCATCCCTAGAGTGGGAGGAACTACCCCCTGGGATTGATGGATCTTAGAACTTCTAGCATCTGAGAAAAAAAATACAGGCTTTCGTAGTATCAGGCAGGATGGACAAATACCTCCTGTATTTTTTTCTTAGATGCTAGAATTTTTAAGATCCATTAATCCCAGGGGGTAGTTCCCCCCTCCTAAGGATGATTTTCGACCTTATTAAGAAGATAATCTAGTTATCTTGAATGCTTGGCGCAATGAGATAAAAGCACTTGATCCTTTCCGAATTTCAATAACATCCAGGTGCATCATTAGAGCTTAGGAGTAGTTTCTACCACCCTTTAAGGGTAGTTTATAGTCGTGTATCGGTGGTTCAAGCGAATCTACTCCATATTAGTTCATCCTGTGTCAAACTACAAAAGGCTGAAATTTTTCGTCGTTATTGAAACTTACGAGATACCTCCGTAGGTGGGAGGGGGGTTTACATCCTATAGGGGTGAGTTTCAACCCTTTACAAGAAATGTCTGGTTGTCACACCAGATTCAGATATTTTGTCCTAAAAGCTACAAGAATTTGTCCCTTGTACATGTTATTTAAACTCACGTGCGTTAACTGAGTTTTGGAGATACTTAATAGAAATAGCTTGCTGTGGTTTGAATGCATATTCTCTTCTCTAGACTATAAAATATCTACCCCTTTTCACACTTCATTAAGAGTCATTACATTATTACTATAGTTTTACCCCATTCCAAGAGATGTATTTGGCCAAAAAAAAAGCACGATAAATCTATTTTTAACTACAGATTCGAATTCTGCGTCGAAGAATACACTAGATCCATGTACTTTGATTCGTGGTAATGAACTTTTTTTTTGTGTGGCTGTGTTATTAATTAGTTGAAAAAAGTATATTAATAGTCTGGTAAACATGAAGATGGCCTTCATAAGAGTAAGGTAAAGTAGCAGAAACTCAAAATTACGAAATGATCTGAATGAGTATCTTACAGAGATAAACATATATAGGTACAAAAAAACCACCAAAAATGGTCAAAAACGTCCAGTATTTTAAAGCCCGACTCTTTTTGACCGAAATGACTATCGAATTCGTAATTAGCAATCTAAAAAACATAAAATCCCGTACATTATATTAACATAAATAGTTTTTATTGGAAATAAATCCAGAAAAACTACCAAAATTGGCCAAAAATGGCCATTATCTCAAAACTGGACCACTTTTAGCCAAAATGACTATCAAATTCGTAATCAGCGACCCAAAAAACATACATTTACGTTATAAAACTCCATGCAACAAAAAATGTAGGCTAGACCCCCTCTAGACAATAGAATAGGAATATTTCACAATGAAAAAATTCACCTTTTAAATAAATTTCCTATAATCCTGGCAATTTTTTCAATATAGCTCGTGAGGGATTGATTCGTATTTTCACAAAAAATTACACAGGCCAACGATGAAAAAACTTTTTTAATAATTTTACCTGATTCCTATGTTCATTGGTGTGCTGAGTCCAAAAATAATAATAAAAATGTCATATCACCCACCAATTTTTCCATTTTAATATTCAAAATGTGAAAAGTTTATTTTTTACCATTCGAATGTTATTAGGTTGGCAATAAAAATCAGAATTTTATAAGGTTGGCAGTAAAATCAAATGTTATTAGTTTGGCAGTTCTGATAAATGTCACAACTGTTTGTTTTCTTCCAATTAATATAACCTCACATTGCAGTGTTTAACCCATGTGCTTTAATTCACACTCAAAGTATGGCTAATCGTGGTTGTAAAAACTCTCCCAACACTTTTTGTTAACATATATATGTGGTGAGTTTGTAGTTAGTTGACTTTGTAAAAAAAGTATACTTTGCATATTTTGGTGTAGAAATCGGTAATCAAGAAAAATTTTGGGCTCCTCACAAAGTATGTTATGTTTGTGTCGAGGATCTTAGGAAATGGTATAAGAAAGAAAAGAAAGCTTTTAGATTTGCAATACCCATGGTATGGAGAGAGCAAAAAAATTATTCAAACGATTGTTATTTTTTCATTGTTGATGTTTCTGGATATAACTCCAAAAACAAGAAAGTAATTGTCTATCTTAACTTTACTTCAGCTAATCGGCCGGTAGGACATGGACCGGGACTTCCTGCCCCTGAGCCACCTCAGTCTATTGATGACGTTTTACAGTCCAGTCCTGAATTTAATGAAAGTCGACCGGATGATGATGAGTTTCAATGTTCTCTAGAAAATTTAAAACCACAGCTGTTTACACAAGTTGAATTAAATGATTTAGTGAGAGATTTGGGGTTGACTAAGGAAAAAGCAGAATTGCTTGGTTCTAGGCTGAAAGAAAAATATTTATTGGAATCTGGAGCATCTATTTACCATTACAGAACAAGAGATCAACAGTTTGTATCAAATTTTATGTATCAAATTTTCCCTATTTTGAAATTTAATCGATGTCATACTGGGAGAGAACTGTGGGTGATACAAAAAAAAAACTGATACCAGATACGGTTTCAGCACCCAAAAATACATAACACTTAGATATATTGGTTTAAAAAGTTTTTACAAATATTTTTTTTGTTGGCCTGTGTTATATATAACAAAAAATTCTGAAATCGGGTGAGAAATGAAAGGGCTCCAGGAGCGGTACGCGTGCGGAAAAAGCGATTCACGTTGTTCTTGACTCCCTGTAAATTGTACTCGGTGGGAAACACAGCGCTGGGCAAATTATTCCAAAGGGATGATGTTCTCCATATAAAAGACTGCTTGAAAAGCGTTGTACGCGGAGTAACAAGCTGAACCTCATACGGATGTGGAGCACCAGCGCGACGTGTATTTCTAACATGCACCGCTTTGGGAGGAATTAAGCGGGCTACATCCTTCGAACACTTTCCATCAAAATACTTGTAGAACAGACTCAAGTCGCCAACTGTTCTTCGATGTTCCAGCGAATCAAGGCCGCCGGTCAGTTTCGGGTCTCTAATCAGACGAACAGCTCTTCTCTGAACAGAATCCAACAAATGCAGTGTATGTTTGGGAGCGGAGCCCCAAACATGGGAGCAGTATTCCATAATTGGTCGAATTTGAGCTTTGTAAAGAAGTTGTTGTGGAGTGTAAGCTTTCTGGTTCGAAATAGTATTCCCAACTTTTGGGAAGCGCTCCTTGCTATGCCTGCAACATGTTCATGCCAGGACATATTTGCTCCCAAATTAACGCCCAATAAATTGAGCGACGATGTTAGGGGCATGGAGTGCCCCGACATAACTATGTCGGGTTCAGTAACATTAACTTTTTTAGAAAAAACTGCCGCCTAAGTTTTTGTAGCGTTAAATTCCACTTGGTTACTGGCATCCGAAGATAGAATTTTGGGGGCTTTGGGACTACAAAGTGCGAAAAGCCTCGGTGTGAGGGGACTCGATATAATTTTAGCTTTTAGAAATCTTCGTATTTGCCATAAAATCACGGAAAGTAACCAACTGGAAATAACCTTGGTTAAGTTGGAGATGCCCAGTATTTTCTGACTGCGATCACCTGTGTTTGTTGAAAGTTTATTTACAGAATATACTCGTTTATCTAATTAAAATTTAGAGTTACCATGGTGCCAACTGATGTCTTAGGGTCTGCTGCTTCACTGTAAAATGCTCTGTTTTTGAATTTTTACATTCCGTTAATACCCTATACGTTCAGCTTTTGGACGAAACTAATTTTTGTACGTACCTCAATAAACTTAGCTATGGATGGGTAGACGTATAAAAAACCAGAAAAGAGTCCGTTCCATGTTAACACTCATTAATATTAAATATGTAATTTTTAGTGAATACTATCTGGTTTTTCAACACATTTATATATCAAATTAGTAAGATGAGATTTAATCGATAGTATCCGTATTTACTATAGTCGAAAAAAAATTAGAATTTTCTTTGTCAGAATTTGTACGCATTTATTATAAAAAAAAATTGAAAAACAAATTCTTTACTATTTTAGGATTTAAAATGATATGTAACAAAGAAGCGCTACAACAAGGGTACGGAAGTTTAATAATTTTTTCTATTAGGAAAAATTTTTCAAGATGATTTTAAGCAAAAAGGTAAATTTAGTAGCTTCATTTAATTAATTAAAGAATGAATAGACTTAAATATTCTATCTTGAATATATTGCCAACAAGCGTGTATGTCTAATCTGCTACCCGGATGACGCAACAATCTTAGCTGAGAACGACCTGCAATGACAACTCCACAGATTCTACCAAGTGGCTCGCCAATATGACATGTCCATCGCAACAGAGAAAACGAAATCATTAACGTTCTCCAAAGATCTCGTCTGATGCAATCTGGTGGTAGAAAACAACCCGATCGAACAGGTTATGCAGTTTAATTATCTTGGCGTAAGCCTGTCAAGCACTAACAACCCAACAAATGAAATTAAGATCTCAAGTTAATAAGGCCGCCCTCATATCTGGAGCACTATGCGAAGTCGTATGGAAAAATAAACTTATGACTACTGAAAGCAAAGTAAAGATATACAAACCATGCGTAAGTCATGTACTATCATACGGTACAGAACTAGAGCAGATAAGAACAAATCAAAAAATATTCTGAGATGAGCGGAAATGCAAACACTAAGAGCAATATCAGGAAAGACACTACGAGACCGGATAAAAAATGAAGATATACAGTGACAGTCATGTGCGGTCTATGACGTGGGGAGATGGGGAAGACAGAGGCGACGATTCTGGCGTGACCATATCAAGCGAATGAACTCTGACAGAATAGAAAGACTAGCACTGGAAGGAAACCCACAGCGACGATGCCCGCCGGGAAGACCCTCCAAAGGGTGGATGGATAGCTGGCATTCTGGATCCCAAGGAACCCCATAAGGCCCTAGAAATCAAACAGACCAATGCACAGTGTGTCGACTAGTACAAGTTAGCTGGACAAAATTATTTTTTCACTTATTTCAATTGTTTATTACTTAGTATATATCGCCACTACACCAAACACTTTATTTTTGCACTCGAAGCGCGTTTCGCTAACCATGTTAGCTTCATCAGGAGCGATGATTGACTCAATCATCGCTCCTGATGAAGCTAACATAGTTAGCGAAACGTGCGTCGAGTGCAAAAATAAAGTGTTTGGTGTAGTGGCGATATATACTAAGTAGTATCATTGTGCCAAAGATTCCACATTCCCAACTTAGTCAATTGTTTATGTATATTCTAGGCATATTAAGTTATTTTAAGAAAAAATTCATCGCGTTGGTTTTTTTTATGGGCATGGCTAATTTTTTCCCCTAAATTAGTCAGCTACGCA
>CM032446.1:143846707-143926768 GCA_019049505.1 Pachyrhynchus sulphureomaculatus
TTAACTGCAACTTATAAAAAATACAACTTTCTATCGCAATCCTTTTCTAGATTAACAATTTATATTAGGAATAAAAATTTAAACAAATGTTTAAGATCACCACTTATGTTTATTATTGCTGACAATTGTTTCAACACACTGTGTCTTCTTCTGGAGCACGATATAAATTAATTAACAATGTATGTTTCAGAATACATAGTTTACCTAATTACAAGTACTAAGTTCATTAACAATATTTACCTTAATACCTAGAACAAGTTCAATAAAGGAGACCCCCCCCCCATCTAATTGATCGTTGAGTAATAGACCTGGGGATTTTTTCTGATTAATTTCTACCTGTTCTAAACAATTCAGTAATTTCCCTTTCTTTCCGTTATGCAAAATTTTGAAATCTTCATTGAATGTATGATTTTCCTCTGTTAAATGTTTGGCGTAACGAGATTTGTTATTTTTCATTCTAAAGCTATGTTTATGTTCGTTTATTTTTTTATAAAAAGGTCTGCCTGTTTGTCCTATATACGTTTTATTGCAAGTGCCACAGCATAATTCGTAAACCCCCGATTTATTTTCTTTTTTTGTTTTACTTTTATTATTTTTAATATGTCGAGATAATGTGTTATTTGTACGGAAAGCGATATTTACATGATTTCTATGGAAAAAATTTTGAATTTTATTAGTTAATTTTCCGGTATAGGCGAGTGTATGAAATTTTACTTTGGTCTTTTGTCTTATACTTTCGTTTCTGATTCTGTCTTGAAATTTTATATTCAGCATCTGGCATTCCATTGCTCTCTGTGTTTTACTCAGTTGGTCCATCATCTTCTTAGTCAATGTCCATGTCTGAGCCGCGTAGGTAAGAACCGGTAGAATTCATTAATAGAATACCATCTTTCTTAGTTTGAAAGGAATTCTTTTATTGGTTAGTTTTTTTTTGTTTGCCAAATGCTGCCCATGCCAGTCTGATTCTTCTCTGTACTTCTGTCGTTTGATCTGCTTTTCCACACTTTATTATTTGCCCTAAGTAGATGTATTCCTCTACGTATTCAAGTGTTCTGCCCTCTATTCTCAAGTTTCGCGGACTATCTTCGTTTGTCATAGCCTTTGTCTTATCTCTACTCAGCAGTAGTCCTACCCTCTCTGATTTGTTTTGTAGTTCAGTAATCATTTCCTGTATGTCATCAAAATTATCTGATATTAGCACTACATCATCAGCATAACGCAGATGATTTCACTTTAGTCCATTTATACTGATCCCCTTTTTTCCCATTCGAGTTCCTTGAAAAATTCTTCTAAGGCTGCTATAAATAGTTTTCGGCTCATGGAATCTCCCTCTCTTACTCCGCGTTTGATAGGTATAGGATTTGTTTTTCTATCTGTTTCCACTATCATTTGAGCCTTGTAAATTGTTCTTATAAGCTGAGTATATCTATAGTCTATTCTGCTGTTATACAAGGCTCTTTCGACGGCCCAGCTCTCGATGCTGTCAAAAGCCTTTTGGCAATCTATAAATACCAGGTACAACTTTAAATTATATTCTGTTGCTGATCACAAGTACTAAAACTATTCCTGAAGCCAGCCTGTTCTACCGATTCGTTTAATTCCAACTTGTTTTCCAATCTATTAATTATTATTCCGGTAAACAATTTGTATATTTGTGAAAGTAATAATATTGGACGGTAATTGCCTAACTTAGTCTTATCACCTTTTTTAAAAAGTAAAATTGTTGAAGCTGTATTCCAATTGTCTGGTATCTTCTCTTCTAGACATTTATTGAATAAGAGCTTCAGCACCTGTACCACCAAGTGTTCTCCTTCTTTCATTAATTCTGTTAATACGCCGCCGGGTCCTGGTCTTTTATTGTTTTTCATAGTTTTTAGTGTTGTTAATATTTCTTCATCTGTTATTTCTGGTACCTCTTCTGAGTTAACATTGATTATGTATATATAAAAAAAAGATGATCAAGGTTCATTAGCAGCCAAATAATACATATATATAAAAAAAAAGTTTGCAGCAATCGGGTCATGGCCGGCTGAAATATGGGATCCGACATGGCCCCGTTTTGGGTCTTTCAAGAATATCTTGAAAAATATGTATAATTTGTGCAAACACTACATCAGCGTTTCTCAACCTGCCAGGCGTGATTACACTATGGGGGGGGGGGCGCGCGATCGTATCGAAAGAAATTATTATTAAAAACATTCATTAAAAACATTTAATATAATTTATTGAAAGAAAAGCAAAACAAAATACATTCTGACATAATAAAAAATAAAATACACATTTACACTGATATAATACACCTATAAATAGGATTGTATTAGTACTGCACAATGGATTTACCTAATAATTAACATATCAATACTAAATTAAAAACAAGTTTAATAATTATTAGTGACTCCCTTGGGCCTGTTTGGCAGAGCAAAGATTTTCGAAGGATGGTTTAATATTAGAAATAGACACTCGAGTTCTTTTTCTATATTTAGTTGAGATATTTTGTTTTCAAAGCAGCCACCGCAGAAAATCCGGTTTCGCAAAGGTAGGATGTTGAAAATGGTAATGTTATACGAAATGCTCTTATTTTCAGTGCAGAAAACTCATCATTCACCCCTGCCCAAAATTCAAAGAGTGATTTATTATTAAATTGTCTTTTGATTTCGCAACTTGCCGTGAAGTCTATGAAGATTTCTTCTTCGGAAGTTGAGAGCCCTTCGGGAGTATTTTGAAATGGATCCCTAACCCACTCGTAACTTGCTACTAAGTTGTCGTCAGTAAGAATATACTTTTTAAAATTCTTTGTCACCATGATGATTTTCAATGGTTACTAAAACAAGTTTCACATGTTGTTCTTCAGCCTTGTATGTTTGAACACATTCACCCACATTTGCAAACATTTCTAGGTTTTTTTGCTTTACATTTCTGCTCGACAATTCCAATTTTCTATAAAAATCATTAATTTTATCATTTATATCGAATATATGTGTATTTGTTCCTTGGAGTTGAAGATTTAAGGTATTTAGTTTCTCGAATATATCGACCAAGTAGCTCAATTTCATCACAAATAAACTATCTCGAAGCTTCTCGGCTTCCGGTCGGTTTTCCTCTTCTAGCAAAATGGCGATTTCATTTCTTAATTCATAAACACGTTGCAACCATTTCCCACGTGATAACCATCTTGCCTCGCAATAAAAGAGTAACGCTGAATGTTCGGCATCCATGTCTTTACAAAGTGCAGAAAAAATTCTAGATTTTAGGGGTCTCATTTTAATATAATTTACTACGGTTACAACTGTAGTGAGCACAATATTCAGAGCAGGACTCATTTATTTGGAAGCCAGAGCTTCTCTGTGGATCATACAATGTGTCCACACACACAGTAGAGATTTTTGTTTCACAAGTGCTTGTACACTTTAAAATCTTCCAGATATTGAATGAGCACCATCGGTACATATTCCGACGCAATTTTTCAACTCCATATTTGCCTCGTTTATAAAATCATTTAAGATAGCAAATAATGCGAGTGATGTTACTTTGAGTTCTATTGGTTTGCAGAAAAATAGTTCTTCTACTGCTGACATACCATCACAAAATCGAACACCGAGCATCTTTATTGCTATCTGTTGCCTCATCAAGCTGAATTGAAAATAATTTGTCACGCAACTTCCCGAAAAGCTGATGCTGTACATCTTCAGGTATATCGCCAATTCGACGGGCAACAGTATCATTTGATATAGGTATGGAAAGCAATTGTTTGGCAAAATTATCACCAAACATACAATCTCAATTACTGCTGGCAAAATAAGCTCTTCACCAATGGTGTGAGACTTTTTTTTTACATCTGGTTATTTTATATGAAACTTTGTAAGAGGCCAGTAAAGCTTTTTCATTCACAGACAAAGTTTTTTTAAAAATGATTTCTGCTTTACATATGATTTTAATTTTAATTCAAAGAATTCTCGGGGTTTTGTTAAGGTACTCACTACAAAGCGTTTCCAAATGTCGTTTAAGTTTGTTTGGTTTCATGCTGTCTGCTGCCAAGATTTTTGAGCAAATAACACACAGGGACCTTTCTTCTTCATTTACTTCAGTACTGGTAAACCCTAAATTTAAGTATTCTTGAGAATATTTTCTTGATTTTATTTTCGGAACCACGCT
The DNA here is from genome assembly GCA_019049505.1 of Pachyrhynchus sulphureomaculatus. Taxonomy (NCBI): domain Eukaryota; kingdom Metazoa; phylum Arthropoda; class Insecta; order Coleoptera; family Curculionidae; genus Pachyrhynchus; species Pachyrhynchus sulphureomaculatus. Next base: position 143,850,860 of record CM032446.1, read on the forward strand.
CGTCTGTGCACTTGTTGATGCTTCACTATCGTTTAATGCTAGCTTACGCCCACTTAAAAATTTATCCATGATTCTGTATAAATTTACTGCCGTGAATACTTTGAATTTCAATTAACACGTAAATTACAACATACACATTAACGATAAATCCGATAGCAGTAGAAGGATCAACTCGGCTGAGATGGGCTGTAATTGAACGAGGTGCAGCATTTATACACTTTTGGGCAAACTTCCGAATGTTCGAGACAACTCGGAACTTCTCGCGAAGCCGCTACCGATATGGTGGACGTGACAAAGAGCAATAGAGAGGCATCGATTCTAGTTTTGTCAACGCAGCAGATATGTATTGTCAAATATGAATAAATTTACTTATTCTTGGTAGTTTGTAAGGTTTGTAATTAAGGTAATAGTGTAGCTTTAACATCAAAATACTGAAAATACATTATTATTGCATGCATGGTTATTGTATGAGAGGAGGGGAGGCGCGATGAAAATTATATTTGAAAATTGGGCCGCAAATACTGAAAGGTTGAGAAACGCTGCACTACATGGAAAAAATCATTTTGCATAAAAAAGATTTCTTGAAAATCGTAATTTAAAACGTGTTGTTTTACTCCGATATTTCTAAGCGTGCCAAGCGAAATTCTGAAATTTTCGCCCGGAAATCTACCAATTAAAATAATCATGCTAAAAAACAAGCATTTTAAAGTGGAAAGTTTAACCTTTCTGATGCATTCATGAAATTTAACTTCAGACATTTTCTTCCTTACATATTTCTTTTTCATTTAGGAATTCACATTTCACTGCCTGATACCCTGATTTTAAATACATCGTAAATAAAGAAATATTTTTTTTATGCTATTTTTTAGGGTTAGGTAATTTTTGTATTCGAACTATCTTAGAAATGCTGAAAATAAGTACTGTAACTTCATGTATGTTTTTTTTTTTAATAATAAACATTCCTCTTCAAGAAAATCACTTTAGAAGTACAATTTCATAACATCTTTACATTGATTTTCATTTTTCTGTTTAAATCTCTGAATTGGTCTGTTTTAATTGTAAATACAAGCTATTCATTAATTTAACACTTTTGAGATCGAGTTAAAGTTGGAGAAGGAAGTAAATGCTTTAAGCTAACAACTCTAGGTAGTGAGATCTTCCTCAGGGGTTTAGGTAGAAAATACGTAGCTATTAAATCTCTCCTTTTTTTTCGTCTCGGAGAAGTAGAGGAAAGTACTGCGCACGCAGCGCCACTACTTCACCGAATTGCCATCTAACGTTTACCAACGGCGGTGAATATAATTTCGGAGCAGCTTTAATTGGGGTTAAATTATATGAAATAACGACTATTTTCAAGTAAATCGGTTTCTGTAAAGTGTACTGCTTCTCTTGCTAAATTTGAACTCGCCCCTTACCCTCAATCAATATTTGATAGAGGAGTTTTAAGGAAGACTGCAAAATCGTCTATTGTAGAAATGTTTGAACCGGATATAACAGAACTGAACGTTAATGAATGTACACCGAGTCATATGGCATCTTAATAATACATTTTCGACAATTATTGCAAAATACGTTAAATACATAAATGATCACTATGTTGGGAATGTGGAATCTTTGGCACAATGATACTACTCAGTATATATCACCACTACACCAAAACATTTTATTTTTGCACTCAACGCGCGATTCGCAACCATGTTAGCCTCATCAGTCAATCGTAGCCTCTGATGGTTAGTGAAACGCGGAGTGGATACGATCGTTGTGATTAACGGATATGAAGAAAATTTTTCCAGTACAAAAACGGTTACGACGGTTGAATTTTAATAGGTCTACGGACATTATTTTAGACTTGTCAATGACTGCCGTAACATCTCAAGACAAATTTCTGTCAAATTCCTTCAATAAAAAAAGATTAATAAGTTTCTTAATTGAGGCTTTTACAAATGCCAATATAATTACAAAATAAGCTGACGGACTGTAGGTTTAATTGTGGAAACTGCTCCTGCTTAAACCGCCAAAACATTAGTTATTGTTTATGAAGACGTTGATGTTCTGGTTTTGATGACAGCACTCACCCCAGTAACAAGAAAAATATACTTTATGAAACCGAGCAAAGGAGACAAAATTTCGGCACTGTATTCTTCAAAGAGCTTGGACAAATATCCATTTTGAAAGGACAATATTCTCTTCATGCATGCTATAAGTGGATGTGATACCATATCCTGTTTTTATGGCAAAGGAAAAAAAAATTTAAAATTATTTGAAAAATCTAAGAATTGCATACTAAATTGCAGGAAGCTGTTGAACGTTTCAAAAAGCCGAATCAAGTGCATGAAAATATTTACAATAATGGCTTATTTTGCTTACTAACTATCTACAATGCCCTTAAAAAAATACAGCCTATTCATCAATATAGATAGCCGTGCTTTTCAAGAGGTGTTGTTCGAAAAACCTCATAAAATCTTGCTTCTTTATCACCTACATGAGATGCATTTTTATAGAGTCTATCTCCAAATACAAACTTGGCTCTTTAATAGAATTAATCCTGAAGTTCGGGGCTGGAAGAGGCCAGTTTCTAACGCCAAGATTCATGTCTCAAGCAGCTGCTCCGCCACAATTATTGAAACTAATCTTCTGTAATTCTAAAACAAAAGGATGCGGGAAGAAAAGTAAGCAAAGAAGGCGACTTAGAGAACAACTTAGATGGTAGATGTCCAGATCTCACCAGGCATCGCCCGGTGTAATACCATCGCATCGGCTTAGACTGCGTTTCGTGGCTGCGCCGATGTCCCGGACTGTGGGACCAAATAGCATGATAAGGCACCTGGATACAAAAAATTCCGGAGGTAAAATAGCCCCCCGTTCGGATCTCCGAGTGGGGAATGGTTTAGAGGTGTCGACATCCAGAGATTATAATTTTAAAATAGATTTCTGTAACATACGAGGTTTAAACTCGAACCTAAATCCAGTGCATCAACACCCGCAACCAAAAAAACCTAATGTACTCGCTCTCTGTGAAACCAGGTCAGTTCATCGACCAGCACAGTCAACTGTCTTTATCCTGGGTACGACTTCTATTCCCGATTTAGGCGTAACTTTGGAATCTGTCTTTTCGTCAGAAGCGACCTCCCTTGCCAACGAGAGGAAGCTCTGGAGCCCCGATACTTTGACGTTATGTGGTTAAAAATAACGACTCAACAAACCACAAGGTTCATCTGCATCCTCTATCGACCACCAAATGATACTAACTTTAGAACACTTTTTGCTTCTCTTGCAGACACCATTGATCATTTACAAATTATCTATCCAAATGCCGAAATTGCCATCCTTTAATCTCCACAACATCAACTAGCTTAAGTATTCAAATACTACCGATGAACAAGGTCGTGAAGTTGAATCATTCTTAATCAGTTGTGGCTTAACTCACCTTACTGACGAACCAACACAGATCCCTGATCGAGACGGGGAGTTCGTCATCTTCTTGATCTGTTTTTAACCACCAATCCAGAGATTTACATGGTAACCGTAAATCCGCCGTTAGGTTCTTCCGACCATAAACTGAACTCGACATCGATTATCCGACCGATCAGTAACAGGGAGCCGCCTAAACCGCGCGTAAGATTTAGCACTACAAAATCTGCTGAATGGGAAGATCTCTTGGAATATTTTCGAACTTTTCCTTGGTTAGACGTTTATTTTCGAACCGACGACCCATCTGACTGCGCCAAGGTTTCCGATGTTATTTTGGCTGGTATGGAAGCTTACATCCCTTTTTCGAAGAAATGGCAAGCCATGGTTTGACAGAAAATGCAAAGAAACTGTTGCTTCTAAACAGCTTGCTTACTGACAATGGCGTGAAAATCCTTACGCTATAAATCGTAACATCTTTGTTCGTGCCCGGAACAGACGCAAAGAAATTATCGACGAAAGCAAGGAGACACAGAATCAATGAATTAGAAACAAACTTCTCGCTTGTCCCAACAATTCCAGGTCCTTTCAGTCAGTCGCTAAGTTAGCAAAAATTTCGCCAAATCCACCATACCACCACTCACACGGCCAGATAATTCTATTGCAACAACACCTGTTGAGAAAGCGAACTTATTATCTGAACTCTTTGCTTTACATTCTACTCTTGATTTCCAAGGAACAACACCACCTCCTATTCCCATAGTGCAGTTAAGAATGCCCGATATTGTCTTCAGACAGAGTATCATAAAACGTATTTTAATGAAGCTAGGCACCAAAACAGCTTCTGGCGCTGACGGAATACCTGCTATAGTACTCAAAAACTGTGCTAAGGAACCAACACCAAGTCATGGAAAAGGCTATCAAACAATATCTTGAACGATTCAACATTATTACCGACCGTCAATATGGCTTTCGTAAACATAGATCAACAGGAGATATTCTGACTTATATAACACATGTTTGGAACAACGCAATTAAAAACTTTGGAGAATCTCGAGCGGTTACAATTGATATATTTAAGGCATTCGACCGTGTTTGGCACGATGGATTAGCGGCTGGTATGTCTGAAAAGTTCTGTTTGTGGCTCTCATGTTTCCTCAGAGAGCGTTCTTTACAAGTGGCAGTAGACGGATTTCTTTCTAACACCTTCACTATCAACGTTGATGTGCCCGAGGGCTTCCATACTGTCTCCTACTCTCTTTCTCATTTACATAAACGATCTGCTGGAAAAGACCAGGAATCCAATCTACATTTTTGCAGATGACAGTACGCTTATCTCTTCATACACTTTGAACGCTCGGACATCGGCTACTTAGGCGAATATCCGCAGACAGTAGGAAGTCGTTCAATTTAACAAAGACCGGGAAGAAATTCTATCTTGGGGTGACAGTAACCAAGTGGAATTTAACGCTACAAAAACCCAGACGGCAGGTTTTTTTAAAAAGTTAACGTTGCTGAACCCAACATAATTATGTCGGGGCTCTCCATTCCTCTAGCATCGTCACTCAATTTATTGGGCATTAATTTGGGTGCAAATATGTCTTGGCATGTTGCAAGCCTAGCAAAGAGAGCTTCTCGAAAGCTGGGAAAATTTTTTCGAACCAGAAAGCTTTACACTCCATAACAAACTGTTAATTCTGTACAAAGCTCAAATTCGACCAACTATGGAATACTGCTCCCAAACATACACTGCATTTATTGGATTCTATTAAGAGAAGAGCTGTTCGCCTGAATGGAGACCCGGATGGGACGTCGAAGAACGGTTGGCAACTTGAGTCTATTCTACAAGTACTTCCATGGAAGTGTTCAATGGATGTAGCCCGCTTAATTCCACCCAGAGCGGTGCATGCTAGAAATACACGTCGCGTTAATACTTCACATCCGTATGAGGTTCAGCTTGTTACTCTTCGTACAACTCTTTTTAAGCAGTCTTTTATACGGAGAACCTCATCCCTTTGGAATAATTTGCCCAGGACTATGTTACACACCGAGTACAATTTACAGCGATTCAAGACTAACGTGAATCGCTTTTTCCGCACACGTGACGCTCCTGTAGCGCTTTAGGAATTTCCCTGCAGCACGTGTGCTGGACCCATAAAAAAAAAATATAATTGTGTAGTAGCTGGCTTACTATGTTCCAGTGTTTGTGGATTTTGCTTAACCATGGATTCTTGCCAGAATTTACCAAATATAGAAATAATTGATGATATATCCGAGAAAGGAGCAGAAAATGCCGAACAACCCGAGCCTCTGAATATTTTTCAACAACCAGCTGCAGAAAAAGAGGATTTGGAAGAATTTCTGGAATCAGAAGTTTCTGGCATACATGCAATTTAAGTAAAATTTTGAATAATTTTTCAGTAATGTATGTAAAACAAATTATATTTTTTTATATAACATATGCATTTTTTCTATTATTTTTTCCATGTAATTCCATCTTGCTCCATATTTTTCTATATTTATAAATTTCTTGCATTATCTTAAGGTAAACTTAAAATTTAATAACAAATTTATATGATCTTATGTTAATTTACACACACACAATTGATATTGTACTGAAGAATTCATTGGAGAAGAATTCTTGAAAAAATCTATCGGTATTTTCAAATAATTTAGTATAATAGTCAAAATATGCGTTTATCGCAAACTCACATTTTTTGGATCGCAATTTTCTCAAAAACGGTGCATTTTACATGAAAATATCAAGAGACCTTTTTTGTGCAGAATCGTTTGATCTAAATTTTTTGTATGTAATATTTTTACAAATTATGCATATTTTTCAAGATATTCTTGAAAGACTCAAAATGAGGTCCTTTCGGACCCCAGTTTTCAGTCGGCCATGCCCCGATTGCTGCAAACTTTTTTTACATATATTATTTGGCTGGTAATGAACCTCTAGCCAAAAATCTGACTTATTTAAATTTATATGCATTTTTACTACATTTTCGTCTCTGGTGACTGGGCTACAAGACCAAATGAAGTAATTGAAAAAACCAATTCTTCAACCCCTAAATTGTGTTAAATGGTGATATTATCAGCGAGTATTATTCCCAGAAAGGACATTACAATCCTTCTCCACATTCTGGCTCTTGCCACAGGGAAGTATTGTATTCATAAACAAATCACATTCTGAAATTTTTGCATTTTTCTAGGTTAGGCAGCATATCTCTCAAACGATTTGAGATATCAATTTCAAAGTTATACATATATGTATATCATACTTGGGGTACGAACGAAACCTATAGGTTTGCGGGAATGCTTCATGTATATTGTGTTTATCTTTCTTAGAGTTGAGATCTTAAAATTGTGTTTGCGACCTAATCTACAAAGGACCTATTACGTAAATACTGCCTATTTTTATAATAATTACCAACACGCCTATTATTACGTTAATTCAAAATAAGTTTACCCTACGGCAGGCCAGCCTCAATAACAGACTGTACCCAAACGCCACACGAATATCCCGTGCAAAATTTACATCATACAAATTACCAAGATTTTCTCTTGCTTTTCGTTTGACAGGAATTTACGGACGAGCCTTGTTAAGTAACAAACCTTTTATAAGACCTACAAACATAAATTCAAACAATGAATTTAAACGGTACGGATCCAAATATAAACTTTTCAGATTAAAAATTTATCTAAATCATCTTCATACTGTCGGCTCAAGAAATCTCTATTATTTAAAGGATGCCACTCAAGAATTTAACTTGTTAATAGTCTGGAGCTTGAATCCTTAATTTAAAAAAATAAATAAAGTTTAAGAATTGTGTCCGAGGTTACCAGAAAATGTTTGTAAAACTATTGATACCATATAAAATTTATCGACTTTCACTCTTTCACCCTCTTGACCTGAAGCAATATTCTGCAAAAACTATACGTTGCTCCCAGCACTAGTAATACAGGTGTACTGAATATGAAGTCGATATTTCGTTTCGTCCTAGACCTATCGCGCCAACAAAATCGAATATACTCTTTCGCAAGGGAGGTAATAATTAATAAGAGTAATTTTTGTAAATTTGCCATAATTAATATAATATAATCTCGAAAGAATACAAATGTTGATTTTGTTGCAAGGTGGAAAATTATGTTTGCATGTATTTAGGATGGTCCTAGTTAACACGATATTTTATACTTGTACATATATATTAACCCTCCCTGGGGCGCAACCGGCCTGACGTTTTCGTTCTCCCCTCCTCTCCTAGTAGTCGCCTATCTTTACCGGATGTTTAGAGCCAACCTATTCAGTTCATTCGCGCGCTTCGTGAAGATCTGTTAGCGTCATTCTGATCTCTCAGGCACATTGCGCCCGAATTCGTTACACATATAAAGGTTCGTAATATCTATTTTTTTTATATCACAGCTGTTTATGTTATTCATTTCATAACTATATCATGAAAAATTTGTAGCTTTTTTTCGTAAGTATGTGGATATTTTAGTCTGGCCTCCTGGGCTCGCGCCCAAACATGTATCATATTTATGATAGTACTTTCTTTCATATATTCCAAGATTTACGCTAAAATGGCCCGGAAATTCTTCGATTTGTCTAAACCGAACGATCTGGAAGAAGTGAAGCGTTTGTTGGAAGAAGATGTCGACGAGGACGACCCCGCTGTGAACGAGGATTTGGGTGAAGAGAGTGACATCGATTCTCACGATGAAGTAAAAGAGCGTAAAGACAATTCAGAAACAGAGCAAGATGAAAACAAGAATCAGAGTCCAACTTTTTTTGGGAAAAAGATAAAAGTTCCAAATGGGCCAAAAACCCGCCGACGAGAAGTGTCCGTAAGAGAGCTCACAATGTTATAACTCCTGAAGTCATAGGAAACGCTAGGAATGCAAAAACTACAGTTGATTGTTAGAATAATTTATTCACTGACGACATTTTGGATGCAATTGTTAGATATACAAATCAGTACATAGAATCTATCAAGCCCAAATTTTCCAGAGAAAGGGACATTGCCTCTACAGATGTCATTGAAGTAAGAGCTTTTATTGGTTTGTTGTACCTAGCAGGAGCTCTCAGAGGAAATCGTGAAAGTTTGGAAGAACTTTGGGGGACAGGCGGTGATGGAGTTGGAAAATTTAGTCTTGTGATGAATATCAAACGGTTCAAAACCCTGATCCGCTGCCTCCGCTTTGATGACCGTACTACCAGGGTAGAACGAAAAAAAGTAGACCGTCTTGCTCAAATTCGTCAAGTGTTCGAAAAATTTGTGGAAAATTGCTAGAAGAGCTATAGCGTCGGGGAAAACGTCACGATCGACGAAATGTTTCCAGGTTTCCGAGGAAAGTGTCAATTTCGGCAGTATATACCGTCAAAACAGAGCAAGTACGGAATAAAGTGTTTTGCCCTTGTTGATGCAACCATGTTTTATACTCTGAGCATACACACAAATTTACGCTGGGAAACAACCTGAACGTCCTTTCTGTGTCAGCAACAAACCAAGTGAAGTGGTGAAAAGAATCAAAAACCGTTGAAAATTAGTTTACTGATATGGATCTAACTGATGATTTAAAAATGAAGAAGTTATCATATGTCGGAACTGTGCGAAAAAATAAAAGACAGTTGCCACATGAATTTGTTTCGGTCAAAGGAAACAAACAATACACCAGTAAGTTTGGCTTTAGTGATGGGAAGACATTGGTCCACTATGTCCCAAAAGCAAACAAGAACGTAACTCTAGTGTCTTCGCTTCGGAGAGCAAAAGAAGCCAGTGATGATCATATTCTACAATTCCACCAAAAGTGATACTGCAGACCAAATGTGCGCCACTTATAGCGTGAGCCGAAATGTCAAGCGCTGGCCAATGGTCATATTTTTCACAATGCTGAATGTAAGTGGTAACAATTCTCAAGTGATTTATCTCGGCAATCAACTAGAACCATGTCGTAGAAGACCTTTCTTAAAATCACTGGCCCACCAACTGGTGCTTGGAAAACTAAGCCGAAGACAGTTGGAATCCCCATCAATCTCCAAATGCGGTTGAAAAAGTATCGACCTGTCAAAGATGTTTCATAAAATTCAACCTCTCAAACTCGCAAAAGACGTAGATGCTCAACCTGCACATCGGAAACGGGTTTCAAAAGGATTATCAATGTAATAAATGTCACAATGCAATCTGCCTGGCTCACGCAAATATGATCTGCGGAACGTGCTATGCTGTTTGTCAATGCCCTTCTTCTGCTGAACTTAAGCTGAATGACTAGGACCTAGAATGAATATCGACTTCTGAACTCTGCACTACAATAAATTTTACCAAAATTTTTGTATTTGTTACCCTGATAATAAGAAAATTTCTTGTAATGTTTTCTAAACATAAAATGTGTTCTTTTTTAAACAGATTTCTTTTTTTCTCTTTAAATATTCCTCTAAAGATCACTGATTACTTTTAGAATAATAAAATTAAAATTAATGTCTATAAATTTGCGATTCTTTCTTGTGTGCCTGTCAAGCACATTGCGCTCAAATTCGTCGGGTTCTATACTGCACACGTATTGTGCAGTGGCCACTGCTCAAATATTTGTTTTATTTTTAAACATTTTTTCTATTGCTTTTTGTTGAAACACTTTTCTAAACGTTTATCCCATTACCTTTTTATTTTTGAGACACATTTACCAGGTGTACAAGTATGAAATGCGGATTTCAGACAACAGATGGTGCACCAATGCAGTTTGTGCTATAAAGATTTGACACTGCGCTATTTTGTTGTGTCATCGACAAGTGTCGGACGCGCACGAGTGATAAATTGGAAAAGTGTGTGCATAGTGTTGTGTTGTTATGTTCAATATGTCGAAATTTATACCGAACAAAGAGCATTCGCGGACAGCATTAATTTTTTTGTTTTCATTTGAAGTAAACTGCTGTTGAATCATACCGATTACTTCAAGAAGCTTATGGTGGACATGCTCCATCACAAGATACGTGTGAACGATGGTTTCGGCGTTTCAAAAGTGGTGACTTGATGTTTCAGACAAGGAACGTGGAAAACCGCCAAAAAAATACGAAGATGTGGAATTGCAAGCATTGTTGGACGAAGATGATTCGCAAACACAAAAAATAACTCGCCGAGCAATTGGGCGTTAGTCAACAAGCTGGTTCCAATCGGCTACGAGAGATGGGAAAGATTCAGAAGACTGGTAGATGGGTACCACATGAGTTGAACGACAGGCAAATGGAAAAGCGCAAAAACACATTTTGCTCGCTCGGTACAAAAGGAAGTCGTTTTTGCATCGTATAATGACAGGGGATGAAAAGTGGATTTATTTTGAGAATCCCAACCGCAAAAAATCATGGGTAGACCCAGGTGCACCATCCACATCGACCGCAAGACCGAATCGCTTTGGCAGAAAAACGATGCTCTGTGTTTGGTGGGATCAGAGGGGCGTGGTCTATTATAAGCTGTTAAAACCTGGGGAAACGGTTAATACTAAACGTGACTAACAACAATTGACCGATTTGAACCGTTCACTGCTTGAAAAAAGGCCAGAATACCAAAAGAGGCAACACAAAGTCATTTTTCTTCATGACAATGCTCACATACGGCAAAACCAGTTCACGACACGTTGGAAGCACTCGGCTGGGAAGTTCTACTCCATGCGGCTTACTCACCAGACTTGGCTCCTTCCGATTACCACTTGTTTGTATCGATGGGTCGGTCATGCACTTGCTGAGCAGCGCTTTGGTTCGTAAGAAGATGTGAAAAAATGGCTCGATGAATGGTTCGCAGCAAAAGGGGAAGATTTTTACTGGCGTGGTATTCACAAATTGCCCGAAAGATGGGAAAAACGTTTAACAAGCGATGGAGCATACTTTGAATAAAGCACTCTTTATCATTCTTCCGAATTTAACATGTTTTTTTAGAAAAAAAATCCGCATTTCATACTTGTACACCTGGTAGTTTTTATTTACTATCTTTGAGGTTTATATTTAAATTTAATAGCAATGGCTACTAATAATCAAGTTGATGATATCAAGGTCTCGCGCAAGCCGAAATTGAACCATACAAATTATCTGACATATTCTGGACCATTCCCGAATTCGAAGACGACCAAATCTTTTTGGACGCCTTCTTAAATGAATGTGAGCATTCTTATTATATGTCACTATGTGACTGCATACCTATTTACTTAGTCCTTAAAAAGTGCTAAAATACCTATGTATAAAAGGATTTTTTTAAATAGTAATCATGTTAACCTAGCAAGCCAAATAAAACAAACAGTTTCTGCCGAATGTTATCGTGCTACGAATTTATCCTCTTTGAGTTACTACTATACTTAAATTGTTAAACATCTAAATTAAGTAGTTCGTAACTAAACCTATATTTTTACATATTTCCATTTTTTTTTAAACATATTATATAGCTAACGAAATATTATCTTTAGCCTCAAGTAGAAAATGTGAAGAAGCGAAGATTTTTTCGCTTGATATGGAAAGATGAAATCTACAAGCATGTTATAAAATCAAAACATGAAAATAATTCACTAACATCCAAATAAAATTCAGCTTGCAAAAGGGCCAACAATTCGCATGGCGTCGGACTCCTTCAAACGTGTTGGATGATTCCGCATACTAAATGAAGCAAGGCGGGAAGCGACAATCAGCTTTTTCACCGATAGACATATTTGACAATAGTATAGTGTAGTTCGCCGATTTATTATCGTAACAAAAGAAATGCTAATAAAATATTCGCTACTGAATTTTTACCGACCTCTAGTTATGTTTACTTTCAAAGTGAGTAGACGTCATTTGAGCTTTAGATCTTTATTTAATTAAATATCTTTACCTAATTTAATTTCAATTAATCTTTCTTAATTTGTTCGTTTATGATGGACATAGACTACCGATTGGTTACAGAGAACAATTATATTTCATTGAAGATAAAAATACATCATACAGTTTTTTTTTAAATAAATAATTAAGGTAGTTCACTCGTAAATCCACCTTTCTTAAGAATTTGATGAAATTGAAATATGATGTTAATCTAAATGTTTTTCATACTGCACTGACTTAGCCGTTACTTGATGGAGACCCATAATAACTAGGAATAAAAATTTAACAAATGTTTAAGATCACCACTTATGTTTATTATTGCTGACAATTGTTTCGACACACTGTGTCTTCTTCTGGGGCACGCACGATGTAAATTAACTAACAAAGTATGTTACAGAATATATAGTTTACCTAATTACAAGTACTAAATTCATTATCAATATTTACCTTAATACCTAGAACAAGTTCAATAAAGGAGACCCTCCCCCATCTAATTGATCGTTGATTTTTTCTGATTGATTTCTACCTGTTCTAAACAATTCAGTAATTTTCCTTTCTTTCGTTATGCAAAATTTTGAAATCTGCATTGAATGTATGATTTTCCTCTGTTAAATGTTTAGCGTAATGAGATTTGCTATTTTTCATTCTAAAGCTTTGTTTATGTTCCTTTATTCTTTTATAAAATGATCTGCCTGTTTGTCCTATATACGTTTTATTGCAAGTGCCACAGCATAATTCGTAAACCCTCGATTTATTTTCTTTTTTTGTTTTACTTTTATTATTTTTTTTAATATGTCGGGCTAATGTGTTATTTGTACGGAAAGCGATATTTACATGATTTTTATGGAAAAAATTTTGAATTTCATTAGTCAATTTTCCGGTATAAGTGAGTGTACGAAATTTTTCTTTGTTTAGTTGTTTGTACGGGTACATTAAAATATTATCTATGAAATCGCCCCTGTAGCCATTGTTTATACTAATTTGTTTTATAATATTTAATTCTTTCTAAAAATTTTCTTGCGTTAATGGTGTATTTATTAGTCTGTGGATGAAACTATTATAAGCCGAGATTTTACATATGAACGGGTGGTTAGAATTAGCGTGTATAGTTATATCTGAGTATGTTGGTTTATGGAAGATTTCAAAATCGTGTTTATTCATTTTGTTTGATATTTTTAAATCTAGGAAATTAATCGATTTATTTGTTTCTATTTCTGTTGTAAAAGTAATATTATTATGAAGTTAGTTAATATAACCTAGAAATAGTTTTAATTGTCGATCTGTGCCTGTAAAGCAAGTCAATATATCATCTACATACCGGTACCAAAAAAAGAAATTTTTAAAAAGATGAGAATTACTGATTTTTTCTTCTAAATCGTCCATGAAAATTTCAGATAAAATTGTACTAAGAGGGTTTACCATTATTAAACCTTTCTTACTTACGAATTATGCTGTGGCACTTGCAATAAAACGTATATAGAACAAACAGGCAGATTATTTTATAAAAAAGAATAAAGGAACATAAACAAAGCGTTAGAATGAAAAAAATATCAAATCTCATTACGCTAAACATTTAACAGAGGAAAATCATACATTCAATGAAGATTTCAAAATTTTGCATAACGGAAAGAAAGGAAAATTACTGACTTGTTTTAGAACAGGTAGAAATTGACAATGCTATATGTCGTCATATTTTACGCGCCAACATTCAAATAGCATTTAACGCGGTTAACTTTTAAACAGAATTTCATTTGTAGGTTAAATAATTTATTGAATAAACACAATATATTTACCAACTTTATCTACATCAAATAAAAATATTAAATGTATTAATTAAAAATTTGAATTTCTATCTTGATATTTATTTTTTTTTTTTTAGCATTTAAAAGATTTATATTTAACAAAAATATGTTTGTAGGTTCAATAATTTTTCAATATTTTAAGTTAACATTATATTTATTTAACACTGTTACATATAAATTGATACCAATATTAAATATGTATTAAAAAAACGGTTTTATAAATCTTCTCCGTAAAACTAAATAAATAATTAATGATACTAGTGATAAATAAATAAAGTACTATAAACTATTTGTAAACCAATTAATTACTTTATTTACTACTCGCGTTTCTTTGGTTACACGTGGTTTACCACTGTCTTTCGACTAGATAATAATTCCTGTAGAACCCAATATATCATAAGAACTTTTTAGATCTTTCAAAGTTATTGATTCAGATGCAATTCGTTTAATCATATGATCTGAAATAACACTCTTTAAATGCATTAACGATGGCAATATTAGTTTTTCCATGACGCACTCTTTATAGGATACGTAATTTGAAATTAAATCTTCTCTCTTCAAAAACTCAGTTGCCAAATTCTCAAGGATTTTAACATCATATATCGCCTCATGAAATTTTTCGTTTGGTGCTATTTGCAATAAATCATGCGCTAACTTTCCGAGCTTAAAGATTTCTGAGCCTTTTTGGCCAGGAAAGCGTTTTTTAAAAAGATTTACTGTGTCCGAAAAAACCAGCAATATTTTTAAAATCCTGGATCTTGCAAAATTAATTATACTTTGAATTAAATGGGACGAATCAAAACAACCTATATAAACGTCATTCTATATAGCATTCGGTATACGCATTAGCAGCGTTGCCACATTTTTTTTTCATTAAAAGTGGTGTGTCGGCATACGAAAGTTTCCATGTATCGAATACAGTCTCCGACAAAAATAAAATACTCTGCCACTGAGTATTTCAAACTTTTTGTATTTATTATCGGACTATACTTTTCGCTCCGATTGTCAGAAGTGAACTACCTTAAAGATCTTGATAACCAAAAATTTTATAATTTTTACAACATAATTAGCCATTCCGTCTCATCATATCTAAGAAGTTTTTTTTGCCATTTTATAAAATAATCATTTACCTTTCCAATATTAGCTCCGGTTTTAATCAACTGTCCTACAGCTACATTGGCACCAGCACAAACAATGCCTAAAGCACCAGCTACAATATCAAAATAGGTATTTCGTGCGTTTGTATCGGCAAAGCTCATAGACTAAAAAAAATATATATTATTTTTAAAATGTAAACAAATAAATCCGCCTGAGAGCATCGAACAGCGCCGAGAAAATTAATAGAGTAAATCAAAGTATAGACTTACATAGATACAAGAAGCTTTACTGTTCATAGAGTCATTGTATCGATATTTCTTTAAGTTGACTATGATTCTACCCGTTTTTTTTTTCTATTTCGGGGAAACATGAAGTAAACAAGGTCTTAGTTTGCAATATTTTCAAATAATTTTAAATTCTGACATTATTAATGGAAAATATCCTTAAATAATCCATGTACAAAATTTCATGCTATTTCTAAAAGTCATAATAGAAATTATGTTCAGCTGAGTGAAACACATGTATTTGTTTATCTAGATAATCATCTGATTTAAACCATGATGAAAATTGAAACAATAGAAAAATCTGTAATATAATTGTATGACTGTCAGTACGGAACACTTATAAGATCACTTCGGTGTCGGTCCATCTGCCTGCCTGTCTGTCCTTCTGTCTGTCTAGCACACGATTTTCTCCGAAACTACTTTACTTTCTAAAACCATTTCGATAATTTCTACTTTTTCCTTTTTATGAGTATTTACTACATTAAACAGCATTTACTTAAGGGGGAGGTCTGTGCAAAAAAAAAAATTTTTTTTGACGATTTTTTTCATAAAAAGTTAGTTTAACATCTGAAGAATGTCCTCACCAAGTTTTATATCGAAATTCGAACTCTAAATGCATCTATCGTGTCAAGAGACCGTCTCTGATCGATTGAATCGCTTCACGGGTTGGGCTTTTCATTGTTTATAATTTTGACTCGAAAAATTGATAAAAAGTAGCCTAATTATCATCAAAGTCGCCCTTGCCGTCGGCACTACTCAGGCAATAAATTCAAGGATATGCAATATACTGTGCAAGAAGAACGCCCAGAAATTTAAACGCGGTTTGCTCAAAACGTAAAATTTCGCATGCCATGCAATGTAACTCAAAAAGTAATTCACGGATTCACATGAAATTTTATATAGATATTCATTAACCTATTGACCACTGAATGTACAAAAATTATAAGAAGTTAATTATAAGCATTATTTTTTGACAATTGTTTATAAAAAAAGGGTAATTTTTTCAAAATGGACCCAAATTCGCAACTTTTGATTTTTTTTTTGGTAAATTTAAATTCATGCAAAGCGTATAATCTCTGACGAATTTTTCTTAATTTTTTTTTAATATACTGTAGCGACCTGGGCGTTGTAAGGAGCAAATTCAAGAAGTCAACTTTAAGCAGCTGCTGCTCCGCCATTTTGAATTTTTTTAAAAAGTTGAGGCTCTATTTTTGAAGCCAAAAAGTTTTTCTTTTTTTATGTACTTTTTCTTTTTTGTATAAATGATTCACAAAAAAAAACAGTCGTTTACCCAGGCCTCCCCCCTTAAACAAACAGCATTTACTTAAACTCTTTCCTTGACCTTCATGCTTCCAGAAATTTCAAGAAAAGGCCACTGTTTTAACTTAACTAGTATAAGCTATGGTAATTGACACTATCTAGTTACAGAAAAATTATTTTAAAAGACTACGAGAGAGTTAAGTATGTATGTGAAATTTAATTCCAGCGACTAAAATAAATGCTCCAAAATCAAGTCAAGTCATTCATTAATCTCAATAGAAAATGGATATCTTAATCTATTTTTGTAATCATTTTGTCTTATAGCGAACTTCTTAATCCTTCAATAAAATATTAAATGTGATGCATATTGAAAGAGCTTTCAAAAATGTACTAAAAACACAAGTCCGTATTTAAAAGTTTTAACGTTAACAGTACGCTTCGACAAAATTCTGCCTTTGTTATCTCCAAAGATTTAAAGTATTGTTTCCAATTTTTAAATTCAGTTTTTCATATTTCTCATTTAACTCTTCTTATTTTCGTATATCACTTACCTCCCTATGAGTTATTCTATCAACCAATGTACCTACACCTCGACCAACTGTCCATACTCCGGAAACACTTCCGGCAACTCCTGTACCTATCAATATTGGTGCAGCAACAGAAACTGTAGGTATAGCTGCTGGGATCAAAACGATACCTGCTATTATTCCTACGGCCATACTTACTCCATCGCCTACATTTAAAAGTTTGGTGCCAAGCCGGCATGCTGGTGACAGATATTTTTCTACTAACACTTCATCATTTCTTAATTGATATCTAAAATAAATTACTAAACTTTGATTGTCGACTTAGAATTATATATATATATATATATATATATATATATATATATATATATATATATATATATATATATATATATATATAATCACTCGTCAGGGTTGTGGTAATAATTTTTTTTTATCAAATTAAAATTTTATTTTTAAATTAATAATTCTTTGTTGTTGGATATACATTTAAAAATTTTATTTTTAAAAATTGTTACGGTTTAAGAAACAAACCATCTTCTACTTACATCAATGGAAGCAGAATTCAATGATTTTTTGACAATTATGAAGACCCTTGTTAAAAATATTAGGTGTATAAATTGATTTTCGGCCAATTTTGACATTTATTTAAAAAAAAACTAGCACACACCAAATGTTCAAAGTAAACTTCTACGCTTTCTACACATTTTTGTCTCACAGGCTATAATCGGAAAGACGATAATTGCCTTGATGCGATAAATGCATCGGTGCTTTTCTGGACGGGTTCAACTGACTTGAACTGAGAATCAGCGAGGTAGGGCTGTAGAGATCAGAACATCCGAAGGTGCCGAGCTTGGAGGATATGCCGCATGAGGGAAAAATTTCCAACCAAAGTCTGAGCTGGTTTCCCGAGTCTTCCAGTTGAGTGTACCGTTTACTAGTACTATGCGATACAGATTTTTCAGTCAGAATCGAGCAAGCATTTCTTTCGCCTCTACCGCGAAAAGAATATAGTGCCTCAAATACTGATTTTCGAACGACATCCTATCTACAACTAATTTTTCAAGTTGAAAATGACCGTAGGGCGGGAAAATATTCCGATTTGAATAGGTTCTATAGTCCAAAAGAAGGGGCCGAGAATTAACTATGTACATCTAATATTTGCATGGATATTCAGACTGCTCAAAGAGGAAAAGACGCTTTGCTCGTATTTGTGTGTCTAAGATTGTTTTATTCTAAAAAGATGCAATAGATTCAGATTTTCCGAGCGACTTTTTTAGCCAAATAATATGAACGAATACAACATATTTAGTTACCAACAAGGTAATATGAATAAAAAGGAAATAACTAATTTTTAAAACATTCACCTATAGACAATAGAAAACTTTCACCTATCGCCAATCGAATGTTTAACAATAATTTTCTATGGACTTAATGGCTGACATTATTAACATTTTGCTTACTGGTTCGTACGAATTATCCGACCAGATGATGACTTAATTATCTCTATTTTCTCTAGTATGACATGCCTGAGTTACTGGAAGACGTAAGTATAGTATGAAGAAAAAGTCCAAATACTGTCTCCAAAATGAACAATTAAAATCCTATATTTTAAGGAAGTGGCAGTGTTTGGTGCATCTGTGGTTTTCCTATGATGGCGCTACCTCAAAATTTAGACGCACAATATTTGATGTGTGATTTTTAATTCTGGGGATGCATAAAACGTTTAGCATACAAAACGGAAATTAATATAATGGAGGGACTACGGAAAGATATATAAAACGCTACAGAGACAAGGCTTTATATAAAACAGTAATAGAACCAGAATTTTTACACTTTTATACATTTTGAAGGTAGAATTTTAAATTCACTATTTTTTGAATACTTTTATCCAGACTAAATCTGGCAAAATAACCTTTACATAGGCATTTATATTAATAACACAGCCCCACAAAAAAAAAAGTTCATTACCACGAACCAAACTATAGTAATAATGTAATGAGTCATAATGAAGTGTGAAAAAACGGTAGATATTTTATAGTTAGAGAAGAGAGCATTCAAACCACAGCAAGCTATTTCTATTAATTAAATCAAAATCCATCGGAGGGTGGATTGAGTAGCTTGACGGTGCTGTTGCCGGTCCCAAGCCCGGACAAAGAAGGAGGGTTTGTGGGAAAGCTTAGCAACCTATCCACAGTAAAAACAACACATGGCTCACAGAACTAATGTAAAGCCAGGACGGACAATACGTTGACGAAAACGGCGAGGAAACGGAGATTGAATAACAATAAGAAAACGATATATAATAGGAATAGCAACGTGGAACATAAAAACACTAAATAATAAAGATCAGGAAATTGAAAAGGAATTAAAAGATAAAACAAAAACGAAGGGCAAAAGGCAACTGTGGCTGGGCGAATACCTCTTAACATATAGTGGGTCGAAAGGAATAACAGAGCAAAAGAGGGTGTATCATTGATGATTCACAGAAAGCTAACGCAGAACATTCAAGAATATAAATAAAAAATTAACATCATTGGAATATACAGTCCAGAAAACTGCAAACCGAAAAACGAGGGAATAAAATTCTACAAGGGGCAATTGATGCAATACCAAAAAGAGAAGTAATTATCATATTGGGGAACTTTAATGTACGAGTAGGGAACATGATAGTACCGGGAGTGAAACAGAGGTTCAATGAAAATGTGACGAATGAGAATGGCGAATTTCTGATAAACTTCTCCCCCCAAAATGAGTTCCGAATAAATAACACCTTTAAACATAAAGAACATAAATATACATTTCAAAATACGAGAGGAGATAGATCAATCATAGATTACATTCTAACAAATAGAGAAATACATTATACACAAATATTAGACATAAGATGTTTATGTTCTGCAGATGTAGGAAGTGATCACAGTCTTGTATTGGGAAAAATCAGAATGACAATAAAGAGACCTCAAAAAACAAGCCTAACAGTTTACGAAACAAAGACAAAGGTAGAAAGCCTACAAGACAAATCAATAAAAAAATCTCTCCCAGACAAGATTGGAAAACGAAATAAATAAAATCCCAATGGTAGAGGAAGAGGATATAAAAGACAGTTGGAGAAAGATCAACGATAACATTATAAACGCAGTAAAGGAAGCACTCGGGGAACGTAAAATAAACAAAACATCAAGAAGATCGAATATTACACCTTGAATTATATGAAGAATATAAGAAAGTCCGCAATGAAACAAACGCACTAGTGAGAAAAAAGAAAATGGAACACTGGGAAAAATTCTCTAAAGAAATAGAACATGACTTTTATGGTACGCAAAAGGAGATTTAGAGAATGATACGTGGATAGCGAAAGGAATTGAATGAATTAATAGAAGTAAGATACATCTAAAAAGATACATGGATAAATTATATAAAGCAATTGTATAATACAACAGAAAATATGCACCCGAAACACCAGAAATAGTAATCAACGAAACATCAAAAATAGACGATAAACAGGTGGAAAAAGCTCTCAAAAAATTAAAAAACCGAAGACCAGCTGGTGAGGACCAAATACAAAATGAACTATTAAAGTACGGAGGAGTGAAGCTGACTAAAGAACTGACAAAGCTCATGGACAAAATAATACAGGGATCGCGAACACCAGAAGAATGGAGAACAAGCATAATTATACCACTTTTTAAAAAGGAGAAAAAACCGATCCGAATAATTATCGAGGAATTAACCTCTTGTGCGCAACTTTAAAACAGACCACAAAAATTGTTACCAATAAAATAACTCCACTTATACAGCTTTGCGAAGAAAAAGGATTTAGAAGCGGAAGATCCTCTAACGATGCAGTATTTGTAATCAGACAAATTACTGAAAAATCAACCGAGTATAACAGACCAGCGTTGTTATGCTTTATAGATTTGATAAAAGCACTTGATAGAGTACAGCTGCAAGACGTAGCGCACACTTTATGACAAGAATATTCCATTGGATAAAATAAAAGACATTCCATTGGATGAAATAAAATAGAAGCGAGAGTACATTTGGAGTTAACTGAACCCATGAGGTAACAGTTGGTATTAGACAAGGACTTACTGAGTCCCCTACTGTTTAACATTTATATTAGATGAAATAATTAAACAGGTAAAAATAAAAAAAAGGCTATAAAATGGGCAATAAAGAGATACAAATATTATGTTACGCCGACGATGCTGTCCTAGTCGCTGAGAACGGCAAATAAATTTAATATGGAAATATCGGCTGAAAGAACCAAATCAGTAGTTATCTCCAAAGAACCAATTAGGTACAAACTGGAAATCGATAATCAGATTATAGAGCAGGTGATGACAATTAAATATAACAAAGAAATAAAAGAACAATAGTAAAAGCCAATAGAATAGCAGGATGCTTGAATGACACTATTTGGAAAAATAAATACTTGAGAACAGAAGTAAAAATCTTGTATATATAAATCTGTAGTTCGACCAGTTATGACCTACACAGCAGAGATAAGACCAGAAAACACGCAAAACTCAGAAATACTTACAAACAAGTGAAATGAAAACATTAAGAATTGCAGGAAGGACACTTTGGGATAGAGAAACAAATGACACAACATAAGGCATATTTGTGAAGTAGAGGACATTAACAAGTGGATAAGAAACAGAAAACAAGAATGGAACCAACATATAAATAGAATATCCGAACGACCATTAGTGAAAGTAGCTCGAGATAAATCTCCGGTGGGCCCAAGAATCATAGGACGGCCACGAAAAAGATGGAACGACGACCTATAGCGACAATACATTAAAGAAAAACAGGCAGGAATGCGTAATATAAAGAAGAAGAAGAAGAAAAAGTACCTCTAAAACTCAAATAACGCACTTGAGTTTAAATAACATGTACAAAGAACAAATTCTTGTAGCTTAAAGAGTTGAGACTCACCCCTATAGGGTGTAAACACCACCCCCACCTACGGAGGTATCTCATTAAGTTTTAATGACGAAAAAAGTTCAGACTTTTTTAGTTTTAGGCAGGGTGAACAAATATGAAGTAAATTCGCTTGAACCACCGATACACGACTATAAACTACCCTTAGATAGTGGTAGAAACTAGCCCTACGCTCTAATGATGCACATTACTGAAATTCGGAAAGGATCAAGTACTTTTATCTCATTGTGCCAAATATTCAAGACAACTGGATTATCTTCTTAATAAGGTCGAAAATCAACTCTAGCAGGGGGGGAAACTACTCCCTGGAATTGATGGATCTTAGAAGTTCTAGCATCTGAGAAAAAAATACAGGCTGTATTTGTCCATCCTGCATGAGACTACAAAAGCCTGCATTTTTTTTCTCGGATGCTAGAACTTCTAAGATTCATCAATCCCCCTTAAGAGTAATGTCTGGTTGTCACACCAGATTCAGATATTTTGTTCCAAGAACTACAAGAATTTGTCCCTTGTACACGCTATTTATGGTAAACTAACGTGCGTCATTCGAGTTTAAGAGATACTTTTCATTCCCTATAAGGGTGGATTTTGGTTTAATTAATAGAAATAGCTTGCTGTAGTTTGAACGCATGTTCTCTTCTCTAGACTATAAAATATCTACCATTTTTCACCCTTCATTAAGAGTCATTACATCAGGGGTGCTCAAACAGTCGATCGCGAGTGCTTTTTGAGTCGATCTAGAGAAAAAAAATTCCGATATAGAACTATTCACAGATTTTGTTTTAGGTAACTAAAACAAAATGTAATGAATAAACTACTAAAATTTATTCGATCCACAATTAGGCCAGAATGACCCCTTCATCACTTTCTTTTATCGTAATAACCCCCTGCTAGCAGCAAAAGGCGGCTTTATCAAAGGAACGCGCGGTACTTGTCAAAGAAAAGCCGCGTTTTTGATTCCCGCCGATTTTTCTAGAAACTTCGAGCGGCGTGTTTGACGGGAACATTCGAGACCTCGTTCGCGCCGATATAAATGTTGCGCCTGCAGGAATAGGAGTCAGTCTGAGTTGTAACTTGAAGGCGATACATCGATACAAAGTTTATTAATAAATAGTCCAAAATCAGTGCGGCAAAGAAAAGTAAAACTTATCATTTTAATAACGATTGGGAGGAAGAATTTTTCTTTTATATGGTAAAGGATAAGTGCATTTGTCTCATTTGCCGTGCGTCAGTTGCAATACCTAAGGGTGGGCATCATAAAACGGTTCATAAAAACTATGAAAAGGATTTTCCCTCACAGAGTGAATTAAGAAAACGAAATGTACGTGATTTGATAACTTGTTTGAAAAAATAACAAACCATGTTCACAAGACCAGCCAAACAATCAAAAGCTGCAACGATCGCGTCATTTAAAATATCTCATATATTGGCGAAACACAAGAAACCATTTGATGATGGATTGGTTGTGAAGGAAGCATTTATTGAAGCGGGTGAGACGTTATTTGGAGATTTTAAAAATAAAACAGAGATTATGTCTGCTATTAGAGAACTTCAGTTATCTCGTCCGACTGTCACAAGGCGTGTTGAAGTTATGAGTCAGGACATGGCAGATAAACTAAAACATGATATCATAGAATGTACATACTTTTCTTTACAGTTCGACGAATCCACCGATATGACAGACCCATATGACACTGCCCAGCTGTGTATTTTTATTCGAATGGTATTCAATGACATGTCGGCTAAGCAAGAGTTTTTGACAATGATTCCTCTGAAAGGAAAGAACCGTGGCGAAGATATATATGACGTTTTCTTCAATTTTGTAACAAACTACAAGCTACCAGTATATAAACTAGTGTGCATTACAGCCGATGGAGCACCAGCAATGACTGGAAACGAAAACGGTTTTGTGGCATTGTGTCGAGCTAATGATGATTTCCCTTCATTTTTCTCCTTCCATTGCATTATACATCAACAAGTTTTGTGTTCAAAAGTTCTAAACATGGAGGAGATTATGGGCATTGCAATAAAAATTGTGAATTCTATCCGTGCACGTAGCTTGCAACGACGGCTCTTTAAACTGCAGTTGGAAGATAGTGAGTCAGCTGAACACACGGATTTAGTTCTTCACACGGACGTCAGGTGGTTGAGTCGCGGAAAATTCCTAGAAAGGTTTCAAGAATTATTGCCCGAAATAACAGCTTTTCTGGACGAAAGAGGTGATGCTGAAAACGGACTGATTTGGCATTTTTGACAGACATCACAATGCATTTAAACACCATTAATTTGGAGCTTCAAGGTAAAGGAAAAACTATTATTGAGATGATTAGCGCAATAAACGCATTCAAAAGTAAATTGCAACTTATGATAGATCAACTGAAAAGAAAGCATCTGAAAAATTTTCCGTCTTTGAAAGCAAGGATTCCGCAGTTGAATTATGATATTATGAGGCAGAATTATCAAATATTTTGAGCCAATTCGAAATACGTTTTTATGATTTCCTTTTTCGTGTAAAAACATTGAGGAATTAGCTACTGAAATAGCAAGTCAGTTTAACATGAACTCATGTTCTGTTGAAAATGAGTTAGTGCAGATTATATCAGATATACATCTCAAAGCCACAGCATCTGATACAAAATTCTGGTGTTTTATATCTGAAGATAAATATCCGAATCTAAGGCAAATCGCCCTTCAACTGACGGCAATGTTTGGGTCAACTTACTTGTGTGAGTCTGCATTTTCTGAAATAAAGATAATTAAGTCAAAATATCGCAATCGACTAACTGACGAACATATGTCATCATGCTTGCGATTAGCACTCGGTAATTACGTACCATGTTATGAAAAGTATGCCGAGGACATGCAGTGCCACGCTTCAACAACCAAAGTCACTCTTTAGTTAAGTTTAGACACTAGAACTCGTTTGTTTTGTAAGAACCAATAAAAACTCGCAATTTTGAATAATTATGAGTTTTTTCATTGACATTTTAGAGCAGACCTACACTTACCTTGACTAAAAAAATGCATATTGTGCGGAAAACTAATATCTATGCCACGATACACCCTACCTAGACGACAATCCTGCATCACACTTACTTGCAGCCTCTCAGAGTCGATCGGTAGTAGTCTAACAATATTGAGGTAGATCGCCAGCAGTTCAAGTTTGAGCACCCCTGCATTACATTATTACTTTAATTTTAGCCCATTTCAAGGGATATTTTTAGCCAAAAAAAATGACACGACAAATCTTTTTTTAACTACGGATTCGAATTCAGCGTCAAAAAATACACTAGATCCGTGTATTTTAGTTCGTGGTAATGGGGCTGTGAGATTGTTTCATAATTAAAATTTCAAAAGAACATAATTACCCTTATAATAAAAAAAAGTGTGTGCATACCTAAATTCTTCCGTTACACTGGTATTTTCAAGCAATAAATAAAACATTAAATCAAGACATTGCCGATATCAACACTATATCTATCAAGCCTTGCACAAATTCGTTAAATGTTCCAACTAATTAAAAAAAAGTGGTATCGCTTTATTTAAACTATTATTTTTATCCAACGTTAGTCTTGAATAGTTGCATTCGCATGAGCAGTTCAATCGAAGCGATGAAGTTTCAATCATAAGGGGCCATACAAGGAGTGACAAGGTGAACCTTATATTGTGTCGCATTTGTGTGACGTGGATTTCTAGCATGTAACGCTCTGACGCGGCTACCATAGTCAAACACTTAAATCAAGATGTCTGTCTAGTTCCCGGTCGCCATTCAGCCGAATAACCGATTTAGCAAATGCAGTGTTTGGAAGCAGGATCTTAAACATGACAACAATATTCCATCGATCATCGAATGTGAGCTTTGCATAGCATTAAAAGATCTTGTGAAGTAGGACTTTCGAGCACAGACTAATAAATATTCCCAGGTCTCGAGAAGCTTTCTGTACTATGATGATGAAGGAAAGGCATTATGCCTTTGAGTTAACACCTCTCACGATGCTAGTGGAATAAAGTCTCTCGACATACCTATATCGGGTTAAGCACCGTTAACTTTTATGGAAAAAGGTATTACCTGGGTTTTTGCACCGGCAAATAAAACTAGGCTACTCTCACCCCAGAACGCGGATATTTACATCGGCAGTTGCTGTTCGAACGTTTACAGCAAATGACGAAACAAGCTTTCTGTCATGATCAAAAACATATCCAAGCCATTTTTGGTCCTTTCCAACAAATTAATTTAAATAAAAAAGAGGGTATGGAACAGTATGGGGTCCTAGGGTAGACCAGTGTTCACACTAAAGACGTCAGAAGAAAATCATCAGTTGCCATTTGCAGAGAGTAATTTCCGAGGAAATTAAAAAGCTCTAACGAAAAAGTTTTAGATATACCACAAATACGGTCGAACGCCTTGGATATATCAAGTGCAACCGCTATAGATTCTCCATAATGTTCAACTGTGTTTTTCCAAAGATGTACAACATAGGTTAGGAGTTTTGCTGTTCATATGGATGAAAATAATTTTTAATTCTTTCACATACTTTAAAATATGTCGATTAATAACCTACTCCACAACCGTCGATATTAACAAAATCAATGCCTCTGGGCGATAATTATTTGACACAGTGTTAAGGTTTTTTTTTAGATATTAACACAACTCGAGAGCATTTCTAACAGAAAAGGATTATTTCTTTTCTGTACAATAAGTTGAAGAGCCGACAAGATGCTGGTATTAATTTTCTGACACAGTTTTAGGTCCGACTACAGCTATTTCATTAGTACTAGACTCTTTTTGGTGCTTTTCTAGCCTCATTAAAATATATCTTAAGACACAAACTAAAAACAGATAATGTTGTTTCCTGAAAATCGACAAGTGAAGCATAGGAATCAGATAGCAAATTGACCTTTTTATATCTATATCTCTATCCCATACATATTATAAAACGCAACGTCTCTCTGTCTGTCTGTCCGTTAGTGCGCTTATCACTCGAGAACCACTTATCCGATTTACGTGTTTTTTTTTAATTCATACATGTTATCTGGTCAGGTTTTAGTATATATTTTATTACGTTAGGTAACATAAGGAATAAGCAGTGACGATAACAGTAAATCAAGTCGGAAAAAAGTTTGCCGCCGGCGCGCTTTCTTGCAAAAAAAAAACCTAAACAATAATTCTGTAGTCCACGCGAGCGGAGCCGCGGTCAAAGGTAGTATATTATAATAGTACAGTCTTGCCGTGAAAGTAGCGTTACAGTTGTGTTAGCAAAATCTTGACCAGCTGTCTTAGTAACTGAACCAAAAGCTCGTGGTCTGTTGCCATAATTGGTTTTTAATTCTCTAATTACGTTTATTATCTGTCTGTATCTGTTTTGAGCACTAGCAAAAATGGTACGGTTTAAAGAAAGAGCTTCTTGACACTTTTATTTAAATCAAAGGTTTGCTCTTCGAAAAGCATTCCGTCTAACAAAAAACGTAGTAAGCATCTATGCTAGCTAAAATGGTTTCAGAAATCTCCTTGGCATAATTACATGTGTCATCAGAGATGAAGTAAACGACAAGCCTAGGAAAACCTCGAGAATATTTCAGAATTAGCCTTACTCAGCAGATTTATAGCGTCACATCTGATACGGCTCAGGCACTTCTTTATCGCCAACCAACTGGTAATCACTCGAGTTCATAGTACCCAACGAAGGATTTATAGTGATAGTGGAAATCTCGGAATTAACACAGGAACCTGTGTTACTTCATTAAAAAGCTGAGTCAAGTCACAACTAACCAAAACAGACTCAGCTTCAAGACCCAGGTAGTATATGACTGCTTAAGCCAGTTGATATTGTAAAGATCGTAAGGTTAGTGTCACTTAATAGTCGATCATGGCAACAGATGAACCTCGTGGCCTGTAAGTAAGAGCGGAAAGTCTTTCTCGCTGACAAAAAGATAAATTCCAAAGTAACGTCTCATCCAGGAATAAATATAAAAAGTTTACTGTGCTAGTTGATGATCGAACTTTAGTTTTGCGAAGAACGAGTGTTAAAGACGTATTTCATTGCCACTGTTAGGTTATGGGAACAACTTCACAGAGATCAAACCAATGAAATTGTATCATACGGGGTTATGCCGGTTCAGATCTTCACATCTATCATCATCAAAAGAATTTTTTTTTGGCTTGGGCAGTTGTTCCTTACAGCCAAGAACGAACATATAAATTTTTATTTTAAAATTTTATCAAATATAATTGGACGTAAAGATTAACTATGAAGTTAAAAGAATTGTGACAGGAAATAAAACTGGACAAAAAAGAATAAAAATAAACAAAAATTATTAAGTAAATATTTACAAAAAGTTAAATCGTAAATTTTACTTATTTTTTATTTATTTTACATTTTGAAACAAATTTTTTAAAAATTCTATGCTTTTACTACCATAAAATGTTTAAGTTAAAAAATTGAATTTTAATTATTTTTCTTTAACATGCACACTATTGTTCCCTAGTAAAAGATTTGTTTTTTAGATCTGTAGAACTATTATTTCCATCTGACAACACTATTAGATTAGAAATAAAAGTGTACTTTGTAATTGTGAAAATTTCTTGTACCGATACGTTAAAAATGTTAAAAATCTGTTAAAATGTTTCGCAAAATAAAAGTTGGATACGAACTGCGTTCTGCAAGACCATCCTCCACAATAACTGAAGGAAACACCAACAAAATCAAAGATATTCTGCCTAGCAATCGTCATATTAAAGATCTTGTAGACCTTATAGAAACATCCATTAGATTAATACAATCGAGTGTAAAGAACGATTTAAGCTTGTCTCATGTGTTATCTTGTTTCAGAACAACTGAATTTTCTTGAAAACATCGTCTTGTTGCTAAAAAGATGCTTTCTTCAGAAGATTCCGCTTTGAAAAACGTATTTAATGGTAATGAAACGTAGACTTATTCATATGACTTGAAAACAGCGCAAAGGTAAACCAAAACCGTACAAACCACGTCACAGTCGGTGAAAAATCAAGGTCATGTTAACTGCTCTTGTCGATTACCGTGGTATTGTACACAAAGAGTTCCTTTCAACTATCTAGTTAGAAGTATTAAGTAAGCGTTATAGATCGTGAGTCGATTCGTAAAAAAGGCCTAAATTATTGCAGAACAATTTATGGATTTTGCATCAGGATAACTACCCACCGCACGATGCAATAACTTCTTAACGCTTTAAGTGGTAATTTCCACTTCGTGGACACCGTTGTGAATCTATGGAATGGAAAATTCACTGTTTGTCTTGAAAGTCATATCGGAAATCGAGATTAAGTATTTCGAAGACTGGAAAAAAAACCTCGGTATAAGTATGTTTCAATGGGAAGATATTACTAGTACCACTACTATTACCTAGTAATATACCATATAATCTACTTTTTTAATAACTTCAACATTTTTTTTATGTATATGACAATAATTTTGATATAATCACATTAACTGACTAAAAAATTTTATTATGAACCAACACCGTTACTCCGGACTCGGGCTTAGAATTTTTTGTTAAAATGGATTTTACGTTTATTTAGGATATGTCATCTCTTTAAATACATGAACGATTCATTTTAAGAAATAATACCATTAATAAAATTAATATTTGGATATTTGTATGCATTTTAGAGTAACGTGACTTAAATAGTTCCTTTTTTAGTTATCCACTAATGCCAACCTTTGATTTAACAAGGACAATCGAAATAAATTAGGCACATATATGCACCAACCGCGGACAAATTCCATCCCAGGTAAATTCTTACATTGTTACTCAATTTAAACATTATATTAAAATTCCCCATCGATTAGGACTGCATTTTTATGGTAAGCCAAATGTTAAAAGATAAAAATACTTTTAGTTATGTAATATATGTCTGTAAGTACGGTGAGATTAAATGGTTTGGAATAAATTTCAAAAAGCTTCATTATACAAAAAAAAAACTGTGAATTCTTAATTAATTATAGTTTTCCTAAAAAGAGGGACTGAAGCCTTTTTTTAATGAGGCATTAAATGTGTATCTTTACCGCAATCAAAAGGTGTTTCTCATGTAGGTTTGGTGGGTCTAATATTAATGACTATCTTGTAGTTAGGAAAAATCTTTAGAATAAATCCTATGATCTGGAAATAAAGAAGTTTATTTATTTTAAAATAATCAGATATTGGAGTTAAGTTTATTGAACAATTTTAATTTAATCTCGAAGGAATGGTAAATGGTAAACGAATCAATCTTTAAATGGCTGAAATTTATTGAAAAAGTTTTGTTTAAAGAATAAAAACTCAGCTTTCTCTTTTTGAATCACCTTTATAGAAGTCGGTTAATCGAATGCCAGCTTATATAAAACTACTTTCTATACTACTTTCTATAAGCTGGCGGGTTTTCGATTTATTAAGTTTTCTCATATTACCCGGGTTTATTGAAGATACAGATATACATAATAATAAAAAAATATTATTCACTTTCGAATATGTTTTACTCATATTTTTTATTCAGAACATACAGACGTGTGCAAATTGTTAGACTAAAGACCACTTCCTCAGCGATCCTGTAATAAACCTTTGATTTTATGCTACTTTCTGACTTTATGTTTCAAAACCTTTTGATTTAGGAAAATTTATTAGTATTAGGGATATTTTCTAGAAAAAAACAAAACATTTTTGACAGAATGACAACGTAGAGGTGAGACTATTGTATCAGCCCTTCTTTAGTTGTCACTGTTGTCAGGTAAGGTGTTAGAATCTCTTGTTTTGTTTTAAAGCCCTTTTTGGCACCTTTGTTCTAATCTGTACAATTGTTTAGACTTGTAGCAGTGTTATGTGCATTTTAAATTTTATAAATTAATTAGTTTTTTAACGGCAATAATTTATTTGTTTCTATTTTTTGTGTTTTTTTAAAAAGTGGTAAATTCATTAGCTATGGGAAAATCAGCAGACCTTTCACCTAGAAAAAAGGTGTGTTTGTTACAAGAGCAGACTTATATTCAAAGTATGAGTACGACTGCAGGTAGACTCAATATTTCTCGAAGTTTCGCTTGAAGTTGAAGATCTGGACTCCAACAGACTTGGAAAATACAGCCGAGAACCTGAACTGAGTCCCCGAACAAATAAAAAATTTGTAGAAATAAGCAAAGACCTCTCAGACAATTTAAAAAGTGAGGGAGTGGAAATATGTCCATCCAATGTTAGGAGGCGAATTTGTGCAGATGGGCTCACAGTACGAAGACAACAAAAGAAGGTAAAGATAACGCCAGCAATGGCTAAAAAGAAACTTGTATCGGCCAAGGAAATAAAAACCAAGTTTGGAACTGACTGGAGCAAGGTACATAGCCTTACTGAATAATTTACATGTAATAATTTATTTCTAGCCGGCACAAGACGTTTAGGTTATACGTAACGTAAAAATAAAAGCTCCACCTAGTCCTTGCGTACTTAAATATATAGCTAACATGTAGGCTGAAAGGTTTTTGGTCTAGCTAATAATTTTTTTTTGCAAAATTCGACTTTATTCATCAACATAGTCTCCTTCAAGAGCGATACAATCAGTCCAACGCTTTTCTAACATTCCTATACTTTTCTTGTAGTAGCATTTCTCTTTACCTTCAAAATAGGCCCCGGTTTCGGCGAAAATTTCTTCATTGGCGCCAAATCTCTTTTCCGCGAGTATTTTATAGAGGTATGCGAATAGATAATAGTCACTGAGAACCAAATCTGGAGAATACGGTGGATGAGGAAGCAGTTTCGGGCTTCAATTCATGCAATTTTACCATCGTAACCATTGACTTGTGACACGGTGCAAGGTCTTTATGAAAGAGCACTTTTTTCTTGTTCATTTGAGGCCGTTTCTTTCCGATTTCTTCCTTCAAACGCACCAATAACTTTATATAATACTCGCTATTGGTTTTTCCCCTCTCAGCATAGTAGACGAAAATTATTCGATGCGAATCTCAAAATACAGAGGCCAAAACCGGCCGACTGTTGTGTCTTTGGTCGCCTCGGGCGGCTTTCACCGACTGTCCACTCAGCTGACTGCCGATTTGCTTCCGGTGTGTAGTAGTGGATTCTTGTTTCATTCATTATCACATATCGCATGAAAAAAATACTTTGCGCTTAAACAGGTCCAAACAGCGCTCAGAATCATCAACACGTTGTTGTTTTTAATCCGCTGTGAGCAAACGCAGTACCCATTTCGAACAGAGCTCTCTCATGCCCAAATATTCATGCAAAATATGACCAACACGTTCTTTTGATATCTTTAGAGTGTCAACTATCTTACGCAATTTCACTTTACGGTCATCCAAAACAATTTTGTGGAGTTTTTTATGTTTTCCGGTGTAACCACCTCATTTGGGCGTCCAGAGCGTTCGGCATCATTTGCGTCTGTACGACCGCGTTTAAATTCAGCATACCAGTATATGATGAGTGATTTTCCAGAGGCAGAGTCCCCGTAACACTTAACAAGCCATTGCTTTGCTTGAACAGTATTGTTCCCATCAAAAAAACAGTGTTTAATCAACACACGAAATTCGATTATTTCCATTGTATTGAAAATATCAAAAATAGCGTCACTAAAACCACTATAACTTGTAAACTGATCATCAAAATGTCATGGAATTTTGAAACGTATCGTCTGAACGTTGGTACTTCCTAAAAATCATATGAATTTTTTGATACGGGCGATATCTATGTGTCATACCAAAAACTTTTCACCCTAGGTGTTATATACGTAAAGAATGTCTTTTATCGTAGGTGGTGTTTTCTGACAAATCCATTTTTTCAATTGGACTAATTCCGCAACTGAGACTGGTTTCCAGATGAAAATTGTGTGTTCATGCAAAACGGAGCACCCTGCCATAAAGCAAAATCAGTCAAATCATTTCTGGGGACGGAAATGACATAGAACTTCTCCTACGGCCTGGAAATAACCCTGATCAAAACCCGATTGAAAATTTTTGAGCAATTGTAAAAAGAAAGTTGAAGAAGAAGACAATAACCACAAAAAAATGAGTTAATATTGGAACTAATAAAATGGCATAGAGATGAAGAAATATCAAAGAATTGTATTAAGTTAATTAATAGCATACCCAAACGCATAGATTTATTGATTCAGAATAGGTGTATGCATACTAAGTATTAACAGACGTTAATATTATTAATAAAAGCAAGTTTTTATAAAATGATTGCCTAGTTTTTTAAAATTCCTACCTTAGTCTAATAATTCACACAATTGTAGAGATATAGATAGTAATCTATTCGCAAAAAACTGAATTTTGATATACAACGTAATGTAAAACCAGGCTCCCAATTTTTGTTAAAAACAATGAGATGTTTATCAACATTTCAGGTGTGCAATGCTAGCACACCGTATCTTCTTCAGGTTCTTTAGGAATGTGTTCTTAATTCCTGCTAGAACTCTGATAACTAGGACCACCACTATTACTGAATGCCGAGGGAACAAAACGCGAAATTCGTAATTTAGATATTAGTACTTAAGAACGTTCCCAAGGAGCAGTCGTGTTCAACTTACAGAAAGATTCCTCCTACATAAACCACCATGCGTTAGTAAAAAATAGTTGAGGCACAAAGCGCAGAAATACAAAAATAATCCCTCTGCGTCGTTTTTCGGATCTGGTAACGTAACATTCTTACTCTGATCGAGATACGAGTTCTTTATGTTGGATTTTAATGTTTTGGAGTATTTTTCAAGGTTGCGTTTATAGTTGAGATTTTTAATAGTGCATAAATAATAACTTCGCTCTTAAAGATGTGCCAGATTTGTCAAAAAAAAACTGCTGAAAAAATAAATATAGCATTTACAAGTACACTACCGTCAGAAAATATTTGCCCACCTAGAAATTTCAATGTAACTGTCAAAATTTAATACCTAATTAAACCCTTTGACTATATTAGGTACATTTAATTGTTCTTAACAAGTGTTCATCATAAAATTGTTTAGATAAGCCTTTTTGGTGCATGCATGATAATCGTTTTGAAGCGATTTCTGAGAATTCCAAGTGAAGTAAGAACTCATTTCAAGTTTCTAGGGATTATGGAAATTCGTAGTGACATTTTATGATAAAAACTATGTTATAAATACTATTGCCCTTTTAGAAATTCGCAAACGGTACTTTGTCATTGATACAGGTTCAATTGTTTTGTGAAAATATCAAAAACGAAAGAAGTTTCCGTTGAAAATCGGGCTCTGATAATTGCCAGACATTAAAATGGTCACTTGAGTCGATAAATCGAGAGTAATATGTGGATGTCAAGAAGAACGGTAGACATCGTAAAAAAAATTTCTGCGGGACATGGAATTCTCAACCAAAAATTAAGGAAGGCCTCGAAAAACGACTCCCGCTGAAGACAGAGCTATAATAATGTCCAGCAGACGTAATCGCTGCCTAACCGCACCAGAAACCACGGCTCAAGTAAACCTGGAGTGGCCCATCCCCATCAGGTGACAACCGTGAAGAACAGGTTAACAGAAGGTGGAGTACAGTAAGGAAACCACTTCTTAGGCAAGTGAATAAACGTAAACAATTAGAATGGGCCCGAGAACCGAGAAAAATTGGACATTAGAACAATGGAATTCCGTCCTTTGGAGTGACGGATCTAAATTCGAAATTTTCGGTTCAAATCGGCAAGTTTACGTGCGGCGGTCAACTGGAGAGAGGATGTTGGAAGCCTACCGTAAAACATGGTGGAGGTTCAGTAATGGTTTGGGGTTGTTTTGGTAACGGTAGAGTTGGAAAAATCTTTAGGATAGAAGGAATCATGCGAAAAGAACAGCGTCAAGAAATTTTGCTAACTTAAATGCCTTCTTCTGGAAGAGATATTTTTCAGGGGAAATTTATTTTTCAGCATGACAACGACCCTAAACATTCTGCTAAACAAATTAGAAAATTTTTGGACCAATGGAAATCCGATGAAGTCCTGGAAGTGATGACTTCCTTCACAATCACCCGACTTGAACCCCATCAAATTGCTGTGGGACCATTTGGACAGGTGTGTTCGAAAACTCAATCCAACATCAGAAAATCACTTGTGGGAACTTTTACAAGCAGAATGGATTAAAATAACCGTAGAAACTCTGAAGAAACTACTGGACAGAATGCCGAAACTTTGTAAAGAGGTAATTAAAAACAAAGAAGGTCACATAGATGAGAAAAATTCTGGAAAATCGTGAATATTTTTCTGATTTTCTAGACTGTAAATAATGTGAAAATAAATAGTAATTCATAAAAATGTAAAAAAAAATTATCTGGGTTTTTGTTGTCTTGGGACTGAAATAACTAGGTGGGCAAATACTCTCTGAGGTAGTATATGTCTGATGCAAAAAAAATAGGAAATTCAAACAATAATCAATGAAATAGTTCAATCTAAAATTCCTGATGAGAATTGTATAGTTTCATTGAGAGAGTTAGCTAGAAATCTGAAATGCAGTGGCTGCTTAAAAAAATTAATAGATTTGACAAAAAGTAAAAGGCTTTATTCAAAATTCAAAATAAAATGTGACAACTGTACTAAACGTATTTTAGTAAATACTGGAGTGATAAGAAACCAAGTCTCTGATATTAATTAATATGCTACTTATTTATGTCGAATACTAATAAATATTTGATTTGTTAAAAATAGTAACTTTTTATTTACGATAACGCATATTTTTTCTATATCTGTGAGCTACATGCATTTATTAAAATCAGCTGTGCGTTGACAGTATTTCCAACTTCCCGCGCAGTGCGACTTTGCCAAGTCGCGAAGTTTTATTTATCAAGTTATGCGAGGAAAACTGAAAACCATCAACATTTTTTATAAAAAAACAAATACCGTTTGCTATAATTTTCTTTACAGAAAAATATTTGTTATATTTTTTATTGATGATTCTAAGTTTTTCAAAACAATCGTAAGAAAATTACCACCGTTATATAATAAAACATCCGTTTTAATATGAGTCGAGGTAGGGTTCGTATGTTAAAAATGCAAATTTAACAGCAAATATTTACAAATTTAGTGCCGTAAGGAGTACGGAAATTTTTTCTACATATAAAGGACACTAATAAATATATATATTCAAATTTTCTAGATAATCGTAAAAAATTTATTTTCTTGGGAACGTCCTTAAAACGTTTTTCCTCCTCTTTGATTGGTATATTTTTTTCAGCAAATACCGAAAACTCAATTACATAAATCTTCTTTGTTACTTTATTAAGACGTACTATATTAGGTTTGGTGTTTTGCAAACGCTTTATTATTATTATAATTAATACATTAATATTGCAATAACTAAATAAAATTTTTAAATAATTTATTTTCGAGTAAATAGCAATAATTAAAAATTTATAATTTTACTAACCTGCCATTAAGTGGGACAATCATTTCATATTTTGGATACTTATTTTTTGCTAAGTAATCCTTCCAACTTTGATAAACACGGCCAGTGTCATCGATGAATATTCGACAAGGATTGTCACTTCCGCGACACTTCCTCAATACAAAAATTGGGACAGGATTAACATCCGTTCGTGGATTATAATCATCAGATTTAGCAGCCCGTCCCAATTTAATTTTTGGTAGTGGTTCAAGGCAATTCCAAATAAAGGAAATTTCTATTTTGTCTTTAAATTCTGCTATTTTGTCTAAAAATATAATATTTTGGTTAAATTTAAATTTATAGAGAATCTTTTGCCATACTGAAGTTATTACAAGGGTTAAAAAAATCAAATTGTATTATGTGGTATTATTGTAGATTTGTTTATATATTATTCTTAAAATGAATTTGATCTTAGAACTCTTTCATCAAGTTTGCTTTCTGAAAAAAAAATAGTTAAAAAATGACGGATTAAATTAATAAAATCTTTGACATAATATAACTATCATTTCCTCTAAATTAACAAAACCTTTAAACTTTTAACAAAATATTTCTTTCCAATTCCTTCTAAAATAACTTATTTCCTTTGCTTGATTTTGATTTTATTCGAGATATAAGTCAAAACTGAAACTGAGCTTTATTATCACAAGAAAGTATGCATTTCTAACAGGGCACCACCTTAATTACGTATCATATACGTAAATAAACAGACACGATTTTCTTGTATTTCTATATGTAAAAATAAATTATCATGATGACGTATTCCTTAGTTATCGTAGGCGAGCGTTGATGCCTCCTTGGTTTTCAGGAGCATGTAACCAAGGGGGAGAGTTCAGTTATTATTGCTCTCGCATTTCCTAATTTCCATCGGAGGTTGCTACTGTGACCTTCCTTGTGATGTGTGTTATTTGAAAAATAAACCACAACAGCTTTTTAAAATCATTTAAAATATAACATAAATATAACTTTCGAGTGGTTGGAACCGTTCCGACGCTTCTGTTTACGTAGTAAAAACTCTTAATAAAGGTTTTCAATGCACAACATTCAGTTCACTTTTCGCTTTTGTAAAAGGTATCCCAAAAATATGAAATACTGTAAGGTGGATGGTGATTTGGATCTACACGTCAAATCGTCAATCGGATACAGCACCGATATCGTGGCTGGATTGAGTAAAATTTTATATAGTTTTAAGGTAATCGCATACAGCATCGATATCGTGGCTGGATTGAGTAAAATTTTATATAGTTTTAAGGTGACTCTTTAAAAATAGTTATTCTAAAAACTTTTGTACAAGTTATCTTTGGTGTAACGCCTTTATTTGAAGAGTAAAAATTAAGCTTAAATAACCGGTCAAGTGCAAGTTGGACTAGCGTAATTACTATTCGGTACGTTGTTTTTGCAATAAAAATTTTTGCTATGGAGGTATAAAATGATCAGTGACTTCACAAAACACACCCCAAATGAGTTTTCGACAAAGTTTTTTCCCGATCTTTACTGAAACCTGATGACCTTTTGAATGAATTTTTTTTATACAGGGTGCAGCGCCAAAATCCGGACAAAATTCAATTTGAATTTCCTGCTGTTCTATACCAATTCGAGAGGTAGCGATTGGCGCCCAAATAGCTTGACGCATGTACTAAACATTCATAACCTCGAAACAGTCGCAATGTTGAAACCAAATGCGGAGTATAATCGAAGAGCCGCGATTATCGAAAGTGTTCGCGCTGGTGGCTCAGCAACAGAAATCATTCGATTCTTAGGGGTATACAAGATCGACTGTGTATGATGTTGTCGCGAAGTATAAAGAGTCGGAGAAGTCCAATGAAGGTTTCGTAACACCGGCAAGGAAAACTCACTCGAAGGAGTACGTTGTCAAGACACCCGAAATCATTCAACGGGTTCAGGAGCTGATTTTTGAGGATCCAGGGCAGTCGATCCGAAAATTATCGTCGGTTGTCGGTACGAGTGAGAAAACTATGCGTCGAATCGTCGAGGAGGACCTCTGCTTTAAGTCTTATACAATTAAAGCGAGACAGATGCTTTCCAAAGCTGCCAGGACAAAGCGAGTTGATCGTTGTAATCTGCTTTTGTGTTCTTTACGAAACAATGCTGCCGGACGCCTCAGGATGTTTTCTGATGGAAAAATTTTTACTGTTGATGCGAAAATCAATCGAAAGAATGATCGCTGGCTCGCCCATGATCCTGAAGATGTTCCCATTGTTTCCAGAACGAAATTTCCGGCCAATGTTCACGTGCTAAGTGTTGTGTCCAGTGAGGGTGATGTCATTCTCTAACAAAGGGGAAAATGTCACAAAAGAAGTTTATTTGCATGTTCTGATAAATGTGGTGAAGCCGTGGATGGAAACTGTATTGTCTAGAAAGCCGTATGTTTTCCAGCAGGACGGTGCGCCCGCGTACACAAGTCATTTGGTGCAAAATTGGTTGTCGGACACCGTTGATATGTTTTGGTCCAAAGAATTTTGGCCTCCCAACAGCCCAGATTTAAATCCTTTGGACTTCTATGTATGGAGCGTGGTTGGAAGGGTCACTAACAAGTTCAGACATCTAAACGTCGC
The DNA here is from genome assembly GCA_019049505.1 of Pachyrhynchus sulphureomaculatus. NCBI lineage: Eukaryota > Metazoa > Arthropoda > Insecta > Coleoptera > Curculionidae > Pachyrhynchus > Pachyrhynchus sulphureomaculatus. The sequence continues at coordinate 143,889,978 of CM032446.1, forward strand.
AGCACTGATAGCCGATATGGACCGTGAATCATTAAAACGGGCCTGCGGCCGCTTCAGACCGAGAATGGGCACGATCATTCAAGTAGAAGGAGATTATATTGAGTAAATGTGTTTTTTATGACCTAACAAACAATTTAGTAAAAAAAATAATTATTCTTCTAAATTTTTGCAATAACCGACCGACAGACAGACAGACACCGAAGTGACCTTATAAGTGTTCCGTACGGAACACTAAAAATCACCTTTATATTTGAGATCTTCGTGAAAAATCCTTCTTTTATTTTTCAATTTGAAATAGTGGCCGTTTAGTAAAGTTATCTATCCAGCGTGACTTGCTGACAACTAGACTACATTTTATTTCACAAACAAATATATATTCAGGATGTCACAAAAATATAGAATTATTTTCAGTTAACAGACAGAAAGTCCTTGACCAAAATTTTAATATCTTATTTATACCGACGACATGGAATATACGTACTACATCATACATATACGAAATATTTTATCCTAAAGTATTCCAAAAATTCCTTCGTTAAAAGTAAACTATTACTTGTATGAATTATATAAAATGGCATAGTCGCTACAGTTTCTATTCATACAACGATATATAAGATGTATGACAATAACCGACTATTATTTTGACTTAACAGATTTGACAAAATTTAAAATTTTAATAAGTATTTTCAAATCAGAGCTAATTATTTCTATATTTGTAAATGTTTAATATTTTATAATTGCCAAATCATTGACATTTCTTTGTTCCAGTACTTCTTTATAAAATAAAAGATGTAGATTAAGTGAGAAAGCCCAGCCTCACCTTTTACAATTTTTTCTCGTGAAAACACAATAAAGCTATTATTATTACAAAAAGTTCTTCTTTCTCACATTTGATCAATGTGGTTCCATGTTTGGCTGACGGGCCAAAACCAAGTCAGCACAAACGCTATTACCATTCCGTATTAAGGAATGACCTGACAATGTTACATGTTTTCAAAATCACTGACTTCTGAATGTTTCTGTGTATGTCCGTGTTGAGTCCCAATTGCACTAAATGTGGTGTGAATGTTATTGGTGTAAGGCCTGTGGCTGATATAATGAGGGGGACAATGATGACTTTTTCCTGTCTCCATAGCCTTTTTATTTCCGTTGCAAGGTCTGTGTATTTGGAAATTTTTTCTGTGTATTTCGCTTGGATGTTTGTGTCGTTGGGGACAGCTATGTCAATCAGATAGGTGACTTTTCCTTTTTTGCACTGAAAAGTAATATCGGGTCTATTGGCGGAGACTGTTTTATCTGTATGGATACCGATATCCCAGTAGAGCTTGTAATCTTCATTTTCAAGTATGGATGTTGGCGTGTATTTGTAGTAGGGATCTGTGTTTTCTATGAGTCTGTATGTTGTGGCCAGTGCTTGGTGAACTACTTTGGCAGCTGAATCATGCCTGGCTGTGTACTCCGTTCCGGCCAATATTTTACATCCGCTCGTTATGTGTTCGATCGTTTCCTTCTGCTGGTGGCATTTCGTACATCTGTCCTCTGCAATAGTCGGGTCTTTGATGATATGCTTTTGGTAGTTTCTGGTTAATATGACTTTATCCTGGATGGCAAGTAAGAAGCCTTCAGTCTCAGGGAATAACTGCCCATCCCGTAACCAGGTGTATGATTGTTTTTTATTTACGTGGTCTTGTTCTATGTGGTATTTTATTATTATTTATTACAAAAAGTTCTTCTTTCTCACATTTGATCAATGTGGTTCCATGTTTGGCTGACGGGCCAAAACCAAGTCAGCACAAACGCTATTACCATTCCGTATTAAGGAATGACCTGACAATGTTACATGTTTTCAAAATCACTGACTTCTGAATGTTTCTGTGTATGTCCGTGTTGAGTCCCAATTGCACTAAATGTGGTGTGAATGTTATTGGTGTAAGGCCTGTGGCTGATATAATGAGGGGGACAATGATGACTTTTTCCTGTCTCCATAGCCTTTTTATTTCCGTTGCAAGGTCTGTGTATTTGGAAATTTTTTCTGTGTATTTCGCTTGGATGTTTGTGTCGTTGGGGACAGCTATGTCAATCAGATAGGTGACTTTTCCTTTTTTGCACTGAAAAGTAATATCGGGTCTATTGGCGGAGACTGTTTTATCTGTATGGATACCGATATCCCAGTAGAGCTTGTAATCATCATTTTCAAGTATGGATGTTGGCGTGTATTTGTAGTAGGGATCTGTGTTTTCTATGAGTCTGTATGTTGTGGCTAGTGCTTGGTGAACCACTTTGGCAGCTGAATCATGCCTGGCTGTGTACTCCGTTCCGGCCAATATTTTACATCCGCTCGTTATGTGTTCGATCGTTTCTTTCTGCTGGTGGCATTTCCTACATCTGTCCTCTGCAATAGACGGGTCTTTGATGATATGCTTTTGTTAGTTTCTGGTTAATATGACTTTATCCTGGATGGCAAGTAAGAAGCCTTCAGTCTCAGGGAATAGCTGCCCATCCCGTAACCAGGTGTATGATTGTTTTTTATTTACGTGGTCTTGTTCTATGTGGTATCTGTGTTTTCCGTGGAGTGTTTTCTCTGACCACGTTTTCATCTTTTCCTGTTGTAATTGGGTGTGACTGTGTGTGTCTGCTGAGTGGTCTGCCCGGGCTAAGTCGAGAGGTGTGTAGTTTTTGTCTGCTTTCACTGTCGCTGTGTGGAGGCTGGTTTGCTTGCTGTGAAAGAATTTCCTAAGTGTTTGTATTTGTTTTGTGTGTAATGATCTGATGTCTATAATTCCTCTTCCTCCTGCCTTCCTCTCGATGGTAAGTCTTTCTTTGCATGCGTTGGGGTGTAATTTCCTGTATTTGGTGAATTGAGATCGTATAAGGATGTGAATATTTTCTATGTCTGTTTGTGACCATTTGATGATACCAAATGAATATGTGAGTATAGGTATAGCGAACGTGTTGATGGCTTTAGTGAGATTCTTAGAGTTGAGTTTTGTTTGCAAAAGTTTCGTCAGTCTGTTTTTGAATTCGGTTCTGAGCTCTGTTTTGATGTGAGTGTGGTTGAGTTTGGTGCTTTGTTGGAAGCCTAGATATTTGTATGTTTCTTTATCGAACATGTTATCGAGCGTTTCATTGTTGATGGTTTCTGTCTCATGGTGGTGCTTCCATTGGCCTTTGTTGATGTGGAGCACTTTGCATTTACTTATACCAAATTCCATATTGACATCTAAGGTGAATATTTCTGTGATTTTGAGGAGTTCTTTCAGCTGTGTTTGTGTGGCAGCGTAGAGTTTTATGTCGTCCATATATAGGAGGTGGTTTATTTTATGTTGATTCTCTTTTTGGTGTCTGATATTGAAGCCATGCTCTGTTCTGTTTAGTATATTTGAGAGTGGATTGAGACAGAGGCAAAACCATAGAGCACTGAGCGAGTCTCCCTGAAATATACCCCGTCTGATGTACAGCTCTTCTGTTTGGATCCGTTCGGTTTGTGTTTCTAGGCGTATTTTGGTTTTCCATGTTTTCATAATTTGCGCGAGAAACTGCCTGAGGTGTTGGTTGATTTTATAGATTTCTAGGGCCCTGATTAACCAGCTGTGGGGTATGGAGTCGAAGGCTTTTTTATAGTCTATGTAACCGATGTGAAGGTTTCTGTGTTCTTTTCTGGTTTGTCCCATAATCATGCTATCTATAATCAGCTGCTCTTTGCATCCTCGACTATTTTTCCTGCATCCCTTCTGCTCTTCTGTGAGGATATTGTTGTCTGTTAGGTGTTGTTCTATTTTCTTCGATATTGTGGCTGTGATGATCTTGTATAGGGTTGGAAGACAGGTGATAGGTCGGTAGTTTGACGGGTTTGTGGTGTCTGAGCTTTTGGGTTTAACGTATGTTATTCCTTGTGTGAGGAAAGTGGGAAATGTGTGTGGTTGTAGAATGGCTTTGTTGATTTGGTGTGTGAGTGCTTCGTGTGTGGTGGTAAACTGTTTGTACCAGAAGTTTTGTATATTGTCTATTCCAGGACATTTCCAGTTGTGTGTGTGTTTGATAGTTTCTGTAATTTCTTGTGTATTAAATGTGGTATTTTCTTGTTCTATCACATGTTTATGTTTGTCTTCTTCGGCTTTGATCCAGGGGGTGTTATTATTGTGTTGTTTGGGTTCTGACCAGATACTTTTCCAATAATCTGTGAGTTCTTGTTTGTTTGGTGGTTCAGTCACTGCTATCTGTTTGTTGTACATAGTTTTCCGGTAGAACTGTTTTTTTTTCGCTTCTTCGGAAGAGGTTGTTGGTGTCTTTCCTCTCATTTGATTCTTTGTATCTACGGAGTCTTGCGGCATATACAGATAGTTTTTGTTTCAAGGTATCGAGGATTTCGGGCAGTGTTCTGTTGGGAGACTTAGATTTGATCTTGTTTGCCCCCTGTGTGACACGTTTGGACGCGTTCCCGCTTATAAACTGGGTAAGATGTCCTAGATCTCTCCTGATGTTGTTGATTTTGTTTTCTATTCTTATTTGCCATTTGAATTTTGGTTTTGTCCTGTTGGGGTTTCCTTGTCGTTGAGGGAGTTTTTGATTATTTTGTGTTAGAGTGGTGATTGCTGCTGCGTATATTATTGTGTGAATGTCTTCGATTGTGCTTGAGTCTGTTATATACTGAGGTATTATGTGCTTGTTTAGTGTGTTGAGGATTGGTTGCGTGCTCTGTCTGAAGATTAAACGAGGGATGGGATTTCTTGTTGTGGGGTCGGTGCCTGACCATCGAGCTAGATGTGACTCCATTTTTGCTTTAAGTGTCTGTATGAGAGGTGATTCGGGGTGATGTTGTGTGGATGTCGTTGAGGGTGGCGAGTGATTCATGTTGTTGTCTGTGATATGGTGTTGCGCGATACTCGCAATATTATTTTGCGTTATGCTCCTCCTGGGTGGTGGGTATTGTTGTGTTCGACTGGGTGGTTGTGTGTGTGAGGCTGGTTCGGAATCTGCTTTATTGTTTCTATTGTTTGGTTGGTCTGTGTTCAGTTCAACAGCCACTGTGTCCTTGATGGTTTGCAATTCGAGAGGTGTGAGACGATTGTTCTTGGTAATAACTCTTTTTTGGTCTACTACTCTCTGTTCTGAAACAAGTAATTGCAGATGTGGATATTCGGTCAAGAAAAGTCTGTGCAGTTGCTGTCTGTAGCCCGATGTTATTGTTTCGAGTTTGGTGGCGGTGTAGTAACAGCGCATCACCGTCCTATTCATCTCATCCGTCCACTTTAACCGCTGTCTTGGTTTTCCAGCCTTGGTAGTTGCATGTTGTCCTTGCAATACATACGGGCCCTGGCCTGGCTTTGGTGGTTGTGTTTGTCCCGTATCTACGTCGGTTGCGCTTGGGATTGATGTTGGTGGGTCCAAGCGGCGAGTGATTCTCTTCTCAGTGATTTCTTTGTCAGGTTTTGTGTTTTCATTACAGCAACGCATGGCGTGTTCGTTGATTCCTGTGGTGCAACTCATGCGCTGCTGTGATTTTCCCGCCTTGGTGGGTGTCGGCTTAGTCGCCAACACAACACTTTTGGCAGGTCCATTTTCGGTTGCCTGGTCTTCATCGTTTTGGTCGAGCTGCCATTTCCCGCGACGTCCTCGACCGTTACGTCGCTCGCCCGATGCTTCTTTTATTGGTCTGTTGTTCTCTGGAATGTTTTCAGTGTTTTGTGGTGTCAGAAGCTCAAAGTGTCCCGACATTGGGTTGCCTGTTAGTAGAAGGTAAATGGTTTTGTTGTATTTTCCCGTGCTTATTATTGTTGGTCTGTCCGTCAAAGTTATTTTTGTATGTCTTGTTCTTCGTTGTTTTGAGAAGATATGAAAGTTGCTATTTTGTGTTTCCGAGAGGGCAAGTATCTCAAGGCTCGTTCCATAGGTGCCATTTTTCCGCATATAATTATAATAGTTATTGAAGTCTTTTATATCGTCGACTTCAATTAATGAAAATGTGTGAAGTTCCGACCAGTTTTGTTGTAAATATCTTAGAGCAACCTCTCGGAGTTTCTCATGATGGTTCTGGTGGCCATATAAGTATAAGCTAACTGCACGGAAAAGGCAATTTCCATCACCTACAATGTCGGATCTGGTAAAACTATCGGGAGTAGTTTCGACTGAGGCGGTTGTTTGGTTCATCTGTAGTTGTTGTTGTGGTGTTGCTGTAGCTGTTTGTACGACAGGGGTCCGCCTCCGCAACACCCTTCCATTTTCATTATTATAATTATTATTGTTTAACATAGTATTCCCACGAGTATCCTAGGAAAGAAAGGTCGACTGCGGCAGAGCCTGGATGCCACAGCAAGGCTACTTACTCCCGGAGGGCGCCCGGTATCCGGGGGGAACCGTTCGCGACTCATAAACGCTGAGCCATTCATCTTCTCGGCACGGTAAACACCTTAAGATTGCGTTTTTATTACACATAATCTGGACAACACAAGACAGCACAACATGACTCAGGTACCTCGGGATCGTCAATGCCCGTACTAGGAGAATCCTGGGATTCCCCTAGCCCCTGAGGGATATTATTATTATTATTATTATTAATTATTATTAAATCTATAATATATATATATATATATATATATATATATATATATATATATATATATATATATATATATATATATATATATATATATATGTCCGTTAGTGCGCTTATCACTGGAGAATCACTTATCTGATTTATGCGCTTTTTTTTTAAAACATGCATATGTTCTCTGGCCAGGTTACAGGCTATATTTTATTACGTTAGGTAGCATAGGGAATAAGCAGTGACGATAATAGTGAATCAACTCGGAAAAAAGATTGCCGCTAGCGTATTCTCTTTCAGCACACTGCCTAAACCATTAAATATATAACAATATCATGTAGCAAAGAATATCTATAATATATATAAAATGCAACGTCTCTCGGTCTGTCTGTCTGTCCGTTAGTGCGCTTATCACTCGAGAACCACTTTTTTTTTTTTTTTTTTTATGGGTCTAGCACACGTGCTACAGGGAAGTCCCTAAAGCGCTACAGGAGCGACACGTGTGCGGAGAAAGCGATTCACGTTGTTCTTGAATCGCTGTAGATTGTATTCGGTGGGAAACACAGTCCTGGGCAAATTATTCCAAAGACTGCTTGAAGAGCGTTGTACTAGGAGTAACAAGCTGAACCTCACACGGATGTGAAGAATTAGCGCGACATGTACCTCTAACATGCACCGCTCTGGGAGGAATTAAGTGGGCCACTTCGAACACTTTCCATGAAAGTACTTGTAGAATAGGCTCAAGTCGCCAACCGTTCTTGGATGTTCCAACGAATCAAGGCCGTCGGTCAGTTCCGAGTCTCCAATCAGATGAAACAGCTCTTCTCTGAATAGAATCCAACAAATGCAGTGTATGTTTGGGAGCGGAGCTCCAAACATGGGAGCAGTATTCCATAGTTGGTCGAATTTGAGCTTTGTAAAGAATTAACAGTTGTTGTGGAGTGTAAAGCTTTCTGGTTCGAAATAATATTCCCAACTTTTGAGAAGCTCTCCTTGCTATGCCTGCAACATGTTCGTGCCAGGACATATTTGCTCCGAAATTAACGCCCAACAAATTGAGTGACGATGTTAGAGGGATGGAGTGCCCCGACATAACTATGTCGGGTTCAGCAACGTTAACTTTTTTAGAGAAAACTGCCGCCTGGGTTTTTGTAGCGTTAAATTCCACTTGATTACTGTCACCCCAAGATAGAATTTCTTCCAGGTCTTTGTTAAGTTGAATGACTTCCTGCTGTCTGCGGATATTCGTCTGAGTAGCCGATGTCCAAGCGTTCAAAGTGAATGAAGAGATAAGTGTACTGTCATCAGCAAAGCTGTAGATTGGATTCTCGGTCTTTTCCAGCAGATCGTTAATGTAAATGAGAAAGAGAGTAGGAGACACTATGGAGCCTTGGGGTACACCGGCGTTGATAGTGAAGGTGTTAGAAAGAAATCTGTCGACTGCCACTCGTAAAGAACGCTCTTTGAGGAAACATGAGAGCCACAAACAGAACCTTTCAGACATACCACAAGAACGCAGCTTAGCCAACAGCCCATCGTGCCAAACACGGTCGAATGCCTTGGATATGTCAAGAGCAACCGCTCGAGATTCTCCAAAGTGTCCAATTGCGTTGTTCCAGACATGTGTTACATAAGTCAGAAGATCTCCTGTTGATCTATTTTTACGATCGCTAATAAGATTGAATCGTTCAAGATATTTTAGAAGATGCTGATTGATAACCTTTTCCATAACTTTCGATATTATTGAAAGCAGTGCGATTGGTCGGTAGTTATTTGGCAAGGTCTTCTTGCCTTTTTTAGGTATCGGCTGAACTGTAGCACATTTCCAGCAGGAAGGAACTATTCCCTTTCTGTAGGATAGGTTGAAAAGTCTACAGAAAACTGGTGTTAGTTCCCTCGCACAGTTTTTAAGAACTATGGCAGGTATTCCGTCAGGGCCAGAAGCCTTTTTGGTGTCTAGCTTCATCAGTATACGCTTTATGATACGCTGTCTGAAGACAACATCGGGCATCTATGACTGCACTATGGGAATAGTAGGTGGTGTTTTTCCTTGGAAATCGACAGTAGAATGTGAAGCAAAGAGTTCAGCCAAAAAGTTCGCTTTCTCAACAGGTGTCGTTGCAATAGAATTATCTGGCCGTGTGAGTGGTGGTATGGTGGATTTGGTGAAATTTTGACTAACTGCCTTAGCGACCGACCAAAAGGACCTGGAATTTTCGGGACAAGCGAGAAGTTTGTTTCTAATCCGTTAATTGTGTACCTCCTTAGTTTCGTCGATAACCTCTTTGCATCTGTTCCTGGCACGAACAAATGTGTTACGATTTATGGTGTTAGGATTTTCATGCCATTGTCGGTATGCAAGGTGTTTAGAAGCAACAGCTTCTTTGCATTTTCGGTCAAACCAAGGCTTGCCGTTGGGAGGGCATTTGTTCGAAAAACGGATGTAAGCCTCCATACCGGCCAAAATAACATCGGAAACCTCCCTGGCGCAGTCAGATGGGTCGTCGGATCAAAAATAAACGTCTAACCAAGGGAAAGTTCGAAAATATTCCATGAGTGCGCTTATCACTCGAGAACCACTTATCCGATTTACGTTTTTTTTTTAAAAAACATATGTTCTCTGGCCAGGTTATAGGATATATTTTATTACGTTAGGTAACATAAGGCAAAGCAATGACGATAATAGTGAATCAAGTCCACGCGAGTGGAGCCGCGGGCACGACTAGTATTTTATAAAAGTGAAAACTGTTCCAAATCTAAACATACTAGTCCATTATTGTATCACACATTGTATATTAGTTACAAGTAGAGTAAGTAATATTTTTTCGTGGATGTTTTTTAAATTCTTAAAAAAAATGGTCTGATTGGATGATACATTTTGTATAGGGTATACAAATAACCATTTTAGTACTAATGATTTCACAGCATTCATGTTAGTAAAAATTTTATGTTAAAAAGGAAATCTGTTCAGTAAAAATAATTGTATAATTTGTAAGACACCTCCTATATTTTTTTTGGGATAAAATCTAGTCTATATATCGGCAGGTGACGCTGTCTAAATAAGCTCATCAACTGTCGATACCAACTTTAAGTTAGTGCAATAGTTTTACCTGGTTTTGAGTTCCGAGTAAATAAAATCATCTCGCAAAATCAAACCTATCCAAAAGCTTTTCAAAAAAACTGTATTAAAAAGTCACCTGAAAATTCGGTAAAACTATACTTAGTCCAGCCATAATATCATGTTTTATAAGCAGAGCATGCCTGCTGCAGCTATATTCGGTGAGAGACACACTCCTGGGCAAATCATTTCAAAGAGATGAGGTTCTCCATATAAACGGTTTTTTCAAAATAGGTGATACGAGGAGTGACAAGCTAAAGCGCATAAGGATGGGATGTAACACGTAGGCTGAAAAGTTTTTGGTCTAGCTACTTAAAACACTTTTTTTGCAAAATTCGACTTTACTCATCAATATAGTCCAACGCTTTTCTAACATTTCTATACTTTTCTTGTAGAAAGATTTGTCTTTGCCTTCAAAATAGGCCTCAGTTTCGGCGATAACTTCTTCATTGAAGCCAAATCGCTTTCCGGCGAGCATTTTTTTGAGGTCTGCGAATAGATAATAGTCGCTGGGGGCCAAATTTGGAGAATATGGTGGATGAGAAAAAATTCGAACTTCAATTCATGCAACTGTGCCATCATTACCACTGACTTGTGACACGGTGCTTTGTCTTGATGAAAAACCACTTTTTTCTTGTTCATTTGGGGTCGTTCCTTTGCGATTTCTAGCTTTAAACGCACCAATAACTTCGTATAATATTCGCTATTGATGGTTTTTCCCCTTCTCGGCATAGTCGATGAAAATTATTCCATGCGCATCCTAAAATACAGAGGTCCAAAACCTTCCCAGCAGACTATTGTGTCTTTGGTCGCTTCGGGCGGCTTTCACCTGACTGCCGATTTGATTCCGGTGTGTAGTGGTGGATCCATGTTTCATTCATTGTCACATATCGCATAAAATTTTTTTATTAAGCTTAAACAGGTCCAAACAGAGCTCAGAATGATGTTTTGGTCCACTGTGAGCAAACGCGGAACCCATTTCGAACAGCGCTTTCTCATGCCCAAATGTTCATGCAAAATATGACCAACACATTCTTTTGATATCTTTAGGGTGTCACCTATCTCACGTAATTTCACTTTACAGTCATCCAAAACAATTTTGTGGATTTTTTGTTTTCCGGTGCAACCACCTCATTTGGGCGTCCAAAGCGTACAGCATCATTTGTATCTGTACCACCGCGTTTAAATTCAGCATACCAGTAAATGAGTGATTTTCCAAGGGCAGAGTCCCCGTAACACTTATCAAGCCATTGCTTTACTTGAACACTATTTTTCCCATTGTTTAATTAACACACGAAATTAGATTTTTTCCACTGTTTTGAAAATATCAAAAATAGCATCACTAAAACCACTGCAACTTGTAAACTAATAATCAAAATGTCATAAAATTTTGATATGTATCGTTTGAAGGATGATACTTCCTAAAAATCATATGGATTTTTTTAAAAGGGCGACATCTATGTGTCAGACCAAAAACTTTTCAGTCTATGTGTTATTAGCGCGACATGTATTCCAAGCAGGCATCACTCTGGGAGAAATTAACGAGGCTACATTCGTTGAACATTTCCCATAAAAGTACTTACAGAAAAGGCTCAAGTCGTTAGCCGTCTTCGATGTTTCAGGTATCAAGGTTGCTGGTGAGTTTTGGGTCTCTATTCAGCTCTCTTCTCAATAGACTTAAACCAACGCAGCATATGTTTGGAAGCAGAGCCCCCAGCGTTGGTCGAATTTGAGCTTTGAGGATTAAAAGTTGTTGTGGAATGTACAGCTTTCTATATATTTCCAGCTTTTGAGAAGCTCTCTTTCCTATGCATGCTCTATGTTCATTCCAAGACAAATTTGCTTCCAAGTTAACACCCGGCAAGTTGACTGACGGTGCTATAAAAATGGAGTGTCCCCACAAAACTATGAACATTAACTTTTTGAGAAAAACCTACGGCCTGATATTTTGTAGAGTTTAATACCACTTGGTTTCTATCACCTCAAGATAGAATTTCTTCCAGATCTTTGTTAAGCTGAACAACTGTCTACTGTTTGCAGATATTTATGTGGGTGGCTGATGTCCAAGCGTTCAAGGTAAATAAAGAAACAAGCGTACTGTCATCGACAAAACTGTAGATGAGGCTTCTTGTGCTGGAGAAAGAGAGTAAAACATAGTATAGAGCCTTGAGATACACCGGCGTTTATAGCGGAAGTATTAGAAGGAAAAACCGTCAGCGGCGACTTTCAAAGAAGGAAACACGACAAAACAAAAACAAAACGTTTCAGACATACTATAAGAGAGCAGCTTAGTCAGCCATCCATCAAGCCAAACACGGTCAAATGCCATCAAGTGCAACCCCTCGAAATTCTTCAAAATGCTAAATTGCGTTAAATCGAATATGTATAACGTGAGTTATAAAGATCTCTTGTTGATGTTTGCTTCTGAAAGCCCTATTGATGGTCAATAATAATATTAAATTCTTCCAGATGTTTTAAAAGATACCTGATTCCATAACTTCTGATATTATGTTATGCGACTAGTCGGTAGTTTTTAGGCAAGGTATTTTTACCTTTTTTAGGTATTGGCTGAACCGTAGCGCATCTTCGGCAGGAAGAAATACTCGTTTTCTGTGGTATAAGTTGAAAAGTCTGCAAACGACCGGCGTGCGCCTTTTTTTGAGTACTACGGCCGGTATTCCATCAGCGTCAGAAGCTTTTTTAGGGTCTAGATTCATTAAAATTCGTTTATGACAAGCTGTCTGAAGACAATATCGGGCGTTTTTTACTGCACATCAGACATAATGAGTGGTGTTTTTCCTTGAAAATCAACGGTAGAGTGTGCAGCAAAGAGTTTAACTAACAAGTCAACTTTTCTAAAAAGTGTTGCAATAGTATGATCTGACCGTGTAAATCAAATTCAAATTCAAAAACTTTATAATTTTATATAAAATGTTAAAAGAATTGCCTTATATTCTCTCTTCTATAAATACAATAAACTGTTAGGTGCATCTATTTATAGTTTTTTTGCCCTGAGGCTGGCTGGTGGACTGCTTTTCTTGGTAATTAGACCTTGTGTACATTAAATTTGTTTAATTTACTCACTTCCGATATGATCTTTCATGAATTTTAGTAAATCCGTTTGTTTTAAAGGATTTTTTAAGAATTTTGTTTATGTTTGAGAAGATTGTTTTTTGCACGAGTATGGGAAAAATGTTAAATGAAAAAACTCAGTTAGATATTTACAGGTACATGTAGTCCTGTGTAATGGTGATATAGGGGATTTGGTGAAATTTTGACTTGGCCTTAGCAACAAATTTGTTTTTGATTCTTTAATTGTGTGCCTCCTTGGTTTCGTCGATTACTTATTTGGATCTGTTCCGGGTATGGACGTAGATGTTACAATTTATGACGTTAGGGTTTTCACGTCCTTGCCAGTAGCGAAGATTAGATGGGTTGTCAGATCTGAAACAAGGGTCTAACCAGGGAGAACTCTGTTGATGACTGGTAAAGCACTCATCGTTGAAAACAGTTTATGGTTGGAAAAACCTAAAGGTGGTTTTACGGTGATAGTGTAAATCTCTGGATGGCTGTTATATCGTCGATCCATTTTTTGGTCTTTAACTGGATGGATCGACGATATAACAGCCAAACAACTTTACTACTACAAGGCGATTCCACCAAGGATTTATGGTTTACCCAAGATACACAAAGAAGGGGTACCGCTCAGACCTATCGTCTCCACCACCTGCTCTCCTACTTCAAAACAGTAAATTTTGTGCTAATCTTCTTGAAAAGTCCTTCCTCAATTATCATACATTTGCCATTAAAGACTCTTTTGCGTTTAGTGCAATGGTCAATAATTTCCAATTACCAGAAAACCACGTTATCATATCACTTGATGTAGTCAGTCTTTTCACGAATATTTCATGGCAGTTAACCAGCCAAATAATCGACTCTGAATGGGCATTAATCTCACCCAACACCAAAATCAGCAAATCCTTCTTCTTATCAATAATAAAATTTCTTTTCCAGTCAACCTTCTTCAAATTTAAAGACTCTTTCTACTCTCAAATTTTTGGATCCCCTATGGGCAGTAACCTCAGTCCTGTTCTTGCTTCAATCGTTATGTCGTATGTTTTAAAAAGCTGCACTCAAAGATTATCCTTCCGACTTCCATTCCTATATCAATACGTAGACGATTTAATTCTATCCATACCAGCTGATGGCAAAGAAGAAGTTCTTCATGTTTTCAATTCATTCGACCCACACCTGCAATTCACTATGGAAGAAGAAACCAACAATGCTGTTCCATTTCTGGACACAAGAGTCGTTAGAGACTCCCATAACATCATCAAACTTGATTGGTATAGAAAACCTACTTCTTCTGGGAGATATATCCATGCAAACTCTGGCCATGATTGGAAGGTGAAAGTCAACGTTATCAAAGGCCTATATAGAAGACTGAAGATAATAGTCCATCCTGATTTCTTACTCCAGTCACAAGAAACACTTACAAACCTTTTCATAGATAATGGATACAATCGAAAACTCTTACTAAGAACCAAAGACGAAGTCAACAAGCTTACTCATATCCATCAAATTCCCCAGAACCCCCTCCCCTCCACCTACCGCATATCTCCCCTCCCCCTTTAACTCCCCCAGTCGAAATAAATTGGTCGTTGCTTTCTTTACCATTCATTCCTGGCCTTACAAACAAATTTTTTTTTTTTTTATGGGTCTAGCACACGTGCTACAGGGAAGTCCCTAAAGCGCTACAGGAGCGACACGTGTGCGGAGAAAGCGATTCACGTTGTTCTTGAATCGCTGTAGATTGTACTCGATGGGAAACACAGTCCTGGGTAAACCATTCCAAAGGTATGATGTTCTCCATATAAAAGACTGCTTGAAAAGCGTTGTACGAGGAGTAACAAGCTGAACCTCATACGGATGTGAAGCATTAGCGCGACGTGTACTTCTAATATGCACCGCTCTGGGAGGAATTAAACGGGCCACATCTTTCGAACACTTTCCATGAAAGTACTTGTAGAATAGGCTCAAGTCGCCAACCGTTCTTCGATGTTCCAGCGAATCAAGGCCGTCGGTCAGTTCCGGGTGTCCAATCAGACGAACAGCTCTTCTCTGGATAGAATCCAACAAATGCAGTGTATGTTTGGGAGCGGAGCTCCAAACATGGGAGCAGTATTCCATAGTTGGTCGAATTTGAGCTTTGTAAAGAATTAACAGTTGTTGTGGAGTGTAAAGCTTTCTGGTTCGAAACAATATTCCCAACTTTTGAGAAGCTCTTCTTGCTATGCCTGCAACATGTTCATGCCAGGACATATTTGCTCCCAAATTAACGCCTAACAGATTGTGTGACGATGTTAGAGGGATGGAGTGCCCCGACATAACTATGTCGGGTTCTGCAACGTTAACTTTTTTAGAAAAAACTGCCGCCTGGGTTTTTGTAGCGTTAAATTCCACTTGGTTACTGTCACCCCAAGATAGAATTTCTTCCAGGTCTTTGTTAAGTTGAATGACTTCCTGCTGTCTGCGGATATTCGTCTGAGTAGTCGATGTCCGAGCGTTCAAAGTGAATGAAGAGATAAGTGTACTGTGATCTGCAAAGCGGTAGATTGGATTCTCGGTCTTTTCCAGCAGATCGTTAATATAGATGAGGAAGAGAGTAGGAGACAGTATGGAACCTTGGGGCACACCGGCGTTGATAGTGAAGGTGTTAGAAAGAAATCCGTCAACTGCCACTCGTAAAGAACGCTCTCTGAGGAAACATTGGTCCACATTTTGCGTGTCATTCCTAACATTAAAATTGCTAAATATTACTTCTTTAAAAACAGACGTGTCTTCAGCAAGCTGAAGGCCCCGCTGCCAGTTCTTTCCATGTAAGACTTGGTTTACTCAATTTCCTGCCTCAATTGTCCATCAATCTATATTGGCCAAACTTCTCAATCCTTGAATCGTCGTATTGCACTCCATAAAAGTGATACTAGATGCCATCCACACAGATGTGCTTTGGCGACCCATTCTGTTGACAATGGTCATTCTTTTAATTTCAGGGAACCCAAAATTCTTCATTTCTCTAACAATCTTTCCAAGAGAGAATTCCTTGAGATGTGTTACATCCAGGAGAATCACCTTAATATCAATAAAAGAACCGACCTAGATGGTCTTAGCAGCATATATAGTTTCCTCCTCTCCTGTGATAAATCAATTCCACACAATAATTCCCTGTCCTCAAGTGTTTTATGATCTATCTGAACCGCGTTGGTCGTCTCTCTTTTAGCTCTATAATTTCCAGGGTTTCTCTCCTCCTTCCTCTCTTTATTTACGGTTCTCTTTGATTCTGGGCTCCACAGATTCCTTCCATTTTATCTGGGCTATTTTGTGCAGCTAGCGATTACTGTCTTCCTTCCATTGATAGTACCTTGCGTCACCCCTTCACCTCCTGGTGCCTCCAGTCTTCATTGGTTTTTGCAAACTATCTCTTCCTCCAATCAGATTCCAACAAGAAATTAATAAATTAATAATTATTTCATTAGACAATCTTCCTCTTCGTTGCTCCCATTATTGTCTCTCGCTCGCTCGCTCACCTCCTTTACCTATAATTAGGTTATGATTTATCCTTCCTCTACTACATACCGGATTTTTGGTCGCTCAATTGGCTATCTCCTTCTCACTTAAGGTCCAATATTTGCACTTCCTTTTCTATCGGTTCCTTCCAGGTGTCGACCCCGCATTCTGGTTAATTTAGTTTTCTTGACTAAATCCCTTAGCTCTGTCGGGCAGCTGTCTCCTGTCGTCCTTGTCATCTTTTCTAAATGGCGGTGGCCATGTATGGTGGTCACAGGTGAAATAATTAACAATGTTCTCAACATCCAAGGTTCCCAATTACATCCATGTTTTAAGTTTGGTTTTTAGAATTTTGTCTACAGTGTTTTAGTGTGTATTTTATATATTTTATGGATTAACCAACTTTTATATGTAACAACTTTTATATGTATAAGCTACCTACGGCCATTCAGGCTAACGAAATCTTTGCACTTCTCATGTGAGTTTTTTAACTTATTATTACTAATATCTTATTCTTGTTCTACACTAATTTTATTTATTATAACAACCTTACGATAACATCATTAATTTAAAGTTGTCCCAGACACGATCAGTGAATACGCTTTGTTCTTCTTTTCAGTTCTGCCCTGAAGAAGGTCCCAATCCAGGACCGAAATATTGGCTTAATGAAAATTGTGTGATCTCTTATCACGCCCCCTTCTTGCCGAGTTCCCCAACTAAGATTGTATTTTTAATAATTTTGCTAGATACGGCAATTTTTTGCTTTCTTTCTTTATTCTATTATAGAAATGGGTTTTTTTCAAGATTTACATAATACTTATGGAGCGAAAACTACTAACCTTTTCCGTAACTGGGCCAAATATAATACCAAGTTAGCTAGGATGACCTGTAGAAGGAATTGTCTATTGAAATGTCGCTCAACGGGACTTGTCCCTAACCATATTGTTAAGAACTTTGGATGCATGAACAATCTGATGTCCGACAGACCCAATGACAACAACAGGATACAGCGCTTCCAGAGTAAGGTATCTGTCAGAATTCTTTCCTATGAAATTTTTTTCACCTTCAAAGAGATTAATAACCTCAAAACTCTGATAAACCGTGTTGCTCATTTGGCAGGAAATAGAGTTCCAGCACATATCGTGCAACGCTTTCGTGTTACTCAAGAAAGATCCTTCCAAACCACCACTAGATCCCTTTCCAATACTCTCTTCAATAAATTCAATAACTTGATTAGGTCAAAAACTGATAAACTAAAAGTCTGTCCCCAATGGTTTACCAATTTAACTACAGTTGATTTTCCTCCTGAGGTTCATAAAATTCTTGCTTTGGGTCCAAAATTTGTTTATGATTCCATTCCAGGTACTGATATCCCTGTAAAAACAATCCTTTCCGACATTGAATCCTTCATTAAGCTTGCACCAGCCTCCAGTCAAGATATTCTCAGGGCCAAATGCACCAATGCAGTTACCAACGTTGCTTTACAAAACCGTAATACTTCTTTTGAGAAGACTTTGTTCATCAAGACACACAAATTTCTCAAACAACATAGTGAGATCTTAATTACTCCTTCAGACAAAGGCTCGGTTACAGTAGCCTTAGAGAGACTACATTATGAAACTAAGATGTTAGAACTTATTGATGATGAACAAGTTTACAAGAAGCTCTCTCATGATCCCACTACTCAACATCAAAACAAGAGTAACAGTTTTATTAAGCAGTTAAAGACCAAAAAAAATGGATCGACGATATAACAGCCAAACAACTTTACTACTACAAGGCGATTCCACCAAGGATTTAAGGTTTACCCAAGATACACAAAGAAGGGGTACCGCTCAGACCTATCGTCTCCACCACCCGCTCTCCTACTTCAAAACTCAGTAAATTTTGTGCTAATCTTCTTGAAAAGTCCTTCCTCAATTATCATACATTTGCCATTAAAGACTCTTTTGCGTTTAGTGCAATGGTCAATAATTTGCAATCACCAGAAAACCACGTTATCATATCACTTGATGTAGTCAGTCTTTTCACGAATATTTCATGGCAGTTAACCAGCCAAATAATCGACTCTGAATGGGCATTAATCTCACCCAACACCAAAATCAGCAAATCCTTCTTCTTATCAATAATAGAATTTCTTTTCCAGTCAACCTTCTTCAAATTTAAAGACTCTTTCTACTCTCAAATTTTTGGATGCCCTATGGGCAGTAACCTCAGTCCTGTTCTTGCTTCAATCGTTATGTCGTATGTTTTAAAAAGCTGCACTCAAAGATTATCCTTCCGACTTCCATTCCTATATCAATACATAGACGATTTAATTCTATCCATACCAGCTGATGGCAAAGAAGAAGTTCTTCATGTTTTCAATTCATTCGACCCACACCTGCAATTCACTATGGAAGAAGAAACCAACAATGCTGTTCCATTTCTGGACACAAGAGTCGTTAGAGACTCCCATAACATCATCAAACTTGATTGGTATAGAAAACCTACTTCTTCTGGGAGATATATCCATGCAAACTCTGGCCATGATTGGAAGGTGAAAGTCAACGTCATCAAAGGCCTATATAGAAGACTGAAGATAATAGTCCATCCTGATTTCTTACTCCAGTCACAAGAAACACTTACAAACCTTTTCATAGATAATGGATACAATCGAAAACTCTTACTAAGAACCAAAGACGAAGTCAACAAGCTTACTCATATCCATCAAATTCCCCCAGAACCCCTCCCCTCCACCTACCGCATATCTCCCCCCCCTTTAACTCCCCCAGTCGAAATAAATTGGTCGTTGCTTTCTTTACCATTCATTCCTGGCCTTACAAACAAATTGGTCCACATTTTGCGTGTCATTCCTAACATTAAAATTGCTAAATATTACTTCTTCAAAAACAGACGTGTCTTCAGCAAGCTGAAGGCCCCACTGCCAGTTCTTTCCATGTCAGACTTGGTTTACTCAATTTCCTGCCTCAATTGTCCATCAATCTATATTGGCCAAACTTCTCAATCCTTGAATCGTCGTATTGCACTCCATAAAAGTGATACTAGATGCCATCCACACAGATGTGCTTTGGCGACCCATTCTGTTGACAATGGTCATTCTTTTAATTTCAGGGAACCCAAAATTCTTCATTTCTCTAACAATCTTTCCAAGAGAGAATTCCTTGAGATGTGTTACATCCAGGAGAATCACCTTAATATCAATAAAAGAACCGACCTAGATGGTCTTAGCAGCATATATAGTTTCCTCCTCTCCTGTGATAAATCAATTCCACACAATAATTCCCTGTCCTCAAGTGTTTTATGATCTATCTGAACCGCGTTGGTCGTCTCTCTTTTAGCTCTGTAATTTCCAGGGTTTCTCTCCTCCTTCCTCTCTTTATTTACGGTTCTCTTTGATTCTGGGCTCCACAGATTCCTTCCATTTTATCTGGGCCATTGTGTGCAGCTAGCGATTACTGCCTTCCTTCCATTGATAGTACCTTGCGTCACCCCTTTAACACCTCCTGGTGCCTCCAGTCTTCATTGGTTTTTGCAAACTATCTCTTCCTCCAATCAGATTCCAACAAGAAATTAATAAATTAATAATTATTTCATTAGACAATCTTCCTCTTCGTTGCTCCCATTATTGTCTCTCTCTCTCCCTTGCTCACCCCTTTACCTATAATTAGGTTATGATTTATCCTTCCTCTACTACATACCGGATTTTTGGTCGCTCAATTGGCTATCTCCTTCTCACTTAAGGTCCAATATTTGCACTTCCTTTTCTATCGGTTCCTTCCAGGTGTCGACCCCGCATTCTGGTTAATTTAGTTTTCTTGACTAAATCCCTTATCTCTGTCGGGCAGCTGTCTCCTGTCGTCCTTGTCATCTTTCCTAAATGGCGGTGGCCATGTATGGTGGTCACAGGTGAAATAATTAACAATGTTCTCAACATCCAAGGTTCCCAATTACATCCATGTTTTAAGTTTGGTTTTTTAGAATTTTGTCTACAGTGTTTTAGTGTGTATTTTATATATTTTATGGATTAACCAACTTTTATATGTAACAACTTTTATATGTATAAGCTACCTACGGCCATTCAGGCTAACGAAATCTTTGCACTTCTCATGTGAGTTTTTTAACTTATTATTACTAATATCTTATTCTTGTTCTACACTAATTTTATTTAGTATAACAACCTTACGATAACATCATTAATTTAAAGTTGTCCCAGACACGATCAGTGAATACGCTTTGTTCTTCTTTTCAGTTCTGCCCTGAAGAAGGTCCCAATCCAGGACCGAAATATTGGCTTAATGAAAATTGTGTGATCTCTTATCACGCCCCCTTCTTGCCGAGTTTCCCAACTAAGATTGTATTTTTAATAATTTTGGTAGATACGGCAATTTTTTTGCTTTCTTTCTTTATTCTGTATATATATATATATATATATATATATATATATATATATATATATATATATATATATATATATATATATATATATATATATATATATATATATATATATATATATATATATATATATATATATATATATATATATATATATATATATATATATATATATATATATATATATATATATATATATATATATATATATATATATATATATATATATATATATATATAGATATATATATATATATATATATATATATATATATATATATATATATATATATATATATATATATATATATATATATATATATATATATATATATATATATATATATATATATATATATATATATATATATATATATATATATATATATATATATTATATATATTTATATATATATATATATATATATATATATATATATATATATATATATATATATATATATATATATATATATATATATATATATATATATATATATATATATATATATATATATATATATATAGATATATATATATATATATATATATATATATATATATATATATATATATATATATATATATATATATATATATATATTATATAGATATAGATATATATATATATATATATATATATATATATATATAAATATATATATATATATATTATATAGATATATAGATATAGATATATATATATATATATATATATATATATATATATATATATATATATATATATATATATATATATATATATATATATATATATATATATATATATATATATATATATATATATATATATATATATATATATATATATATATATATATATATATATATATATATATATATATATATATATATATATATATATATATATATATATATATATATATATATATATATATATATATATATATATATATATATATATATATATATATATATATATATATATATATATATATATATATATATATATATATATATATATATATATATATATATATATATATATATATATATATATATATATATATATATATATATATATATATATATATATATATATATATATATATATTATATATATATATATATATATATATATATATATATAATATATATATATATATATATATATATATATATATATAATATATATATATATATATATATATATATATATATATATATATATATATATATATACATATAATAAATAAATGTAGATTTATCGACCGTACTTTGATAGCAAAAAGGTGTTTTTTTTTTTTTTTAATTTATCGGGTTTGCGGTCTGTGACAATTAACACTCGATTGCTGTTAAACTCTCTATATTTCGTTGTACTTCACAACTTCATCAGGAGAAACTATAATTTTTAGAAAAAAAAACAGTGTGCCAGGAATTTTATTTGTAAATAAATAGTCATTTTAAAAACCTACCAACTAAGAGATGGTCACAACATTTATAAAAATAAAAGAAGATCGACTACATTAGACACATAACAGAAACAAGAAAATACTTATGCACAGTGACAAATAACAGTTAACAATGAACTAATCTAGGCTATAAATCCGAAATCGGACCAAAAACGAAAAAAAAAAAAAAATACGATCATCAAATACAGTGGTTTAGTTATGCATAAGGTGGTTCAGCTATTGACTTGTAAAATTTATAAGTTTAAAATATTACAATACATTACACTTAATTTACTGGTATCTGCCCTATAATTAACACAATCCTTATGTCTATTTATGTGACACATTTCAAGAAACAGCCGATCCTTGTAATTATTTACTCTCTCCAAAACTTCCACATTGGCAAAATCGAACTGATGTCCCGTTTTTAAAACATGGTCAACTAAGGCACATGACCTCTTACTTATTCGACAATCGCTTTTGTGTTGTGTAATCCTTTGTTTTATCCACTGCGATGTCTGTCCGATATAACATGAAACACAACCCAAATAGGACAACTTCTAAACTACATTGGTGTTATAAAGTAGAGGGGGTCTCTGTTTGAGTTGGGTAAACAAGGTACGGCTACTGAGACTGTTATATTTAACTATTTTAATGTGTGGAAAATCTTTGAAGATGGAAACCATTGAATCTGTTAATCCGCGCACAAACGGTAACTTTTTATATCTGAGAACATTGTGAGTTTCCTCTGTAGGGCCATCAAACCCCAATGGGATCTCCCATAAGTCCCGTGTTGGCCAATATAGTTTTGGATCATTTGCTTGATGTGGTATTGGCACAACTTCAGTTTGATGTCCCATTCATTTATAAATACGTGGACGATATCATTTGTTCGGTACCTGCTAATTCTACTAAAAAAATGTTAGATACTTTTAACTCTTTCAACAGTCATTTGCAATTTACCATCGAGCATGAGAATAATGGTAGCATCCCTTTTTTGGATACACAGGTCATTAGAACTGGGGATAATGTGTTAATTTTGAATTGGTATCAGAAACCTACAGCTTCCAACAGGTTTATTAATTATTTTTCAAATCACCCTATGAACCAAAAATATAACAGCGTAATAGCAATGAAGAACAGAATAACACATATTAGCCACGAGAGTTACCTGCCTGCCAATCTGACCAAGTTATATAAAATTTTTTCCAACAACGGGTATCCAAAACACATTTTGAAAAAACTTATTTACAATTCTAACAATTTTGATGGCCCTACAGAGGAAACTCACAATGTTCTCAGATATAAAAAGTTACCGTTTGTGCGCGGATTAACAGATTCAATGGTTTCCATCTTCAAAGATTTTCCACACATTAAAATAGTTAAATATAACAGTCTCAGTAGCCGTACCTTGTTTACCCAACTCAAACAGAGACCCCCTCTACTTTATAACACCAATGTAGTTTACAAGTTGTCCTGTTTGGGTTGTGGTTCATGTTATATCGGACAGACATCGCAGTGGATAAAACAAAGGATTACACAACACAAAAGTGATTGTCGAATAAGTAAGAGGTCATGTGCCTTAGTTGACCATGTTTTAAAAACGGGACATCAGTTCGATTTTGCCAATGTGGAAGTTTTGGAGGGAGTAAATAATTACAAGGATCGGCTGTTTCTTGAAATGTGTCACATAAATAGACATAAGGATTGTGTTAATTATAGGGCAGATACCAGTAAATTAAGTGTAATGTATTGTAATATTTTAAACTTATAAATTTTACAAGTCAATAGCTGAACCACCTTATGCATAACTAAACCACTGTATTTGATGATCGTTTTTTTTTTTCGTTTTTGGTCCGATTTCGGATTTATAGCCTAGATTAGTTCATTGTTAACTGTTATTTGTCACTGTGCATAAGTATTTTCTTGTTTCTGTTATGTGTCTAATGTAGTCGATGTTCTTTTATTTTTATAAATGTTGTGACCATCTCTTAGTTGGTAAGTTTTTAAAATGACTATTTATTTACAAATAAAATTCCTGACACACTGTTTTTTTTCTAAAAATTATAGTTTCTCCTGATGAAGTTGTGAAGTACAACGAAATATAGAGAGTTTAACAGCAATCGAGTGTTAATTGTCACAGACCGCAAACCCGTTAAATTAAAAAAAAAAAAAAAAAAAAAAAAAAAACCTTTTTGCTATATATACATATATATATATATATATATATATATATATATATATATACATATATATATATATATATATATATATATATATATATATATATATTACATATATATATATATATATATATATATATATATATATATATATATATATATATATATATATATATATTTATATATTAATATATATATATAACACATGGGCTGAAAAGTCCCGGGCTAACACATAGATGGCGCTAGTTTTATTGCAGTCACCTTTTTTTCAGTTAATACTAACCTTCAAAAGACAGCTGTTAAAATTTCATGATATTTTATTCATTAGTTTGTGAGTTATTGTGCTAAGAGTGACGCTACTTTTGTTATTTTCAAAACAATGGATCAAAAACAATTTCGTGTTTTAATTTTACACTGCTTCTTGATGGGAAAAAATACCGTTCAAGCGAAGCAATGGCTTGAAAAGTGTTATGGGGACTCCGCTCCATCAGAAACAACAATAAAACGTTGGTTTGCTGACTTCAAACGTGGTCGTAGAGACACCGATGATGCAGAACGCAGTGGACGTCCAAATGAGGCGGTAACACCAGAAAACATCAAAAAAAATCCATAAAATCGTTTTGAATGATCGAAAAGTGAAGTTGCGTGAGTTAGCTGACATCGTAAAGATATCAAAAGAACGTGTTGGCTTTATATTGCATGAGCATTTGACTATGAGAAAGCTCTGTTCAAAGTGGGTGCCGCGTTTGCTCACTGTTTATCAAAAACAAGAACGTGTTGATGATTCTGAGCAGTGTTTGGCCATTGTTAGAGCGGCGCTGGAATGATTGCGTTGCTCTTGATGGAGATTACGTTGATGAATAAAGCTAATTTTGAACCAAAAAAAACCGTGTTTTCTTTGTTAGGCCCGGGACTTTTCAGCCCATGTGTTATATATATATATATATATATATATATATATATATATATATATATATATATATATATATATATATATATGTATATATATATATATAAATAATGTATGTATGTATATATATATATATATATATATATATATATATATATATATATATATGTATATATATATATATAAATAATGTATGTATATATATATATATATATATATATATATATATATATATATATATATATATATATATATATGTATATATATGTATATATATATAAATAATGTATGTATATATATATATATATATATATATATATATATATATATATATATATATATATATATATATGTATATATATATAAATAATGTATATATATATATATATATATATATATATATATATATATATATGTATATATATATGTATATATATGTATATATATGTATATATATATATGTATATATATATATATTTATATATATATATATATAATAATAATCTTTATTGTCTAACAGACAGAATATCCATTTACAAGACAAATGGGTAAATTACAAAGAAAAAGAGGAAAAAAGAAAATTACAATAATTGCTTAAAATAAGTATAACAACAATATATAACCTGTATATACCGCTCAAAAATGTGGACACGTCCACCGAGCATCAAGAACTTTCGTCCTCATCAATTTAGTAAACTGAGCATGAGTTAAGTTATACATATCGAAATCGTTACAAACCACATTTAAAATATTCATGGATTGATATAAAGGAGTCTTCATTAAAATGTTAGTTCTTGGTGTACTCAAACAAAAAACATGAGGAAATCTGGTAAGTCGAGACGGCACATGAAAGTTAATTTGTGAAAGCAGGTCAGGACAATCAATAAAGGATTTACATATCTTGAACAAAAATTGAACCAGCAAGTAAATCCTGCGATTCATCAACGACGGTATGTTGAAACACGCTAACAAGATATTGCTTTCTATACCTCTAGGAGGGTAAGTACAGCCATCTCTGAAGCACAGGAACTTTCTCTGTATGTTCTCTATTTTATCAATGTATTTGTGATAGATTGGGTGCCAAATCACTGCGCCGTATTCCAACTTAGATCGCACATAGCAAAAGTAGAACATTTTGAGGGACCCTATATCTACCAACCCCCTTGAATTGCGAAAAATAAATCCAAGTATCTTCAGCGCTTCTCCACAAACACGATCAATGTGATCGGCAAATGACAATCGGGTATCAAACACAACTCCCAGGTCCCTGAAAGTATAGCAACGATTTATAGTCGCTTTATCCAAGACATACTCATAATGAGTGGGGTTCAGTTGGTTGGAGAACGACATAACAAAACATTTCCTGAGATTCAAGGTCACCTTATTGATAGCACACGAATTTTCGATAGTACGTATATCTTTCTGAAGTATAATACAATCGTTAATGTCATGAATTACCCGGAACAGCTTAAGATCATCAGCAAATAAGAGTGTGCTACTAGCAATGGACTCCACAATATCATTTATAAAAATTGAGAACAACAATGATGAAAGGTTACTGCCTTGTGGAGCGCCGCTAGTAGCTACGAATTGAAATGAATGATGGCCTCGGATATCAACATATTAAATACGATTATGAAGATATGACCGGAGGAATGATATCAAATCATTGTGGAACCCCATACTAGCCAGTTTACGTGCTAGAATGGAATGATCAGTACGATCCAATGCCCTCGTGAAGTCTGTGTAGATAGCGTCGACCTGGTGACGATCTTCAAGGGCTTTCCCCGTGAATTGCGCAAAGGAAGCCAAATTGCTGACCGTGCTGCGGCTGCCAAAGAAACCATGTTGAGCCTGCGTCAAACGTCCCTTAATTTGCTTAAACAATGAGTCATATATTGCCATCTCAAAAACTTTAGCTAATGGTGACAATATTGACACAGGCCTGTAGTTGGAAATGATACTAGTATCGCCCTTCTTGAATACAGGTGTAATCCTTGCCGTTTTCCAGATTTCAGGACAAGTGTTAGATTTCAGGGATAAGTTATAGATGAAAGACAAGGGCCTCAACAAGGCTCGCGCGCAGTCCTTAATAATAAAACAAGGCACCTTATCAGGGCCCTGAGTGAACTTATTCTTTGACTTCGATAGAGCAGCCAAGATCATATCATCAGTAAGGCAGTGAAGAGAGGCAAGATAATCAAATCGGCACCTCCCTGGAGACAATTATGCCCTGTAGGTGTAGGGGCACAATACATGCCACAAAAAAGTGTGCAAAAGCATCCGCAATCTTTTTCGAATCCGTATAAGAGCATTGGAGGCCATCCTCCTTGAAAGACTCCGGCAGCGAGGTCGTCGACCCTTTAAGTTTAATAAATGACCAGAAAGATCGAGGGTCCTCACGTAGGGAAGCCTCAGCCCTCCTCAGATAATTATTGTAAGCAAGATGGATTCTCCTTTTGATTTCCCTTCTCAGTTCATTGTATTCGTTACGGTGCCAATTCGAGTTAGAGCCCTTCAACCTCCTAAACACTCTCTGTTTACGTTTCACCAACTTAATTATATCTGAAGTAAACCACACGGGAAAGGTTCTTTTACGCAGTACGGATCTCGGTACACACTTATCAAATATTTTATATATAGTGCCATAGAAATTTCTGCATGCATCATTAGCATCCTGAGCTGTATACAAACTAGACCAATCAGCCCTTAAAATCATATCGTAGAGAACAGGATAATTAGCTTTCCTGAAATTATATCTGAGTTCAGATGCGTTTGCACGGAGACAAAATTGTTGACCTCTCTCAGAACAACTCAAGCTGCAGTTTTTTCATTTAGAAAAGAGAAAGTTTGTTTTGTTTTAACTATATTTCGAAATATTTTGCATATATAATTTTTAGTGCTCTGTACTAAAACGGAACACTAAAAATGTAACTCGGTATCCGTACTTCTATCAGAAACTTTGCAAATACAGAGAAATCTAATAATATTGCTGAAAAAACGCATATTACGAAATATTAATCTTAAAATGTTTGGCAACGCCGTTTATAAAATGTTTTGTTTCTTACTATATAAAAATTAAAAAGTCTATAATGTATCATTATTTCTAAATGAATACCTTCTGAGAAAAAACAAAAAATTTAAAAAAGTGAACAACGGATTTAAATAGTCATAATTGTCTGCTGTAACTAAACATAACAGCGAACGGAAATGACAATGCGGTTATATGGCAATAAGAGTTCATTATACATATTACATGATAATAAAATTGAGCTTGCTGCCTTTTACAGGTTAATTTTTTCAAAAATACATGAGGAGGCAATTGTAATATAAAATTCGTTTGCGAAAAACTATCTTAGAAATTATATTTGTTGATGAAGTACCAAAAAAGGTTTTATTTTGTTGGGCAAAGGTACTTTTTTGAATATTTAAGTCCCGGCGATTCTATAACAGATTTTGTAAACTACATAAGACTAAATAAATAGTATTTAAACTTACTGCTTTCAGTTTTAATAGCGTTATAAAGCTTATTAACTTTTGCTTTAGTTTTGTTGTCATATCCAGTTTCCTTTTGTGGAAGTCCATTGAGAGCAAATCTAATTTTCTCTTTTAAATATTC
Source organism: Pachyrhynchus sulphureomaculatus (assembly GCA_019049505.1). NCBI lineage: Eukaryota > Metazoa > Arthropoda > Insecta > Coleoptera > Curculionidae > Pachyrhynchus > Pachyrhynchus sulphureomaculatus. Next base: position 143,918,747 of record CM032446.1, read on the forward strand.
ATGTTCGTCAAATTCAAAACTATCATAATCTCTATCACCTAATTTGTCAGCCCAAACCCTATGCAATTTTTCAGAACCAATATCATTCTCGTTGCTTTTTTCCTCTTCAAGATTTTTTAGTTTTTCTGTTTCAATTATTTCTTTGAGTGATTCCTCAACTTCTTTCAAACAATTAAGAGTTTGTTTTAAAGTAATTTTATAGTGAAAGCACATAAATACATTTATAGTACCAGCATCTGGAAGTATACATACAGCAATTGATACTTTATTTTTAATTAAATCGGCTAGGAATGATAAGCTGGCAGTGCGATTTACGGCACTAGCTAAAGCATCATGATATCCACCTTCTTCAATATCCCAACCCAAAACCAAAAAACTTCGGTTTAATATTTTAACCAATTCTTTCTTTCTTAAGTTTTCGGCAAGCATTTTTGAAAATGAATATTCTGAATTGTGTAGATAAAGAAACAGAGCCTTTCTCTAAAAAATTAAAAAAAAAAACTTTACGTTAATACATAGGTTGTTGAGAGAGTTTTTAGAACGCAATACAAGATGGCGTAACTAAAAGTTGAGAGTATTATTCTTGTAAAATTTAACTTTTTGAAAGTTAAAAGATTAAATATTTTAAAGTAATGCACGAGTTTCACTCGTGTATTACTTTAAAAAAAAGTTAATGTTGTGAAATATTGTGGAAATGGAATTTTTTCACAAGCAATTTTGATGATTTTGTACTATTTTCTGTGTGAACTAACTTAAAAAAAACTGCTTTATTTGTTGGAAAGAGAGAAAACATTTATAAACAAGCTTCCATATCAGTAAATAATTTTACAATTAAAAAAATAATCTAAACATAAACATAAGGCTACACAGGATAAACTGTAAAAAACAATTAAGCGAGCTAAAAACAATAAAATAGTATTCTGTCAAAAAAAAATTTTTTGGAAAATCATTAAAGTTACATTAAATAACAAAGAAATTAAAATTATTTGAACAAACACCACCTTGCAAAGAATAAAATACATTTCCCAGTATTTTTTTTTTAAATAAATAATTATATTTTCTGTGTTTTATATATGGTGGACGGTGATTATACAGTTTGAAGCCCTCAAAAAAAACTTCTGGTAAGTATTACCTTTGGAATAAGTAAAAGTATATTATTAGTTTCTTGTTGCATATTGATGACTCATTCAATATATCCATAGTTATCGATAACTATCGACAGTTATCTATATTCTGATAACTATCGATATATTATTATTACTCAAAAACTAATTACCGGGAAGGGGGAGACTTTCGAAAAAAAATTATCACCTTCTAAAATTGATGACCGGGGGTGGAAATCAGTGATGCCTATCTATAGTTATCCATATATCGATAGTTGTCGATATATCGATAATTTTTTGATGTACATATTGTTATTCAATATGTTAATAACTATCGATACATCGAAATAAAATTTCATCTCTACTGGGCACCTGTTTTGTCTTGTGTCCTGTTCCATCAGCAAATTGTGTGAGGTATTTGTGCAGTTTATAAACGATCTCGCGGGACAGCTATTAATAATTTTAAAACAGTCGGAAAATAAATTCCAGTATAACAAAATTCGATGTATAAGTTCAAAATTAAAATATGAAAATAAACAAGAGAGACAGACAATGAATCAAATATTTTTCCGTTTTTAACAAGGAAATCCCACCCTTTGAATTTACTCTCGCTCTTAGCTGATCCCATCTTCTTTCCGTGATTTTTTGAGCGGAAGCAAACACATCTAGATCGACAGGTTGTATCTATCTATGGGTAGGTTGAAATAAAAAATTTCTAAGTACTAATCAGCCAATTATAATATACGTTTCGTAGACCAAGAATAAAAATAATTTTACTGCAAATACATAAATAAAATACTTATTATTATAATTAGATTATGTGAAACAAACAATTTGCCTCCAAAACACACGGTGGCTATTTTGACAGCAGGTTTGTTTCGTAATTTTATGCAACCCGCTTTCAAATTGTAGAAATATTAGTTCCACTGAAAATATTTTTACATGTACTAATTTACAGGAATCTGATGATCTACCAGAGCGGCATGTGATAGTTGCGGTAGTTTACTTATAGTGATAGTAAATTAAGTACAGTGAACAGTAAGTCTTGCACCCTATCCAAATCATAGACATAGAGAATGGACTGAGCATTAACCTCACAAAATTGACCACTCCCTAGAAAGAGACAAAGGGACTGTGCGGCCAATAACTCTCTTTTCTGTAGGCCTGTAATAACCAAGGTGCAGTACTCCGAGACAGAATTCAAGGCGAGAAAAGCCCCCACCCAATTTTAGTTCAAATAGAACTCTTAGGAATATTATTTTCAAGAGAACCGTAGCTCAGCAGCATTTTAGAAAGACACAGCTACTGGCCGCACATTCGCTTTGCATTTCTCACACGTTTGCGTCCGTATTTACTTCACAGCCGGATACAGAACGCTCAGTCCATTCTCTATGTTTATGATCCAAATGATGCCAGATTGGACACAACCAGAAGTCCAATAAATGTGAAGAGATTTATGAAACAGCTTGTACTTTTCCAAATTTTAAATCTGCTGAAAAATTCTAGAATAAATATGATAACATTTTCTATACCTCTCTTTAAGTTTTCGAGAAAATTGCTATTGAAAATGTCAAATCGCTTATGGTTTCTAACGATGTGAAAAAACAAATAAAAAACTTAGTATGGTTAATTAAATTTATTTGATGAACGCTAGCTATGGTGGTTACTAGAATTTCACTATTGCTTTATCCAAATATGCTGCAAAAATTCAATTTCAGAGTTAAAATTCTTTAATAATTTTAATAGAACCTTCTATTGGGCTCCCTAAATTTCAATTCAACTTATGATTTCTGGATATTTTATATTTACATATACACATCCTAAACTTAATATACCCAAACCAAACAGTTTTAGAAATATTACCTTAATAATTAGCAGATAGATGTTTAAACACTGATATCTCAAAAAAATATTTGACCTTGATATCTTATAAAAGTAAGTGGAATATAAATTTTAGATAATCTGTAGAACTTAACACTTCCGTTGAAAACAATAATAACATTCTTAAGTTACCAGCCAGCGTCTACCAAAGGTTTTTCCCACATCCATTCATTTTATGTCGAATTGTTAAACCTCTAATCTTCCGAAGGGTATAATGCATATTTTGTACCTAAGTTTTCTCTTTGAATCCAAATTTTAAAAACATACAGGGTATTCCACAAAAATAACATGTTTCCGATTAAACCGGAAGTTAGAGTAAGTTGTTTTTAACATTCAGAATGTGCATCCAAACCAATTATATAACTTCAAAACTTCAACTTCGTAGAGACCAGATCTATTCAATGGATTTGCCAAGTTGGAAGATTATTTTAACAGGTTAAGGTACACTGAACACTTCGCCAAATTTAATTTAACCATAAGCCAGTTATAGCTCTGCGAAATTCTTTAAAATTTTAAGTCACAACTATAAAATTTCAGTTAAGAATACAGAATTTTTTTGACTCAATATTGATAAATAGTTTATCCTTAAATTTTTGTTTGTGCGTCGCATGTGTATTCTTAAAAACTTGTCTAACGTAACTTACATAAAGTTTATGTGTTTTAAATTTATTATTTTTCCAGACGCACAGTCCCATCCGGTATTTTCGTAAACTGTCGGTGAGACAGACGGTCTCTAGATGTTACAATAACAGTGACATTGGTAAAATTTTATGTAATTTAAGCATGACTGTCAAAGTTTCTTTTAATTTTTATCTAATAATTATTTTAGTGAGTACTGCAATAAGGTAAAAATAATGCTGTCACATAAAATAAACCCTGTATATTTATACAGTCATATATACCCGATTACATATTAGCGTGTAAAGAATTACAAAAAGAAAATAATCGGTCAAGTGCAAGTTGAACTTGCGCAATTAGTGTTCCGTACGTCGATTGCTTTTGAAATAAAAAATTTTGTTATAGATGTATAAAATGATCAGTGACTTCACAAAACACACCCCAAATAAGTTTTCAACAAAGTTTGTTTCCAATCTTTACTAAAATCTGATGACCTTGAAATTTTTGTTTTTTTAAATACCAGAAAAATTATTGAAGGTAATGCACTCGTGATAATTTTTATTCAATCTAAACCCCGTGGAGAATATTCCGGAATTTTTCCAAAATTTTTTGATAAGCACTTTTCGAGATAAGGCGGGGGACAGCGATTTTTCGCGATTTTTTAAAAATAATATATATACATTTTTTTACTCGTATTTTCACAAGCTTTCATTTGACACCACACTCGATGACCTAGTAAAAAATTTTTTTTTTTCACTTCCGATTTCACCCCCCAAAACTAACCCCTTAAGTCAAAATTTAACTGTCAAAACTACATGGCTCTGATGAGGCCATCAATTCCTATATTATTACCAAATTTCAACTTTCTATGTCAAATAGTTTCGGAGAAAATCGGGTGTGACAGACAGACAGACACCGAAGTAATCTTATAAGTGTTCCGTAAGGAACACTAACAAGACTGTTTCCTACAGGATACTTGTTTCTAATGATTGATGATGATGTTTTTGTCTCGTGAGATAAAAATTTCTTGAAAAAATCGTCGTGGATCAGAGCTTAAGTACGGAATTGAGCCGATAAATATAGCGCAATTGCACCTTATCCGTTATCCTAGGTGAGAGACTTCTTTCGATTTAAGGCTCTTGCATAGAAGATAACAGGCGACAAGAATAAAACAGATTTTTATTAGCTGCAAAACAAACAAGCTCAAAGTGTGAGTTTTATGTTAAAAATCATACTGGAATAAGTTTTCAATACTTCTTATGCAAAGGGATGCAAAACATAATTGGATTAAAACCTTAATATAAAAATAATACGTTTCTTATCCATAGCACCTAGTATGTATGCCAAATTTTAGTTCGCTAGCTTAATGAAAAGTGGATGTATGTTGTATGAACGTATAAAACCCAAAACTATTAGATAGACGGACTTTTGTCAGTTGCAAAACTTACATGACTTGTTACAATATTTTATTACTGAAGGGATTGTTTCCAAAATCAACCTTAACAATTTTGTTAACATTTATTGTGCTGGTGAAAATTCATATCCAACAAAATATAAAACAAAATCTGCCTAACCTCGATCCAAATAATTAATAACTCTAGATTTATTATATACACTACCATTCAAAATTTTGAAAGGGTGACTATTATATTATTAATTAAAAAATAAATCACTGTTAAAAGTTAAAAATAAATTACCTCCAAGAAACCCTGATTGATTACCACAGCTAGCGGATGTAATGACAATAAGTTGACTGCCGCCCCTATAGATCACCGATTTTTAATTTACTCTGTTAGGAGGGTACTCAGTGTTTCAGTGTAAGAGAGTCTTTTTTTATCAGGGGTTTAGCTTCGCCTTTAGTGTTCTCTTTTTTTTTCTTAGAGAAATAACTTTTGTATCTATATACCCCCCCTTAACTTGGCTATGCTAAATTTCTCTCCAAATTTTTTTTTAAGATATAGCCTGACGAAACATCATTGAGACCGATACGACACATGTAAAGATAAAAATAACTCCATAAATACGAAGTATAAGTAAATAGGAAAAATATTTTAGTGGATTGTACGTTGTAATTAAAACGTAAGCAATTTCGCATTTAATGATTAAAATAATCTGGGAGTGTATTGTAACCAAGGATTTTTGTGTGTACAGGGTGGTCCAAATTGGACATTTTTAGAGGTAAACCCCTCTATCTAAAGAAGATAGACGAAAACTGATGTCGGTGTCCGAGGCTCAATTTTTATGATAAACTGAAAACCGCATATCGATATCTAGTACAGTGTCAGATATACAGGGTATTTTTTCAAAAATCTGCATTTTGGAAAAATGTTCGTAATTCTTTTCCTATTGAAAATTGTTGATTTCTGTGAAAACGTTCTCGAAGCACTTTTTCTCGTGGATTTCGATAGTGTAAATTACATTTTTTTACAACTAATATTTTAATAGCTATTAACGCAAAAATATATTTTTTAAATGCGATACCCTGTATATTTTTCCTTATCCAAATAGAGCTTTAAATTACCATTCTAAAAATATAGTACACTTTATATTTTGCTTAAATCTACTTCAAAATATAAAGGTTTTCAGTTTTTACGCGAGTTTTAAATGCACATTTTATGAAGTATGTGTCAATTGTTTACCGATAGCAGTCAAATCGTAAAAAAAAAATCCCAGAAGTAACTCTAAGAGTCATAACTACAATGAAATTTATTAAATGCTATAGTACTTTAAACTATGTAGAAAATAAAACAAAACAACAATGAAACAATTTATTCTAAGTAGAGTAAGTACTAAACAATTTTCTATAAGAGATGTTCGAAATATCGCCCAGTTTCATTTACACATAGGCAGCACCTTTTCCGGACACTTCTTACCGAGTTGATTATTTCAAGAGGAGAGCTGCGAAACTTTGTATCACTGCGACTTCTAACTCTTGCCTGATGTTTGTCGGTAATTTAAAAATTAGGTCTTTCAATCTTCCCCAGAGATAGAAATCCATGGGTGTTAAATCCGGTGACCTTGCCGGCCAACGGTTCGGACACTGGTTGGCTATCCAGTTATTGTCGAAATTAGCCAATAAAAAATTATTGATAACTGCAGCGTTATGAGGGGGTGCCCCGTCGTGTTGGAAAAATATATTTCTAAGGTCCATTAACAAGAGGTTCTATTTGCTGCCTTAAAATTTCTAAATATCTCTAAGAGGTGAGTGTTCCTTCGTAAATAAATGGACCTATAACCCTGCCTCTAAAAATTCCTGCCCACACATTAAATCCAAATCTGCCTTGATTTCTTTCCTCCACGATCAAATGAGAATTTTCTTGTGCCCACGTATAAGAATTTTAACGGTTAAAAATACCTGCATTGCTTACATAAACTTCGTCTGGCAAAATGCAATTTAATGAAAAGTTTGGAACATGGTTAAAATTCTCCAGAAACCATTGTCAAAAATCCATACGCCGTTGAAAATCTCCGTCTCTAAGGTGATGAACTTGTCTTGTCCTATATGGCCTGAATTTGTACTTCTTCAAAGTACGACTTACGTTAATTCTTGGTAGTCCAGTGGATTCTTTTAACTGTCGGGTTGAAGTGTTGGGATTATTTCCGATAGTTCCTAAAAACTACTATTTCTTCTAATTCCTTATCCCTGTTTGATGCATTATTTTTGGGTCGTTTCTTTTTAAACTGGCCACTATTAACTAGGTTATGTCGCAATCGAGCGAATATATCCTTGAAGGGTTGACGCCTCTCTGGATACCGTTCGTAATACAAATTACTTGCCGCTTCCGAATTTTCTCCGGTTTGTATGAAACACACTATCATATCCCATTTTTTCGTAATTTTCAAACTTCATTGCGATTTATTTGACAATTCAATAACTGATCCTGAAGTAAAATTTGACAACTACGAGTAAACAATTGAATTATGGCCACTCCGTCCAAAGCCTACTTCACAAAATGTGCATTTAAAACTTGCGTAAAAACTGAAAACCTTTATATTTTGAAGTAGATTTAAGCAAAATATAAAGTTTTTTTAGAATGGTAATTTAAAGCTCTATTCGGATAAGGAAAAACATACAGAGTATCCCGTTTAAAAAATATATTTTTGCGTTAATAACTATTAAAATATTAGTTGTAAAAAAATGTAACTTACACTGTTGAAATCCACGTGAAAAAGTGCTTTGAGAATGTTTTTAGAGAAATAAAAAATATTCAATAGGAAAAGAATTACAAACATTTTTCCAAAATGCAGATTTTTGAAAAACACCCTGTATATCTGAAACGGTACTAGATATCGATATGCGGTTTTCACCATTAAGTTTATCATAAAAATTGAGCTTCAGACACCGACATCAGTTTTCGTCTATCTCCTTTAGATAAAGGGGTTTACCTTTAAAAGTGTCCAATTTGGACCACCTTGTACA
>CM032446.1:143926868-143979368 GCA_019049505.1 Pachyrhynchus sulphureomaculatus
AAATGCAATGTGTCTCTGTTTGTCTGTCTGTCCATTAGTGCGTTTTATCACGCGGGAACCACTTATCCGCTTTACCTGTCTTTTTTTTAAATTCATGCATATATTCTTTGGCCAGGTTATATAATAATAATAATCTATATCTATAATATATATAAAATGCAATGTTTGTCTGTCTGTCTGTCCGTTAATGCGCTTATCCCTCGAGAACCACTTATCCGATTTACGTGATTTTTTAAATTCATACATATGTTCTCTGACCAGGTTATAGGTATATATTTTTATTACATCTATAATATATATAAAATGCAAACGTATTCTATCTGTCTGTCTGTCCGTTAGTGCGCTTATCACTGGAGAACCACTTATCCGATTTTCGTACTTTTTTTTTAAACATACATATGTTCTCCGGCCAGGTTATAGGCTATATTTTATTACGATAGGTAGCATAAGGAATGAGCAGTGACAATAATAGTAAATGAAGTCGGACAAAGTTTGCCGCTAGCGCGTTCTCTTGCAATACACAGTCCAAACCATTAAATATGGGAACAATATATATGTAGCAGAGAATATCTATAATGTATATAAAATGCAATGTCTCTCTGTCCGTCTGTCTGTCTGTCTGTCCGCCCGTTAGTGTGCTTATCACTGGAGAACTACTTATCCGATTTACGTGCGTTTTTTTTAACCATACGTATGTTCTCTGGCTAGGTTATAGGATATATTTTATTAGGTGACATAAGGAATAAGCAGTGACGATAACAGTGAATTAAGTCGGAGAAAAGTTTGCCACTAGCGCTTTCTCTTGCAATACACTCCTTAAAGCATTAAATATGGAACAATATCATGTAGCAAAGAATACAATATATATAAAATGCAACGTCTCTCTGTCTGTCTGTCCGTTAGTGCGCTTATCACTCGAGAACCACTTATCCGATTTACGTGTTTTTATAAATTTATACATATGTCCTATATAATTCGATATAAACCTAGATAATGGGAGATAAGGAGAAATAATGGGAGATAAGCCTCGATAATGGGAGATAAGGTGAGATAATGGGAGATAAGTATAAATAATGGGAGATAAGTCTAGATAATGGGAGTTATGGTGAGATAATGGGAGATAAGGAGAAATAATGGGAGATAAGCCTAGATAATGGGAAATGAGGTGAGATAATGGGAGATAAGGAGAAATAATGGGAGATGAGCAGAGATAAGCCTAGATAATGGAAATTATGTAGAGATAACGGGAAATAAGGAGAAATATTGGGAGATAAGGAGAAATAATGGGAGATATTTTATTACGTTGGGTAACATAAGGAATAAGCAGTGACGATAGTAGTGAATCAAGTCCACGCGAGCGGAGCCGCGGGCCCCTCGGCTAGTATATATATATATATATATATATATATATATATATATATATATATATATATATATATATATATATTACATCGGAAATTTGTGCAGTTGTGTGTTTCACATACAAAACAAGCAACAATTTAGATATGAAAAGTCCCTAAAAATCCCCCGCAACGTTTCACAGATAAAATGTTCCACAAACGATGATATGCCTTTGATGTCATAAACAGTTACCAAGTAGAATTCCTATATTCGTTAAAAATCCACCGGTTAGCATACTTTCCTTATTTACATAATGCTATTAGAAAAAGATAGCTTATAAACAGTGGACGCTGAATATATAAATTTGTCACAATATTAAAAAATTATTATTTTTTATAGCGATGAAATATAAGCAATACTTTAATGTAGCAACGGTGGCGCTGAAGAAGGTAGGCTGACAAAATAATTTATTAGGAACAGGTGTTTTTAATTAAGAGAAACGCCACTTTACAACATTAGAGAGATTTTGCAACCTTATTTTTCACATACTTGATATGTATCATAGAGTTCGCTGTTGTAAATAAAAGAGAGCAGGGATAATATTTACAATAACCAAAATGTGGTAAGACCAACCATATCAACCAATCTCGTCAAATACTAGTTGCTATAAACATCTTCTGTACGCTCTTTTTTTTTGAGTTTGGTTAAATTGCGGTTTTCTTTAATTGTAAATGCAAATTAAAGTTACAGCAGTCCGATCCTCAGTTATGTCATAGTGCCAATTGGCTTTAACCTGAGACGAACAGTCTACTTGTTTAAGGCATCGGAGGGAGCCTTTCCATATGCAGACCGATCATATCATCTGATTTAATTCACGATATGACTACAATTGAAACAACTGAACACTCTGAATTAATTGTAGAACGCTATTAATATAATAGTATAGACGAAAGATTATTTCCCAAAAATCCTTGTATCTCCGTGTAAATTTTAGACGATCAAATAGTGAGAACTAAGAGCTACGTTGGCACTCAGCAGGTGTGCCAATAAAATAGGGGACTGTTAAGTAGCAGTCATTTGAGTCTCGACCTCTACCGATTTATTCGTTTATGCTAATATGCGTTTTTAATTAAGAGAAACACCATTTACAAGACTGTAAACAATAGAACGCAAGTGAAATGTTTACAATAACTAGAATTTGGCAGAATTAACAGTACCAATCAAAATAATCAATTAATCCAGTCATATTCTGGAACGAAAAACATAGTCACTTATTTTGGTCAGTCTGTTGGTCTGGTATTCTGTCTGTCTGTCGAACTGTTGCGTTGGCACGATAAATCCCGGACAAAATAAGATACTGATTTGAAATTTAGTACACATATAGTATTTGTAGGGATGGGCAATCTCATCAGAGCGGAAGGAGGTGAAAGGGGTCAATAACTTTCAAATGGTCAAACATATAAGTAGATAAAAGGGTGAGAGAGGCTGTTAGATAGGTTGATTCAAATAGATTGTGTTACACGTTCTTCTCAGGGTTCTTAATTCTTCGTTTTCCATTATTTTTAATTATTTATGATTAAACATATAAAGGGTTAATCAGGTGGGGAAGGGGATTAAAAAAAGTCGCTTCGTATGTGACACTTCTTTTCAGAGTTCTTGGGGACGAAAACTCTGAAAATCATGTTATTTTTCCTTATTTTCAATTATTTATGATAACACGTATAAAGAGTATTATAAGTCCTTTTTAAGGCTTTTGGAATCACGGAATTTGAAAATTGTGTTATTTTATTCTAATATTTTCACTTGAGAGAGGACACCGAGCAAAAAATATTTAGGGCATTGTTTGAAAATATTAAAATTTTCTCAAGGCACTTTGAAAGCTGGTAATCAGAAAAGTGTGTGAAAGTTATTTTTATTTGAAAAAATATCTCATGAGAAAAATATGGGCTGTTAAAATGTCATAAAAAAGTGCAAAGTTTGATTGTCCATAAAAATATTTATTATCACTTGTTTTAATTAAAAATAACTTTTGCACATTTTCACATTCATATATATATTTTTTTTATGGGTCTAATACACGTGCTGCAGGGAGGTCCCTAAAGCGCTACAGGAGCGGCACGTGTGCGGAAAAAGCGATTCACGTTGCTCTTGAATCGTTGTAAATTGTACTCGGTGGGAAACACAGTCCTGGGCAAATTATTCCAAAGGGATGATGTTCTCCCATATAAAAGACTGCTTGAAAAGCGTTGTACGAGGCGTAACAAGCTGAACCTCATACGGATGTCAATTATCAGCGCGACGTGTATTTCTAACATGCACCGCTCTGGGAGGAATTAAACCGGCCACATCCTCCGAACAATTTCCATGGAAATACTTGTAGAATAGGTTCAAGTCGCCAACCGTTCTTCGATGTTCCAGCGAATCAAGGCTGCCGGTCAGTTCCGGGTCTCCAATCAGACGAACAGCTCTTCTCTGAATAGAATCTAACAAATGCAGTGTATGTTTGGGAGCGGAGCCCCAAACATGGGAGCAGTATTCCATAGTTGGTCGAATTTGAGCTTTGTAAAGAATTAACAGTTGTTGTGGAGTGTAAAGATGTCTGGTTCGAAATAATATTCCCAACTTTTGAGAAGCTCTCCTTGCTATGTCTGCAACATACTCATACCAGGACATATTTGCTCCCAAATTAACGCCCAACAAATTGAGTAACAATGTTAAAGAATCGAGTGCCCAGCCATAACTATCTCGGGTTCAGCAACGTTAACGTTTTTTAGAAAAAACTGCCGCCTGGGTTTTTGTAGCGTTAAATTCCACTTGGTTACTGTCACCCCAAGATAGAATTTCTTCCAGGTCTTTGTTAAGTTGAACAACTTCCCGCTGTCTGCGGACAATCGCCTAAGCAGCCGATGTCCGAGCGTTCAAAGTGAATGAAGAGATAAGCGTACTGTCATCTGCAAAGCTGTAGATTGGATTTCCTGTCTTTTTCCAGCAGATCGTTAATGTAAATGAGAAAGAGAGTAGGAGATACTATGGAGCCTTAGGACACACCGGTGTTGATAGCGAAGGTGTTAGGAAGAAATCCATCGACCGCCACTCGTAAAGAACGCTCACTGATGAGAGCCACAAACAAAACTTTTCAGACATTCCATAAGAGCGTAGCTTAGCCAACAGTTTATCGTGCCAAACACGATCGAATGCCTTCGATATGTCAAGAGCAACCGCTCGAGATTCTCCAAAGTGTTCAAATGCGTTGTTCCAAACATGTGTTGCATAAGTCAGAAGGTCTCCTGTTGATCTATGTTTACGAAAGCCATATTGGTAATCGCTAGTAATGTTGAATTCTTGAAGATATTTTAGAAGATGTTGATTGATAGCCTTTTCCATGACTTTCAATATTATCGAAAGCAGTGCTACTGGTCGGCAGTTATTTAGCAAGGTCTTCCTGCCTTTTTTAGGTATCGGCTGAACTGTGGCACACTTCCAGCAGGAAGGAAATATTCCCTTTCTGTAGGATAGGTTGAAAAGAGTACATAAAACTGGTGTCAGTTCCCTCGCACAGTTCTTGAGAACTATGGCAGGTATTCCGTCAGCGCCAGAAGCTTTTTTGATGTCTAGCTTCATTAAAATACGTTACATATAGAATATAAATTTAAAAAATCATTTAATTTAATTAATAAATAAGATCAGGATTTACTTCAAGAAATGACCAATTTTGGTGTTTTAAAATCGACTAAAATTTTTTTATCTTTTTACTGTCAGCTCTTGTCTTTCGGTAGAACCTTGTTCAGGGACGATATAACGAGAAAGTTATAACAAATACTATTATTCTAAGTACCCCTAGGTTAGTTAAATTTGACTGTAATATTAGTGTGAGTAATACACCATCCAGTACCATCCAATACTTTTTTTTCTAAAAGTACTGGGTTGCTAGAAATTCCTACCACTTTAAGCCCATATTTGAAATAAGCTCTAAAAAATAATTCAAAATGTTAACATTTTATCAATGCGATTAGACAGACATCAAACACCTGAAGTATAAAAATATAGTATTGTGTTATCACATAAAGAAAATATAATACAGTGTAAAGCAATGTAAAGTTTGATAGTTCGGTAAGAATATCCATTTTTTTACACTTCTTTACTTCCCTTGCTAAAGGGAAGTAATGTTTTCGTAAAAAATCACCTTATTTCTTGAACGAAATGGGATATCGATTTCAAATTTGGTACACATGTAATACTCGAAGTAGGAATGGAACTTATAGTTTTTAGGGAATATTGCTAAAGAGGATGAGGGATTTTGTTAATTTTTATTTATATAATGAACAAATTTTAAGCATAATTATTTATAGTCAAACATGTAATGGGTTTAAAGGGGGGAAGTGTTAGAGGGGTTGCTTCGCATATATTGTATTATACGTCTTTTACAGGATTCTTGGAGTTGAAACTAAAACTTATATTATTTTTTCATTACTTTAAATTATATATGGTCAAATATATCAGTACATATTGTGTAATACGTGCTTTATAGGGTTTTTTAAATCGAACAATCTGAAAATTGTTATTTTCAATTTTAATAAATATAATGTATAAATAGTATATAGAGAATATCAGGTTTTCGTTGTAAATATTTTCGAATTTTTTTCTCTGTAAAGCTTCTTTTTGTGACTGATATCTGTCCATAAATACTGATCATCTAAAATATTGCGACATTTGGATTATGTTATTTATGAGTATTAAAATGTCAAATTATCAACATATATATATATATATATATATATATATATATATATATATATATATATATATATATATATATATATATATATATATACAGTCAGTCCAAAAAGTCTCCATACACCACCTGCTTTCTATCCTATTTTTCTTTTATGTTTAACTAATTAACTGGAACTATGAGAAAACATGTTTAAATTAATATTTGAAACTGAACCAACGAGGATGAGTATTAAAAACATTACATCATTGTAAAAATGTAAACAAAATAAATGTCAAAAAAGTCTCCATACACTCTAGAACTCCATTGAAAACAACGATCTGCTGGAAAAGACAGGAAATAAGGTGATTTTTTACGAAAACATTACTTCCCTTTAGCAAGGGAAGTAAAGAAGTGAAAAATGGATATTCTTACCGAACTATTTTTTTTTTTTTTTTTTTTTTATATTGGTCTAGCACACGTGCTGCAGGGAAGTCCCTAAAACGCTCCAGGAGCGGCACGAGTGCGGAAAAAGCGATTCACGTTGTTCTTGAATCGCTGTAAATTGTACTCGGTGGGAAACACAGCGCTGGGCAAATTATTCCAAAGGGATGATGTTCTCCATATAAAAGATTGCTTGAAAAGCGTCGTACGCGGAGTAACAAGCTGAACCTCATACGGATGCGAAGCACCAGCGCGACGTGTATTTCTAACATGCACCGCTTTGGGAGGAATTAAGCGGGCTACATCCTTCGAACACTTTCCATGAAAATACTTGTAGAACAGACTCAAGTCGCCAACCGTTCTTCGATGTTCCAGCGAATCAAGGCCGCCGGTCAATTCCGGGTCCCCAATCAGACGGACCGCTCTTCTCTGAACAGAATCCAACAAATGCAGTGTATGTTTGGGAGCGGAGCCCCAAACGTGGGAGCAGTATTCCATAGTTGGTCGAATTTGGGCTTTGTAAAGAATTAACAGTTGCTGTGGGGTGTAAAGCTTTCTGGTTCTAAATAATATTCCCAATTTTTGAGAAGCTCTCCTTGCTATGCCTGCAACATGTTCATGCCAAGACATATTTGCTCCCAAACTAACGCCCAACAAATTGAGCGATGATGCTAGGGGAATGGAGTGCCCAGACATAACTATGTCGGGTTCAGCAACGTTAACTTTTTTAGAAAAAACTGCCGCTTGGGTTTTTGTAGCGTTAAATTCCACTTGGTTACTGTCACCCCCAAGATAGAATTTCTTCCAGGTCTTTGTTAAGTTGAACGACCTCCTGCTGTCTGCGGATATTCGCCTGAGCAGCCGATGTCCGAGCGTTCAAGGTGAATGAAGAGACAAGCGTACTGTCATCTGCAAAGCTATAGATTGGATTCCCGGTCTTTTCCAGCAGATCGTTAATGTAAATGAGAAAGAGAGTAGGAGACAGTATGGAGCCCTGGGGCACACCGGCGTTGATAGTGAGGGTGTTAGAAAGAAATCCGTCGACCGCCACTCGTAAAGAACGCTCTCTGAGGAAACATGAGAGCCACAAACAGAACCTTTCAGACATACCATAAGAGCGCAACTTAGCCAACAGTCCATCGTGCCAAACACGGTCGAATGCCTTGGATATGTCAAGAGCAAACCGCTCGAGATTCTCCAAAGTGTTCAATTGCGTTGTTCCAAACATGTGTTACATAAGTCAGAAGATCTCCTGTTGATCTGTGTTTACGAAAACCATATTGGTGATCGCTAAATAATATTGAATCGTTCAAGATATTTTAGAAGATGCTCATTGATAACCTTTTCCATGACTTTCGATATTATTGAAAGCAGTGCAACTGGTCGGTAGTTATTTGGCAAGGACTTCTTACCTTTTTTAGGTATCGGCTGAACCGTGGCACATTTCCAGCAGGACGGAAATATTCCCTTTCTGTAGGATAGGTTAAAAAGTCTACAGAAAACTGGTGTTAGTTCCCTTGCATAGTTTTTGAGAACTATGGCAGGTATTCCGTCAGCGCCAGAAGCCTTCTTGTTGTCTAGCTTCATTAAAATACGCTTTATGATGCGCTGTCTGAAGACAACATCGGGCATCCTTGACTGCAATATGGGAATAGTAGGTGGTGTTTTTCCTTGGAAATCGACAGTAGAATGTGAAGCAAAGAGTTCAGCCAACAAGTTCGCTCTCTCAACAGGTGTGGTTGCAATGGAATTATCTGGCCGTGTGAGTGGTGGTATCGTGGATTTGGTAAAGTTTTGACTAACTGCCTTAGCGACTGCCCAAAAGGACCTGGAATTGTCCTGGACCTGGAACTATCAAACTTTACATTGCTTTACACTGTATTATATTTTCTTTATGTGATAACACAATACTATCTTTTATACTTCAGGTGTTTGATGTCTGTCTAATCGCATTGATAAAATGTTAACATTTTGAATTATTTTTTAGAGCTTATTTCAAATATGGGCTTAAAGTGGTAGGAATTTCTAGCAACCCAGTACTTTTAAAAAAAAAGTATTGGATTGGTACTGGATGGTGTATTACTCACACTAATATTACAGTCAAATTTAACTAACCTAGGGGTACTTAGAATAATAGTATTTGTTATAACTTTCTCGTTATATCGTCCCTGAACAAGGTTCTACCGAAAGACAAGAGCTGACAGTAAAAAGACAAAAAAATTTTAGTCGATTTTAAACACCCAAATTGATCATTTCTTGAAGTAAATCCTGATCTTATTTATTAATTAAATTAAATGATTTTTTAAATTTATATTCTATATGTAACGTATTTTAATGAAGCTAGACATCAAAAAAGCTTGTGGCGCTGACGGAATACCTGCCATAGTTCTCAAGAACTGTGCGAGGGAACTGACACCAGTTTTCTGTACTCTTTTCAACCTATCCTACAGAAAGGGAATATTTCCTTCCTGCTGGAAGTGTGCCACAGTTCAGCCGATACCTAAAAAAGGCAGGAAGACCTTGCTAAATAACTGCCGACCAGTAGCACTGCTTTCGATAATATCGAAAGTCATGGAAAAGGCTATCAATCAACATCTTCTAAAATATCTTCAAGAATTCAACATTACTAGCGATTACCAATATGGCTTTCGTAAACATAGATCAACAGGAGATCTTCTGACTTATGCAACACATGTTTGGAACAACGCATTTGAACACTTTGGAGAATCTCGAGCGGTTGCTCTTGACATATCGAAGGCATTCGATCGTGTTTGGCACGATAAACTGTTGGCTAAGCTACGCTCTTATGGAATGTCTGAAAAGTTTTGTTTGTGGCTCTCATCAGTGAGCGTTCTTTACGAGTGGCGGTCGATGGATTTCTTCCTAACACCTTCGCTATCAACACCGGTGTGTCCTAAGGCTCCATAGTATCTCCTACTCTCTTTCTCATTTACATTAACGATCTGCTGGAAAAGACAGGAAATCCAATCTACAGCTTTGCAGATGACAGTACGCTTATCTCTTCATTCACTTTGAACGCTCGGACATCGGCTGCTTAGGCGATTGTCCGCAGACAGCGGGAAGTATATATATATATATATATATATATATATATATATATATATATATATATATATATATATATATATATATATATTATATATATATATATATATATATATATATATATATATATATATATATATACATATTTATATATATATATATATATATATATATATATATATATATATATATATATATATATATATATATATATATATATATATATATTATATATATATATATATATATATATATATTATATATATATATATATATATATATATATATATATATATACGGTGTATGCATAAATTTTTGCTGTTTTTTGTGGTAAAGAAAACACGTAATTTTCAAGGGAAATTCATTTTTTATTTATTCAAAATATTGGCCATTGGCTTCTACACACTTCGCCCATCTTTCAGGTAAAGTATGAATACCATGCCAGAAAAAACTGCTTTTCTTTTGCGGCAACCCATTCGTCGAACCATTTTCCAATTTCCTCGAAATTGCTGAAGTGCTGCTCTGCAAGCGCGTGCCCCATTGATGCGAAGAGGTGATAGTCAGATGGCGCCAGGTCGGGAGAGTACGGCGGGTGCGGAAGGATGTCCCATCCAAGCGATTTCAAGGTGTCTTTCACTGGTTTTGCTGTGTGAGACGGCGGATTGTCGTGTTAAAAAATCACTTTGCCATGTCTTCTGGCCCATTCCGGTCGTCTTTCGATCAATGCGTGATTTAAATTAATCATTTGTTGGCGATAGTGTTGTGCATTAAGGGTTTCGCCGGGCTTCAAGAGTTCATAATACACAATGCCGCTCTGGTCCCACCAGACACAAAGCATGGTCTTCTTGCCGAAGCGATTTGTCGAAACCATGTCTCACATCATCGCTCCTGATGAAGCTAACATGGTTAGCGAAACGCGCGTCGAGTGCAAAAATAAAGTGTTTGGTGTAGTGGTGATATATACTGAGTAGTATCATTGTGCCAAAGATTCCACATTCCCAACTTACATGTCTCACATGTTCTAATCGATGGAGCGTGTTCATCAAATGTTGCTATCAGCAAACGATGACTTTCCGCAGCATTTTTCTTTTGATTAAATAAGAAAAGCAATGCGTGCCGCAAATGTTCTTTTTCAGGCACAGAAGTCGACATGATCACTGAACGATACAATACAGACGCTAATGTTTGGCGGACTCAACTTGTGTATGTTGGTTAGGTTAATGTCAGACGAACAAGCTGACATATCTATCAAATTCAGACACTGCGTACTGTTCGCAGGTGCCATCTCTTAGTAAAACCGGCAAAAACTTATGCATACACCTGGTATATATATATATATATATATATATATATATATATATATATATATATATATATATATATATAAATATATATATATATATATATATATATATATATATATATATATATATATATATATAAATATATATATATATATATATATATATATATATATATATATATATATATATATAAATATAATATATATATATATATATATATATATATATATATATATATATATATATATATATATATATAATATATATATATATATATATATATATATATATATATATATATATATATATATATATATATATATATATATATATATATATATATATATATATATATATATATATTATATATATATAAATATATATATATATATATATATATATATATATATGTATATATATATATATATATATATATATATATATATATATATATATGTATATATATATATATATATATATATATATATATATATATATATATATATATATGTATATATATATATATATATATGTGTATATATATATACATATATATATATATATATATATATATATATATATACATATACATATACATATTTATATATAACACACGTAAGCTGAAAAGTTTTTGATCTGAGACGTAGATGTCGCCCTATTCAAAAAATCCATATGATTTTTAGGAAGTACCAACCTTCAAACGACACGTGTCTAAATTAATTTCATGACATTTCGACGATTAGTCTACAAGTCACAGTGGATCTAGTGACGCTACTTTTGATATTTTCAAAACAATGGAAACAATCGAATTTCGTGTGTTGATTAAACACTGTTTTTTGATGAAAAAAATACCGTTCAAGAAAAGCAATGGCTTGATAAGTGTTACGGGGACTCTGCCCCTGGAAAATCATTCATCATTTACTGGTATGCTGAATTTAAACGCGGTCGTACAGATACAAATTATCCTGAATGCTCTGGAGGCCCAAATGAGGTGGTTACATCAGGAAACATAAAAAAAAAATCCACAAAATTGTTTAGGATGACCGTAAAGTGAAATTGCGTGTGATAGCTGACACCCTAAAGATATCAAAAGAACTTGTTGGTCATATTTTACATGAATATTTGGGCGTTAGAAGGCTCTGTTCGAAATGGGTACCGCTCACAGTGAACCAAAAACGACAACGTGTTGATGATTCTGAGCGCTGTTTGGACCTGCTTAAGCGCAATAAAACGGATTTTTCATGCGATATGTGCGGAATCAAATCGGCAGTCAACCGAATGGACAGCAGCCGGTGAAAGCCGCCTGAAGCGACCAAAGGCACAACAGTCAACTGGGAAGATTTTGGCCTCTGTATTCTGGGATGCGCATGGAATAATTTTCATCGACTATGCTGAGAAGGGAAAAAAACCATCAATAGTGAATATTATCTAAAGTTATTGGCACCTTTGAAGACAGAAACCGCAAAGAAACGGCCCCAAATGAACAAGAAAAAAGTGCTCCTTCATCAAGACAATGCACCGTGTCCCAAGTCAATGGTTACGATGGCAAAATTGCATGAATTGAAGTTCGAATTGCTTCCTCATCTAACGTATTCTCCAGCTTTGGCCCCCAGCGACTATTATCCATTCGCAGACCTCAAGAAAATACTCGCGGGAAAGAGATTTGGCTCCAATGAAGAAGTTATCGCCGAAACTGAGGCCTATCCTTCTACAAGAAAGATATAGAAATGTTAGAAAAGCGCAGGACTGATAGTATCGCTCTTGAAGGATATTGATGAATAAAGTCGAATTTTGCAAAAAAACCGTGTACTTACATTGGTAGGTTGGTTGTTGGCCGGATAGGCGATTGTGCCTGTTTATGCACTGCAGCCTCTTGACTCATTGTGCTCCCCATTCTTGGATACAGAAGCGTCGTCCCTTTGAGAAGGTTTATTAGCTTCCTTCCAAACCCTTTAAGCGGTAATTTATCTCCACGATGTAGATCTCTGAACAGTTTTTATCTGTTCCGAGTTAATATTGCACATTCATATAGTATGTGTATAAATGTTTCTTCCGCTTCACCACATAGTCGGTATGTGGTGGGATCATTGTGGACATTTTCTGCAAATGTTCCCTCAGGTGACAGTGGCCGCTGATCAGTCCTACTACTAGTTTTGCCTGGGCCCTTGTTAAACTAAGGGCGTCAGTTGTTAGTTTCTTTGAAGAGGTACAATTACGTTTCTAGCAAGTCTTTGGCCAGATGTTGCAAACCAACGATTAAGAGGGTGCTCAAATGACCATCTGTTGATTATTGTGTTTCCCACCTGTTTTGGTACACCAATCGCTGATTCTGGACCCCTGTACGGTTTTGTAACTCCGAATCTTCCTAATTCGTCAGCTTTTTTATTACCTTTTATCCATGAATGCCCTGGAACCCACAGTAGACAAGTCTGCTGTTCCTGGAGCATAGTTCTAACAGGCCACGTTTATATTCCGCCGTGATCTTGAAGTTGGTCGGATCTAAAGCCTTTAGAGCAGCTTGACTGAGAGAATATATATTTTTTGATTGCGGTATTCCCGTGTACTTAACATATATTGATGATACTGTAATAATTATAACAAATGGATGCTTATACTGCACTCTGTCGGCGACTTACTAAGTTTATTCAAGCAGAGCGGCACAGCACGGCTGGCACTTATTGCAGAAACGCACCTTTCCTGAGCTTACTGCTCGAACGCATAGATGGCAGCATTGGTATAACAACTAAAAATGAAACGAAAAGAATCGTATCTTTAGAAGTTACCAAAAGTGTTCTTCGTATTTGCTGAACCATCCCAAGACGCGTTTCGCCGTATCACGGCTCATCAGCTGGGCTAGGTTCAGCAAATACGAGAACACTCTCTGATGAGCCGTGATACGGCGAAAACGCGTCTTGAGATGTTTCAACAAATACGAAGAACACTTTTGGTAACTTCTAAAGACACGATTCTTTTCGTTTCATTTTTAGTTGTTATACCAATGCTGCCATCTATGCCTTCGAGCAGTAAGCTCAAGAAAGGTGCATTTCTGCAATAAGTGCCAGCCGTGCTGTGCCGCTCTGCTTGAACAGACTTAGTAAGTCGCCGACAGAGTGCAGTATAAGCATCTATTTGTTATAGTTTTCCGTTAGTTACTTGGATAAAGGACTAAAAATGTGTTCTCGTATTTGCTGAACCTAGCCCAGCTGATGAGCCGTGATACGGCGAAACGCGTCTTGGGATGGTTCAGCAAATACGAAGAACACTTTTGATAACTTCTAAGATACGATTCTTTTCGTTTCATTTTTAGTTGTTATACCAATGCTGCCAACTGTAATAATTGATCTTATATATTATACCTATGTTGTCATTTTTATAAAAGTCCTTTTTCACAATAACGAACCATTATGTTGTTGCCACAAAACACATATGAATCTGAAAATTTTATTAGCAGCTGGCAATTCATTTTTTAAAGCAAAATAACTGTAAGAAATAAAAAGCAAATCCATTTGCTGTGTCCTGTAATGAAACATATATTATTTTGAACCTTTATTACTGGTGTTTACGTTGTATAAAAAGTACCAATAGCCCTATAGGTACGACATAAAAAGAAGTCAATTAGGACAGAAAATATACTAATGCGATATAAGTAGCATGAAATATTGATTAGCTTTCCCAAATTATTTATTTTGTTATTACAGAGAAAGAGAAATTTGCTAATTTAAAGCATTTATATGAAGTAGATCTTATACTGTAAGAATTAACAAATCCATATTTGTCAGCTTCGAATAGGAGCTGCAAAAATAATACAAACCTGAAAGGACTGTCCGCTAAAGAAATTTACGACCGCATGCTTAATACATTGAAGAAACAATGACCTTCGTCCACCACTATCAAAATCTGGTTGAGGAGTTCAAGACAGGAAGAACCATCAGTAATGCATATCATGCTGAAAGATCCGTTTCTGTGTCTACTTACTTTTGGGCCATTTACAAAGGTTTTGCGTTACCTGCGTCGAATATCTGCTGCTACTTTTATGATTCTAAGAAAGATAGAAGCAGGTAAAAGGAAAGCTTTTGCTCTACCTGCGTCGAACATTTGCTGCTACTTTTGTGATTCTAAGAAAGATAGAACCAGGTAAAAGGAGAGCTTACTATAATGGGTATAATATATTTTCAGTTTGACACAAAACTGAAGTTCCAAAGCAAACGGTACGCAGACGTGCTCAGTTCGAAAATATCGCTCGCAGGGTTAACACCACTCAGTAAACATCTCGGCTAATATTGTGCAAAATGGATAAAAAATTATGGGAAATTTATTTTGAAGCGAGTGTGCAGACCACGTAAGAGACAGTTTTATGGTAATCGATTTTCAGATGAAAGTAATTCTAATTTTGCCAGCACATCTGCAGAAAAAATTGTAAAAACTTCTGATTAGAGTCCAAGCACTTTTAGTTATTGTATAGTATAATTTTTAGTTTTTACAACTTTAAACAAAAGAGATGAAAGAACACTTGAGTACGAGGCGTATGAGAAGTCCGAAGGAATTTTGTACGCAGCAGGCATAGCTGGTTGAACGTAAGTAGTTTTTATATGTGAAAATTCGTTTGTCAAAACTCTACACGCGTTTTTCTCAAGACAACGTTTTTATAATTGGCGTGTACGATAACTTAAAAACCATTTGACCGATCGGTCTGAAATTTTAATATGTTCTTCTACACAACAATAGTTCTAGTATAAACTAGAATAAAAAAGATTGGTTAATTTTTTCCTCAATATTTAATGTTTTTTTTTCGGAAAAAAAATGCACCACTTTGGAGGTCCACCATTTTGTGAATTTTTGCTCAAACAAAATAATCGTAGTCGATACTGGGGCCATAGTCACACTTTTTCTAAGGATATTTTTTTTCAGACGTTCCAGTGAGCCGCAATCGTGCACGCCAGCAGATCATAATTTTCATAATGGCTTCCATGAGGCTGCAAAAATCCCTATAAAAAATCACCTAAGAAATTATGTAAAATTTTTTTCTTGTATTTGAAGACTTAATATATGTCAGAAAAATTACGGACTCAAAAAATGTTTTTTTATTAATTTATCAGTCCCATAAAAATTACTAAAATGTACGACCAAGAAAGTGTAATGTACCCTTAATGTGTGCAATAATGCACTTCTGTAAAACAAATTGAGCAAAATGTTTTATCATAAGTCAGACACGCATAGGTGGTGTCTATTCTTATTTTTTGTTGATAACAAAACCAACATTTTCTTCTTTGCACCTCCCCTTTTTTGTTTTTCTTTATTATAATACTCAATTTCTGTGGCGGAATCAGTTTACTGAGTATTTATCAGATGTTGAAAAATGAAAATTATTACTGTAAAATATAACAAACTTATAACAAAATAATATAAAATGCAATCAAAACAACAGAGAAACAGTGAACGCATATAATTGATCATTACAAACATAGCCTATTCATAAACTAGAAACCAAGTAAGAAACCTCACTCTTTGTATACCCGGAACTGCCAATAGAAAGAACAAAAATAATACAGGTGTGCCGGTGCACACAATATAAATCATATCGTCCTAGGACGCGGTCCTGCTTCTACGGCATTTCTAGATAGTTCTCTTGGCCGCGGCTCCGCGTCCATCAGCACTCAACGTGTTAACAGGAAAGGTTCTTGCTTCCGTTTTTCAGAATAAGGGGGGATATTTCTTAGAGATTACTTGGAACCCAACAAAACAGTGTCAGGCGTAATTAATCTTCATTATTAACTGAACTTCGCAAAAAAATGTGGACAAATGCCGAGGTAAAGCGTCTAAAGGGGCATTATTTTTACTTGTCTTGCTAAAGAAAAGTACTGTATTCATGAAAAAATCGCATTCCGACATTTTTACTTTTCTGCACGTTTTAGGATTTTTAGATCATGAAAAATATGGTCACTTATTTCCGTCAGTCTACCAATCTGACACGATACCTCTCGAATGAAACGAGAAATCAATTTCAAACTTGGTACATATATAATACGTAATAAAGTGATAAAGCATATAGTTTTTTGAGCGATATCGCTTAAGGTAAAGGAGTTGAAACGGGTGGGGATCGATAAATTTCGTATGATTTTAATAGTAATATGGTAAATTTTCCTGTCTTTGTGTTGAAGTAATAAACGAATAATATATATAATATATATATATATATATATATATATATATATATATATATATATATATATATATATATGGTATTTAATTGCTTCTTATTAGCTCCTGTACAATATAAAATAACCGGTCAAGTGCAAGTTGAACTTGCGCAATTACTGTTTCCGTACGTTGATTGCTTTTAAAATAAAAAAATTGTTACAAAGGTATAAAATGTTCAGTGACTTCACAAAACACAGCCCAAATGAGTTTTCAACAAAGTTTGTTTCCAATCTTTACTGAAAAGTGATGACCTTGAATTTTTTTTTATAAACCAGATAAAATTATTAAAGGTAATGATCTCGTGATAATTTTCGTTCAATCTACACCACGTGTGGAATATTCCAGAATTTTTTCAAAATTTTTTTGATCAGTACTTTTCGAAATAAGGTGGATGGACAGCGATTTTTCGCGATTTTTTTTTAAAAATAATACAAAGAAAAGTGTGCGCAAGTATTACATTATATATATATATATATATATATATATATATATATATATATATATATATATTTATTTATTTTACTTGTGTTTTCATAAACTCTCATTTGACACCACCTAGTAAAAAAAATTTTTTTTTTCACTTCCGATTTCATCCCCCAAAACTAACCCCTTAAGTCAAAATTTAACTTTCAAAACTACGTGGCTCTGATGAGGCCATCAATTCCTATATTATTATCAAATTTCAACTTTCTATGACAAATAGTTTCGAAGAAAATCGGGTGTGACAGACAGACGGACAGCCGGACAGACAGACACTGAACTCATCTTAAAAGTGTTCCGTACGGAACACTAAAAAGACAAATGTTGTTGAGAATTTAAATTTGTGATTAATGGCAGGAATAAAAAAGCCCACAATTCTTCTCGAGGTTTGCTGCATACTGTAACTATCCTGTAAGTATGTTGTTGACTATTTGAACGTTAATACCAACTGATCCTATAGTTTGTTCTTTTTGATCTGTAGATCTCCTGATGAAGTCTATAACAATAGACGGAAGCTAGATTTTGAGAATACAAATACAGTAAGATAACAGAGAACTTTACATCCTTTTTTCTCTCTCCTCTAATTTTGGGGTAATCCTATACGTATTACCCATTGGTTGGTATATATATATATATATATATATATATATATATATATATATATATATATATATATATATATATATATGTATATATATATATATATATATATACATATATATATATATATATATATATATATATATATATATATATATATATATATATATACTAATGTAATCAAAAAATGGTAAGACTTTTGAAATCAAACGCAAACGGGTTATTTATTTTTCCAAATTTACTTCGTCCCCTTCAAAGTAATCCCCCTTGGATACAGTGCATTTATGCCAACGTTTTTCCCAGTCTTCGAAACAGTTGTTGAATTCGATTTCTGGAATGGCCTTTAAAGCCTTCTTCGATTCGGTTTTAATCTCCTCAATCGACTCAAAACGATGTCCTCGAAGCGGTTTTTTGAGTTTAGGGAATAGCCAGAAGTCCGACAGAGCCAAATCAGGCGAATAGAGCGATTGCGGAATGATATGAGTTGAATTTTTGATGAAAAAGTCGCGAAGAACCAATGCTGTATGAGAAAGCGCATTATCGTGATAAAAAAACCAAGAGTTATCGGCCCATAATTTTTTATCATTACACGAACGTTTGGGAAGGCGAAAAACCATTTTTAAAACAAAATTTAATGCAAATTCTTTGCTGAATTTTTTCACTCATGTCAAAAATCGAAAAACGCACTTTTGTTGTTGAACGAATAGAAGCGAATCTTATTAACTACTGACGCTATGGTCTTAAAATTTGACACAAATGGCAGTTAAGGTCCTGCCAACCTAACGAAAAAAAATTAATCCGATTTGGAAATGCCCGGGCGATTTAAATTTAAAAATCTTACTTTTTTTCGATCACAGTAGTATATATATATATATATATATATATATATATATATATATATATATATATATATATATATATATATATATATAGTAATACGTAGAAGGGGTAAAGGGGGCAAGAAGATTAGAAGATGCTTCGTAAATTCGTATATATCAAAAATCAGGTTATTTTTTTTCGTTATTTTTAAATTTGAACCCGAGAAGGGGATGGAAGTAGTTAAATATTGTATACTTTCAATAGTATTTTGAAAGTTTTTTTAGGTTTTATGGTTAATATACTTGATAAATTTTAAGAATATTATTAAGAGTAAAATATATTAGGAGTTAATGGGGTGGGGTAGGGGTTTAAAGCACATATATCGTGCTACATGTCCTTTTGAGCGTTCTTGGACTGTAGAAATATGAAAATTAATTTATTTTTTTCATACGAAAATGTTTTCCATGCCGATCAAAAACGACGAAGGGGTTCAACATCCAAGTTGATTGGCGGCCGTTTTGAACCTAATTTTCTGGTTGGAATGATAACTATAGATGAAACGCGAGCCAACCATTATGATTCAGAGGCAACGGAATAAAGGAGTTGAAACATACTGGCGCACCACGCCTCAAGAACTTTGGCGTATAGAAATTAACCGGTTCTTGCTTCCGTTTTTCGGAATAAGGATTAGATACTTCTTAGAAATTACTTGGAACCCAGCAAAACAGTGGCTGGAGTAATTAATCTGTATTATGAACTGAACTTCGTGTGGATAAATGCCGAGGTAAAGCGTCTACAGGAGTGCACTTTCGGAAAGACAATGTACCTGATTACAAATCGTTGAAAGTTTGGCAAAAAAAAACAAATTAGGCTTTGAACTGATTGATCATCCCCTATATTCCTCTGAATTAGCTCTCTCCGATTATTACCTATTCTCGAAACTAAAAAAACATTTGATATGAGACAAATTTGATTTAGATGAAGGAATAAATGTGATCGAAGACTGGCTTACAAACCAAGAGAAAGAATGTTCTTAAAAGGTCCAGAGTTACTTGATAGCCGTTGCACTAAACGTATAAAGTTGAAAGGAGATTATGTTGAATTAACAATTTTAATTTTTTAAGATTTGCTTCTTCTTCCTATGCTAAACCAGAAACTTATCAATACGTCCCCGTTTATTATTATTAATATTTTAAATTATTCACAGATATTAAAATATCTACAAAAAATATGAGTATTGATGTAAAAAATCTCAGAATCTTCTATAACGTTCTTAAATTTGTAACACAACAAATAAAGATAATATGAACATATATAGGCCTTTTTCAAATAAATACTACTACTGATTTCAAACAGTAATATGGCATTTCTGTTTAGATCAAACAGTAGTAAAAAATTGGCCGTCGAGCATTTTTCGCAAGTAAGGCTAAATTTTAATTTTTATTATTATATTTATTACTCTGCTAACGTAACTACAGTAAACAAAGGCATAAAAGAAAATATTTCTATGAAACATAGTTTTTAAAATGCTGCTCTTAAAATTTCTTAGAATTCTGCGGTGACAGTCGTACAGCACAGGGTGAGTCAACGATAGAGTTAAGTTCATTTATCTCATTTGTTTCGAGAATGACGAAAAAATATTAACTACATTAGTTTTAGGGAATGTTAAGGTGCACAGTTTAAAATTATTTTTGAGTATACAGGGCACTTCAAAAAAGTGTGGCTGATATAATATATGTTTTTTTAAATGATACATTCTATTTTCTAATTTATTTTTAAATTCTGCGTAAAATGTTATAACTTTTTTATTAATAATGTTATATACCTGAACCAAGCAGTTTTTCTAATATTTCAATTCTTTTTAAAAAAATACTAGTTTTCAGTTTTGTAAAAAATTGCCAGTAGCGCGATTGTTTCTGAAAGTTGAATATTCATAATTGGTACGAGCATTCTATAGAGATCAAAAAAAAATATATGTAAAGAAATTTGAGTTAGATGCTACAGGGTGTTCAAAATAAATTTATACATTTCGACTATTTTAAATTGAAAAATCTCAAATTTTTTAAAGGACACACCCTGTATATTATTATTTTTTTCTGACAGATTTTTACAAAAACCCTCCAACTTTTATTAAATATGTCATATACCTATTTCTAATAGTTTTCGACTGATTTCGAATTTTTCCATTTTTACCCGTGTTTTTAACGTACTTACGCTATAACATCATAGTTGCCAAGACAAAACAAAAATGTAGGCATTGTCAAATTTTGACATGTCTATTAAGCAAGTAAAAATAGTTTAATATGTTGTAATAAGTGACGTATAAAGATAATAGTTATCGATTTTCCTAAAAATTAATTAACTGATATGGTTTATATAGTGGGTGAGGCGGGAAAAAATGATATTTTAGCAGTAAGGCTTTACGGAGCGAAGTACCCTAATAGACGTATATACCATCTAGAAAATCTTTTCAGTGCATAATGGAACGGTTTGATGGTAGTGGTAGCGTTGGGTATACGAAACGGAAAGTAGTAAACCAGAATGCTACCAATGAGGAAAAAGAAATAGTGATTTTACTTCATGTTGAAGATAATCCCCAGATCAACTAGTTGGCTTATCTGACACATCCCAATCTACGGCTAATCGCACCACGAGAAAATACAAGTATCATTCCTTTCATATGGAACTACAACAAGAACTTCAAGACCGTGATTTTGAATGACGAGTAAACTTATGTACCACCATGAATGGAGCAATAGAGGCCTATCCAAATATTTTATCCAAAATAATGTTTTCTGATGAAGCTACTTTTCGCAAGAATGGAGCAGTTAACAGCCATAACATGCATTATTATTCAACAGTTAATTGAGGTCAGGAGAGTTCAAAACCAAAACCATTGGTGGCTTAATGTATGGTGTGGAATATTAAATTTTCGATTTATTGGTCCATATTTTTTCCGCCAACCGCTTAACGGGCCTAGATATCTAAATTTTTTGTACAACGAATTACCCCAGCTTCTTGAAGAAGTTGATAACTTTGAAAGGGAACAAATGTGGATTCAACAAGACGGAGCTCCTGCTCATTACCACCGGGAAGTTTGGGAATTTTTAAAGGATCGTTACCCAGAAAATTTGAGGGGTAGGGATGGATTCATTCAGTGACCCCCTCGATCATGTGACCTAGCACATTTAGACTTCTTGTTGTGGCGCTACATTAAATATCGCGTTTATGTGAAATCCCCTACAACACCAGTAGATATGAAAAATAGGAAACGGGATGCGTGCAGGACAATAACCCTTTGTGCTAAGGAAAGTGAAGGAAATATAGTAAAACGACTAAACATGTGTATCCAGGTAGACGGGCATATTTTTGAACACTTATTACGTCATAATAATTAATCATTAGATAAGTTAAACTATATTAAAATTATTAACTATTTGTTTATGTTTTCACAATAACATAAGTGTATTAAAAATAAGGATAAAAACTGAAAAATTCAAAATAAATCGAAAATTATTACAAATAGGTATATGACATACTTAATAATAGTTGGAGGGTTTTGTAAAATCTATCAGAAAAAATAATAATATACAGAGTGTGTCATTTAAAAAATTTGAGATTTTTCAATTTAAAATAGTCGAAATGTATAAATTTATTTTGAACACCCTGTAGCATCTAACTCAAATTTCTTCACATATATATTTTTTTTTCGTCTCTATAGAACGATCGTACCAATTATGAGTATTCCACCTTCCGAAACAATGGCGCTACTGGCAATTTTTTACAAAACTGAAAACCAGTATTTTTTAAAAAAAATTAAATATTAGAAAAACTACTAGGTTTAGGTATATAACATTATTAATAAAAAAGTGATAAAATTTTACGCAGAATTTCAAAATAAATTAGAAAATAGGATGGTCTATTTAAAAAAAAAAAAACATATGTTATATCGGCCATACTTTTTTGAAGTACCCTGTATACTCAAAAATAATTTTAAACTGTTCACTTTAACATTCCCTAAAACTATTGTATTTAACATTTTTTCGTCATTCCCGAAACAAATGAAATAATGAACCTTACTCTATCGTTGACTCACCCTGTACAGTACTAAAATATAGAACCAATATACAGGATAACGTGGAGAGAATAAAATTACATCTAAAGCTGGGCGAAACCTCTAGATTATTTGCCTCTTGCTGCACGTCGCGTTTTATTAGTTGAAATATTGTCAATTCCAGGGCGGAGTTTAAAATTCTTTGATGTGTGCTTTTAATCCATTAATCTTAAAATCAGTGACCCAGTAGGATATTAATTTTTAGGGAAATTCGGAGCCCTATAAAATAAGGGTAAAATTGTGGTTTTTAATTGCAAAAAGCATATAAAACAATCTCTATAGTATGTTGTTTCCTACTGCTATATTCATATTCTGTTTTTTAATTCTTCTTTTTTGAAACATTAGGTTTGCTAACGAGCTGTTTAAATTCCTCCCATAAATGCTCGATAGGGTTAACATTGGGTGATTGCGGAAGTATATGAAGCTGCTGTCGCACATTATGGATCATCCATTCTCGCATCAAGTTTGCGGTATGTTTCGGATCATTGTCCTGTTGGAACATGTATCTTTTTTCGAGTACTAATTTTTCGACACTTTCTCTTAAATTGTCTCTCAAAATGTTCAGATAAACATTCTGATCCATGGTACCATTAATAAAATGTAAATTTCTAACCCCTCTAGCGGACATGCATCCTCAAAGCAGAACACTGCCACCCCCTTGTCTCACCGTGGAACAAATGTTTTTAATATCGAATGCGGTATTCTTCTTTCTCTAAATTTTAGTTATGCCATCAGACCCAAAAAGTTTAATTTTAGTTTCATCACTAAAGATTACGGATTCCCAAAATTCAGGAGGTTTGGTAACGTATTCCCTGGCAAAAGCTAACCGCTTTTTGCGATTAGCTTCCGAAATTAACGGCTTTTTCCTGGCTGCACACCTCTTAGAGCCTGCCCTGTGTAAACAATTTCTCACTGTTAATGAAGAAACATTTTTCGAAAATAGTTCCCATACTTCTTTTAATTTTGTTGCACTTTTCTTGGGATCTATAATTATTTGTTTAACAATACTAGCCTCTTCACGTGGAGTCAGTTTCTTGAGACGACTCACGGTGTGTCGCGTAGAACATGCTAGGTGGACAAAATTCATGTTATGCTTTCTAGGAAATCTTATTTGCAAAACGTAAATAACACCACCAAACCCCGAATTCCGAGAAAAGGTTGTTTATCAAATTTGCAAGTGGCGAGTCATAAGCGTCAGAAGTCAGGTAATGAGTTTAATGCAGCTCTTTCAATCAATCAGTTGCAATTTAGCGACACTTTCGTGCACATCTTATAGTGACATTGTAATCTTGTGAAAGTTTTGTGATGAATATTAATACTGAGGGTAAGTACTATTTTTTAATGTATTTTTTTAATCAGAATCTATTAATTTGAATTTTTAGTATTTTTTTTAAATAGCCTATATATTTTAGCGTGTTTTTTTTAAAAAAAAAACTTTGAAAGTTCAGAATATACAGACATTCACCTCTATCCGGGCTAGTTTTTTAGATATTACACAGAAATAACTTTATTCTTCGTAAAAATACACATATTGTTTAGCACACTTCAGTACATGTTTTTTTTTCTTTTTTTCCAGAACACGTTTACTCTATTTCAAGGGTAGCCTTTTTTGAGGAGTGGTTGAAACACACGAAAAATGAAAAAAACTCGCGTGTATATGACTTTCTTTCTTCAATATTTCACTTTGGTGACATTACTGAAAGCAGCCAAAAAGAAATAAAGTTGAAGATATCCAACTTGTCTAATAAGTTTGGTGCCAAATGGTTGGCTTCAGGAAAGTTGAAGGAGCGTTTTTTAATTAAAAATAAGAATTGGTTGGATGAAGCAGACATACAGTTTACTGCGAGTTCTTTTGCGCCACAACCTTCAACATCAAGTGAGAATGTGACTCCTGCAGGAAGACCTCACAAAGATTTCGAGGAATCGTCGTTTAAGACGAAGAAACGTCGCGTCGTGGATCTCGTAGAATCCCGAAGTGTCAGTGAATTGGTAACTGCTGCCGAAATTGCTGTACGTTCAGCAGGGCAAAGGAAAATTGCCGATGTGATTAGAGACATTAGTGAGAGCCCAGATAATATTATTAAGTCTAAAAATACCAGTTCCGTTAATCCTAGGCAATTAAGTAGTGACGAAGCCTTAGCTTACTATAAAGATTCTAAGTCAACAACGCATTCTTACAAACAAACTAGGAAGTGGTCCATGAAGGCGGGGCATAATGTGTTTCCGTCATATTTTAGTTTAAAAAAGTCCAAACAGGCCTGTTACCCTGCAGAGGGGCACATTGCTATAACAGAAACTCGTGCTGAAATAAATTTGCAAGCCTTATTAAATAAAACAGTGGAACGTCTAGTATTAGCACAGAATGAAGTTATCAGCAGTGTGCTCCCAACAAGTTCATCGTTTACACTTGTTAGTAAATGGGGATGTGATGGAAGTTCTGGGCACAGCACATACAAACAGAGATTTGAGAACACTGAATATACGGACGAAGTTTCTTTTCGCATTTTCTTTAGTTCCCCTTAAGTTATATGATGGGTCCAAAATTATTTGGCAAAATCCTCGGCCTTCATCAACTTTGTATTGTCGCCCAATCAAATTTATATTTGCCAAAGAAACGAACGACTTCACGTTAGTGGAGACAAATAGATTGTGGGAAGAAGTTAATGCTCTTCTTCCAACACTTATCAACTTTGGTGATTCTCAAATCTCTGTAAAACACGAACTTTTGCTGACAATGACAGACGGAAAGGTGTGTAACGCCTTAACGGAAACTAGTTCATCCCAAAAGTGTTTCATCTGTGGCGCCACCCCCAAGACTATGAACGATGACCCCGCGATGTTTAACAGCAATCAAGAACATTTTGGCTTTGGTTTATCTACACTTCATGCTTGGATTCGTTGCTTCGAATGTCTTTTACATATCAGTTACAAGTTGAATATTAAGAAATGGCAGGCTAGAAGCAACGAAGACAAAGCAGATATCAAGGTTCGTTCCGAGGAAATCAAATTGAAATTTAAGAACGAGATGGGACTCATTATAGATAAACCAAAGCCAGGATTTGGTTCTTCAAATGATGGAAATACAGCCCGTCGCTTTTTTAAGGATGCTGAGATGAGTGCTCAGATCACAGGGTTGGATGTTACAATTATAAAAAAGTTTGATGTTATTTTGAGAACATTGTCTTCTGGATTCGAGACAAACTTAGTTGAATTCAAAAAATTTTGTCTTGAAACCAGAAAACATTATCTTAGTCTCTATTCGTGGTACTGTATGCCTGCTACTGTGCATAAAATATTAATTCACAGCACAGAAGTCATCAAAGCGGCATTGCTTCCAATTGGGCAGCTTTCCGAAGAGGCTCAAGAAGCACGGAACAAAGATTGCCGCAGATTTAGGGAGTACAACACCCGCAAGTGCTCGCATGTTGCCACGAATAGAGACTTACTGTGCATGTTAATTATAACATCTGATCCTTTGATCAATAGCCTTCGAGAGATTCCCAAAAAAAAAGCCGGAAAAAATATGTACAGATATATTAAAGTTAATTGTAAGCCCTAGCATAGAAGAATTAAGATTGGAATCGTCATCATATTGTCGCACAATGCCACAAAATGATGACGATTATACAGTAAACGACTCATCAGAAGACTCTGTTGATGATTATTAGGTTCAGCTACTATTTTTAGTTATTTAGTGCTTGTACTAAGCATGTAAACCTTGACTTGTAAATTTTTCTTTATCAATAAATGAGTATTTTTATTTTACATATAATTACAGTCAGTGTCATTATGCTAAATTTATTACAGAGCATTTATAACATTTATTTTAAAATTAAACAAAAACAATTTTTGACTGGAATTTTCAAAAACATTTTTTTTTTGAACCGAACAGCAAGAAATATGTACCTTAAAAAAATCAAAAACATTTTAAAATACCAACTATTTATGTATGTATAATGCACAAGTTACCTACCTGAAAGGCAGGTATTATTTGAGTTTATCCTTTTTGTGTCAATAAAACTAAGTAATATGGATTAATTGTTTTATTTTTAATTGACAAATGCAATAAATGATTTTTCATCTGGTTATTATTAAAAATAATAATACAGCGTCTTTCATTTAGTTGCACATTCAAGTTTGTAGAAAAATTCGTGCACATACGCAGAATATTTTGTTTTTGTTATACAATGTTTTGTGCAGCTGGACAAAAAATACAGGTAAGCGAAATGCAGCTAAATGAAAGACACTGTATTATAATTTTTAATTCTAATAACCATACAAAATACCCTTGCCCTTTAGTTCCGTTATCTACCTGCTAAGCTGATGCAATCTTACCGCGATATGCAAGGGTGGCTGTATTACACAAATTTTATCAATATTGAGTACCTGCGGTAAATTGTGAATAAAACCCACATTTATTAACCGATTTTCATGATTAATACCTTATTTTATTTTCCAGATACGCAGCTGTCAGAAAAATGTATAATATTTTGTTTTTCTTTTGTTATTGCGCTTTTTTTTACCGAAAAAAATAATGAATTTTACACGAAAAAATTTTTTTTCTCTCCATTAATTTCTAAATAACTCCAAAACGATAAAAGATAGAATAAAATAATATTCAATCAACTTTAATAAAATTTTGTTACGCATTTTTTAATGTTTTATTTATAAAAATCTGACAAGTTGTTCCCGAGTTATCGTTAAATATGTCTGCGTAGCTGACTAATTTAGGGGAAAAAATTAGCCACGCCCATAAAAAAAACCAACGCGATGAATTTTTTCTTAAAATAACTTAATATACCTAGAATATACATAAACAATTAAAATAAGTGAAAAAATAATTTTGTCCAGCTAACTTGTACTAGTCGACACACTGTGCGACTGGAGTGTCGTCGAATGTTATAGGAACCCGTTGATTTATACTGGTTTACAATGTACTGAATGATATTGTACGGTTCTCCATCTTTCCACAAATCAGTTATGATCTTTCGAACTTAAAATGGAATTTCACAATTTCTCTCGCTCATTTGTAGTGTTCCTTACGGAACACTTATAAGATGACTTTGGTGTCTGTCTGTCTGTCACACCCGATTTTCTTCGTGTAGTTTTGAAAGTTTAATTTTGACTTAAGGAGTTAGTTTTAGGGGGTGAAACTGGAAGTGAAAAATTTTTTTTTTATAGGTCATCGAGTGTCGTGTCAAATGAAAACTTGTGAAAACACGAGTAAAAAATATATATATATAATGTAATACTTGCGCACACTTTTCTTTGTATTATTTTTAAAAAATCGCGAAAAGTAGCTCCCCCCTTATCTCGAAAAGTACTGATCAAAAAATTTTGAAAAAATCCTAGAATATTCTCCACGGGGTGTAGATTGAACGAAAATTATCACTAGTACATTACCTTTAGTAATTTATCTGGTATATATATACATAAAAAAAACTTCAAGGTCATCAGGTTTCAGTAAAGATTGGAAACAAACTTTGTTGAAAACGCATTTGGGGTGTATTTTGTGAAGTCACTGATCATTTTATTCCTCCGTAACAAAATTTTTTATTTTAAAAGCAATCAACGTACGGAACACTAATTGCGCAAGTTCAACTTGTACTTGACCGGTTTTTTTTAATACTACTTTGAAAACCCACTGCAAAATTACTAACAAGTGACAGATTATAAAGTACGGTCGAATATTATTCATTTGTTTTCAGTTTAGCAAGCATTAGATAGCTTGATAAAATGCGGCTGATTATA
Organism: Pachyrhynchus sulphureomaculatus; assembly: GCA_019049505.1. Taxonomy (NCBI): domain Eukaryota; kingdom Metazoa; phylum Arthropoda; class Insecta; order Coleoptera; family Curculionidae; genus Pachyrhynchus; species Pachyrhynchus sulphureomaculatus. The sequence continues at coordinate 143,955,697 of CM032446.1, forward strand.
ACGTGTTTTTTTCAAAGCAGTTCTTGAGTGTATGGAGACTTTTTGATATTAATTTTGTTTACATTTTAATAACAATGATGTAACTACTAAATAAAATGGTCCGTAGTTGTTTTTAATACTAATCCTCATTGGTTAAGTTTCATATATTAACTTAAACATGTTTTCTCATAGTTCCAATGAATTAATATATAAATAGTATAGAAAGCAGGTGGTGTATGGAGACTTTTCTAATATTAGAGAGTACTATAGTCAAGCCCACTGATGATTACAAAACAAATAGCAACATCGAAAAAAGAGAAAATACAAAAATTATGTAAAGAGACACAAAATTTTATGAAACAGAGAAGACTATTAAGAAATGATCCTACACATGGCAGACTAGAATTCGCAGAAATAGACAATAGAATAAAGAAGAAGATCAGAGAAGACGCAGACAGTACAGAAACTCGAAAAAGGAAGAAACTTTGAAAGAGGGAGAAAGTTTGAAACATCTAAACAAACAAATGAATGAAGGGAAACATCAAATAATAAAACTTACCGATACTCCGATGCCGATAATCAAGAGATCGCACAAATCGAGAAGATAAAGGAAGCAATAGAGAAACATTATCAAACACTATATGACACGAAAATATCGCCAATGCCCGGAAAAGGAGAAGGAAATAGAGTGATAGTAAGAAATGTGGGATCTGAAGAAATTCCCGATGCAACAACGGATGAACTAATAAACACCCTACAACATATGCACAACAACAAAGAACCAGGTAACGATGAAATAACTATAGAAATGATAAAGTATGGAGGGGCATCGATAATACAATCTCTTCAAGCTCTATTTAACATGTACACTATAGAAAGTAAAATACTGACACCTTGGGTAAACGCTTTGATTGTGGTTATTTTTAAAAAGGGGAACAAATTTAAATTGGAGAATTACAGACCCATCAGCCTGTTATCGGTACTATACAAAATCCTCACCAGAATCATAACATATAGATTAACGAACAAATAAGACAGTTATCAAGCCCGTGAATAAGCGGGATTTAGACGGGGATACAGCAGTTTGGACCATCTTCAAACAATTAGATTACTAGTGGAAAAAGCAAATGAATATATAAGGTCACCTTGTGGATAGCAATGGTTGTCTACGAAAAAGCATTTGATTCCGTAGAGATATGGGCAGTCCTTAACGCCTCAACTAACAGCAGAGTCGATGAAAGATATACAACTCTTCTTGAATACATATATAAAAATGCAACATCACAAATAATGCTTGCAGAAAAAACAAATCAAATCAAAATTAAAAGAGGAATTAGACAAGGCCAATCGATATCCCCAAAACTGTTCACGTTGACTCTAGAAGACATGGTCAAATCGATAAAGTGGGAAAATAAATAAATACTAATGGACGGTAACCGATTAAATCATTTAAGGTTCGCAAATGATATCACTCTGATCGCCAACACAAAAGAAGAATTGCAAAAAATAGGTCTAAAAATAAATTTCACCAAGACCAAATATTTGAATAACGAAAGTGAAGATAACAGTAAGAAAACAGTCATATATTTAGGACGAAAAATCGAAATATCAAAAAATAATTTAAAGGCTGACTTGGATAGAAGAGTCTCCGTAGCTTGGTCTGTGTTCGGAAGGTTAAAATCTACATTTAAATTAGATATCTCGAATACAATAAAAGCCACAGTATTCAATCAATATGTACTGCCGGTATTAATGTATGGCACCGAAACGTGGGCTGTAAATAGAAGTATAATAAATAAACTCCAGGTAACCCAAGGAGTAATAAAGAGAAGAATGCTAAATATTAGAATCCAAGATCATATTCCTAACATCGAGATACGAAGAAGATCAAAAGCGACAGACGTAATACAACAAATATGTATATTAAGGTGGAATTGGGCGGAGCATGTCGCAAGGATGAATGATAACAGATGGACACGCCGCGCCGTATAGTTGAATGGAGGCCTAGAGAACACAAAAGATGCAGAGGTAGACCACAGACAAGATGGACGGACGACATAAAAATATTAGCAGGGCACGATTAGATGCAAAAAAGCAAACAACAAAGCTCATTGGAGACAACTTGGGGAGGCTTACATCCGACTGTGGATGGAATAAGCTAATGATGATGATGATGACGATTGTCATTTATATAGAAGACCTATTTCCTAATAACGAATCATCATGTTGTTGTAACAAAACGTAATTGAATCTGAAAATTTTCGTATCAGCTGGAATTCCATAGTTAAAAATAAAAATAACTTTGGGAATTAAAAAAAATCACTTGCTGAGTCCTATATTAAATCATGAAATATATTATTTCGTTTCTTTGAAACTAGTGTTTATATTTTACAGAAAGTATCGCTACTCGTGTAGATACCGATATACTAATACAATATAAATAGACATGGATTTCTTTTTTTTCTAGAGTTGCGGCCGGTTTCTTGCAAACTTTAGTATATTGTCAGATACTAAAAGCTACAAAAATATCACAAGCATTAAAACCAAACAGAAGATTCTTGTGCGTACACGTCTATTCAAATATATTTTCCAATATACCTCGATTTTCCGAACATTTTTAAACACATATTTGGTTACATATACTATGTTACAATAGGGGGTACTATGATAATGGTGAATAATTCTTTTTTGGATACATATACTTTTGTTGATTTTGAGAAGAACAACTACATGATTGTCGAAAAAGAGTTTGCATTTTCTGTGGTTTATGTTCCTAAATTAAATTTATTTATTGTCTTTTGTATAGACCGCCAAATAATGACATTCCTTTATTTATATCTAGATTGGAAACTCTCATTTTGGCCTTGCCTTGGCACGCATGGATAATCTTGGCGGGAGATCTAAACATAGATTTTAATGACCAGTCGCATGTTAACTTTCATCTGGTGTATAATTGACTGGACTCTTTAAATTTAAATATGCTTGTTCAGGAGCCGACGCGAGTTACGAAGTATTCTTCGTCCTTAATTGATTATGTTTGTACTAATCGCGATAGGAACCTTGTGAAGTGTTCAGTATTAAATGCGGGTCTTTCAGACCATGATTCAATTTTATATAATTTTAAATTGTTAATGAAAAAGTATAATAATGGGAAACGCAGAGGTAGGCTTTATACAGGGAAGAATTATAGTAGGTTTTCTCAATTATGTGCTGAGTGTGAGTGGGGCATAATTATGCACTCGGATGACCCACTAGCATACTTTCACGAATTACTATATTATACTTTCAACCGATCCTTTCCTGTTAAAACATTGAAAATAAAAAAGAAAAAACCATGGCTTACTAAGGGAATTATAATATCCTCGCGAAACATGCGTTCTATGCATTGGCTAAGAAAATACTTTGCCGACAACTCTAATTTTGTTCGTTATTTTAACAAATATCGTGGCATTTATAGAAGAAATCCGCAAAGCAACTGTACTATAGGGACCGACTACATGACTCTAATAACAGACAGAGGGAGAGTTAGAAAATTGTGAATGAGCTTAATAGTAATACGCACAGCACTCTGTCCAATAGTTCTGGTTTAACGTCTGATATCTTAAACTCTTTTTATTGCACGATAGCGGCTGACTTAACCTCTGACTTAAATCCTAAATCGGATGCTTTGCGTTATCTTGATGATCTACGGGTGGATGACACGTTTTATTTTTATCCTACGGATATTTGCGAAATGAAAAGCATATTTGCTGAAGTGAAAAATAGGAATGCCTCAGGTTGGGATAATATTTCAATGAAGGTTATTTCGGCTTTGTCTGACGCAGCATTGCATATGCTTGTTGAGGCAATCAATCAATCATTTCTTGTAGGACATTTCCCTCCATCTTTGAAACGGGCACGAGTTATTCCGCTCTTTAAAGGGGGCGAAACTAGCTTACCCTCTAACTACAGACCAATTTCATTGCTTCCTACGTTGGCTAAGGTGGTCGAGAGGCTCGTGAGGGGTCGTATTCTCAATTTCGTCCTTAAGCATAACTTGTTGAGCACCTCTCAGTTTGGTTTTCGGGCTGGCAGAAACACTAATGACGCGATTTTTTCGCTTCTAGAAAGCCTATATGGCAAGTTAAATAATCAAGAGATTGCTGCGGCGGTGTTCTGTGACCTCGCAAAAGCTTTTGATTGTGTGAATCATAGGATATTGCTGAGTAAGCTTGAAATCTAAGGATTCAGGGGTGTGGCGTTGGCCTGGTTGGCATCTTACTTATCATCGCGCTGTCAATCTGTCTTTTTTAACGGTAATGAGTCGTGTGAATTGCGTGTCACTTGTGGAGTTCCACAGGGCTCTGTTTTGGGTCCTCTGTTATTTCTACTTTATATTAATGACCTTTCAAAACTTAATGTTAAAGGGGTATTTACGATGTTTGCCGATGACACAAGTGTGATGTGGCACAATAGAGACGTCGTACAGTTAGAATGCGACATCAGTGGGGATATAGTAAAAATCGTAGATTGGTGTCATTCAAATTATCTAACCCTGAATATTTCTAAAACTAACATTGTTGCATTTAAATGTCAATTGAACGATATCTCACTTGATTCGCAAATTATTGAAGGCTTGACTTATAACAAATTTTTGAGTTTGTTTATAGACACTAAGTTGAGATTCTCTACTCACATTTTGCAGCTTTGTAAGAGGATTGCCAAGGGATGTTTTGCCTTGAGAGTAGTGTCTCGGGAATTAGATGTTTCCATCGCGAGAAATGTATACTTTGCTCTGATTGAATCACACCTCCGTTATGGGGTATGTTTCTGGGGTTCCTGCTCAAACCAATTATTGAATAAGGTCTTTATGCTACAAAAGTGAGCACTGCGTTATATGTTCCAATTGAGTTCTCGTCAATCCTGCAGGAGTGTGTTTGTTACTAAGAGAATTCTAACATTGCCTTGTATATTTATTATTGAAACAGCCTGCCTTATACATAATAAGTTTGAGGGAGAGATAGGGGCTTCTTGTGCGTCCACGACGCGTTCATCTTATGTGGCTTCACTACCCATTCCCTCTTCAGCTTTAATAAGGGACTCTATAATATATATGAGTAAGAAAATATTCAACCACTTGCCTTTAAACGTCAGGAAAATTTTAAATAATAACCGATTTAGGAGGGCGGTTCGGAAGCTCTTAATTGGGAGGGCCTACTATTCAGTTAAGGAGTTTTTTTGATGACACTCTTTGATTGCCGAGTGTGTATATGGCGTGTAAGTGTATATGTCTTTTTCTTTTTAGAATCTAGAACACCTTCTGGTAATAGATCACTTCCAACGGGTGGATCTTCGATTTTAAATTGGTCACCACCATTAGAAATAATATTCCAATATTTAAACTGCTCTTGTCCACTGCCATTTTTTAAAAGATTTTTAAAATCATCTGTAGTATAATAGTAGTAGAAAACATACCATGGCAAATTTTTTGCTTTCATTGGATATTCCTTAATGTTGTAAATGTTGTAAATTTTAAACTAGTTTTACAATAAATTGGACAGTTTATTTATTGAGAAAATGTGAACTTTTGTACATGTCACTGTTCATGAATGAATTTTAACCTTTAGAAATAATGTATATATATATATATATATATATATATATATATATATATATATATATATATAAGAACAATCTTTTTTTACAATAAAGCTTTATTTGATTTGATTTGATTTGATAGAAACTCACCCGAATTCCTTGATTATACTTATAATCGCAAATTACCGAAACGACTATTATGACGTCAATTTTCTTATCAGTAGTTTTATATTGAAGGTAATAAGTATATTTATCCAGTAGATTCTGTAGTGTCAACAAATATGGATGGCAATCAGTTAATTTACTTCATTACCTGTAAAGATCGTCAAACCATAATAACACTTTCTGAGTATAATACTGTTGGTAAGCTTTTCGTATATAAAAAGTTTCTTTTTAATTTGCTTCATATCTTGATCTGTACATACTACGGATGGCGCCGGTCAATATTTGCGTATGATTACCTATCATTGGTTCTAATTTTTTCTGAGGAAATTAGTTGCAGTAGAACATACCTCTAAGCATACTTTGATACAATTGATTAATTCTATTACGATCTGAGTGCAATCTTTTCTTTATATTAGAATCCTCTCCTTTGTATGTCAAATTTTATCACTGCAATTATAACAAAAAATTGTTAAATTTTATATTAATATTATAATAATTTTATTTGTTATTTAGATAAAGTTCCTTATACAGAATTTTATCTTGGCTAATCGTAATAAAGTTTAGTTGAATAATTTGTATCTCCTTACATCTCAGTTATTTCTTTTATAGAGCAGTTAAAACTAGAAATTAGTAACAACTTTGATATTTCCATTGAGGATCAAATAATTAATGGATGGCATTTTGAACCAGAAAGTGACAAGTTCATCTTGCAATTTTGTTCTAACCGTAATGATCATATTAATTGTTTAGTGGTAACTAGTAGAATGGATAACCAGATGAATATGGATATGATAGAGAATAATATAGGCAAGTAACTGACAAGTAGTTAATATTCATAATCTTTAAAATTATGTTAGGACCAAAATTGCTAATTTTTTGCTTCTATAATATATATAAAATGCAACGTCTCTCTGTCTGACTGTCCGTTAGTGCGCTTATCACTGGAGAACCACTTATCCGATTTACGTACTTTTTTTTTTAAACATACATATGTTCTCTGGCCAAGTTATAGGCTATATCTTATTACGATAGGTAGCATAGGGAATGAGCAGTGACGATAATAGTGAATGAAGTCGGAAAAAAGTTTGCCGCTAGCGCGTTCCCTTACAGTACACAGCCTAAACCATTAAATTTGGAACAATATTATGTAGCAGAGAATATCTTTAATCTATAATCTATAATATATATAAAATGCAATGTCTCTCTCTCTGTCTGTCTGTCTGTCCATTAGTGCGTTTATCAGGCGAGAACCACTTATCCGATTTACGTGTCTTTTTTTAAATTCATACATATATTCTTTGGCCAGGTTATATAGTAATAATAATAATCTATATCTATAATATATGTAAAATGCAACGTCTCTCTGTCTGTCTGTCTGTCCGTTAGTGCGCTTATCAGTCGAGAACCACTTATCCGATATACGTGATTTTTTAAATTCATACATATGTTCTCTGACCAGGTTATATAATAATAATAATAATCTATATAATATATATATATATATATATATATATATATATATATAACGCAACGTCTCTCTGTCTGTCTGTCCGTTAGTGTGCTTATCATTCGAGAACTACTCATCGGATTTACGTGATTTTTTTTTAATTCTTAATTTAATATATATCAAAAAAAAATCTATAATATATTATATATATATATATATATATATATATATATATATATATATATATAAAACGTAACGTCTGTCTATACATTACTGCCCTTAGCACTCAAGAACCACTTATCCGATTTACGTGTTTTTTTTTATAAAATGCAAAGGGAATAAACAGAGACAAAATGCTAATATGTAGGAAAAAAGATGGAAGTTTAGCAGTAAGCTTCGCAGAAAGACTGAATAGATGGGGGAATACTTTAAAGAAACACTAAATGGAGATGAAAATGAGTTGAATGAGAAATAGGAAGCAAAATTAACTGAAGGGCAGGAGGCGACAAATAAACCCTGCAAAGAAGATATAAGAGAAATACTCAGAACCCAAAAAAAATAAGGCCCCGGGTGGAAATTGTAGAACTGATAAAAGTTGGAGGAATAGATCTGGAAAATGAAATATGCCGGTTGGTGCAAGAAATATGGGAAACAGAAAAAAATGCCAGTGAGCTGGAGAGAGTCGCTCATTTGTCCAATATACAAAAAAGGAGAAAAAACTATATGTGCTAATTACAGACCAATAGCCTTACTGTATGTCGTGTACAAGATAGTAATGTTGACTATCAAAAACAGACTAGCAGAGAAAGCCGAGTCTATTCTGGGAGAGTACCAGTGTGGATTCAAGAAAAATAGATCGGTTACAGACCAGATATTTTCGATTAAGCAAATCCAAGATAATAGCTTAGAACAAAATTTGGCACTACACTTGGTCTTTGTGGATTTCAGAGAAGCATATGACTCTGTAAATAGAGAAGGACTCTACAAGATAATGGAAGAACTAAAAATTCCAAGTAAATTGATTCGCATGGTGAGAATGACCCTGAGTGACACAGAAAATAGAGTGTTGGTTGAGGGCAAAGTATCAGACAAGTGAAGAGAGGATTAAGACAGGGGGAACCAGTGTCGACATGTCTATTTAATTTGGTACTAGAGAAGATAATCCGGGAGTCAGAAATAAAAACAAATGGAACGATATACCAACAATCCTGCCAATGCTTGGCCTATGCGGACGATGTAGCAGTGATTGCAAGAGCAAAAGAGAACCTCAAAAAAGCCATAAGTAGGATAGAAGAAAGGGGAAGGATGAGAGGACTAAAGATAAATGAGGAAAAAACAAAATACATGGAAATTACAAAGAAGGATAATAAAAACAACAAAAGTTTAGATATAATAAACAACTTAGGGAAAAGATATATGTTTGAAAAAGTAGACAAATTTAATTATCTGGGAGTAACAATAACAGAGAGTGGACAAGAAAGGACGGAGATACAAGAAAGAATAGCGAAAGGACAGAGATGTTTGGGGGCAATAAATCCAATATTGAAATCAAAGAATGTATCAAGAAAAGTAAAAGAAAGAATATATACGACAGTTGTCAGACCCACGGTGACATATAGATGCGAAACGTGGAAACTGAATGCAAGAGAAAAAAGGAGACGTTGGAGGTGTGGGAAAGGAAAGCTTTGAGAAGAATTTACGGAGGAAGGAAAGAAGAGGGACTGTGGAGAAGAAGAACAAATTACGAATTAAAATGCCTATATACGAAACCCCTTATAAGTCAAATCATAATAAGCCAGCGATTAGGATGGTTGGGACACGTGGCAAGGATGAAGGAAGAAAGACAGGCAAAGCAAGCCTTAATAAGAGGAGTGGTTGGAAGAAGAAACAAGGGTAGACCTCGATCTACATGGATTCAGGCAGTAAAGCAGGAGACAAAAAGAAGTGGAGACAAGTATGCAACCAAGCCATGGGCCTCTAAGGCCCCTTGAGCTGTATAATAATATAAACATAACGAATAAGCAGTGACGATAAAGGTGAATCAAGTCCACGCGAGCGGAGCCGCTCAAATTAAAATTTTAAATTCTGTCAACTTATAGACCCTATATGGTCATTAAACTCACTGTACTAGATTCTGGGGTAATAAAAACAACTTCCTTTTGCAGTAAACACTGATTTAAAGCAACATAAGGAAAATGCAATTGCTACAAAATTGGCTGATAGTCTTAGAAATTTAATTATGTAACTAGCCATGTCTCTGTGGCTTTGACAACAAGAAAATAATAACAGCTTTAATTTTTTTATATTTATTTAACTGTATTTAGATTACTGTCTATGCATAGAACTCTTCACTGACTCTTTCAAAAAGACAATTTAATTTGCATCAAATGTAACTTATATGTTAAAACAGGGTCTGCTGTATCTTCATGGTAAAGTTTTGTAAAAATCCATTCAGTCCAGAAGGTATAGGATAATGAGTAATAAAGTGCGTAGTTTGTGGTTCAAAAGTTTAAGTTGCTGACTTTGTGGCTGATATAGTTATCAAAATGAGTTGATAAAAATTCCAAACAATAACTATCCACTAAAAAACAATATTCTTCCACCAGAAAAATATTGTTTTGAGAGGATAACAACATAGCAGAATAGACTAATATTATTTAACATTATGAAATATTATATTAATATACTTACCTAAACGAGGGTTACCTTTTAAGTTTTTACAAAAACAATGAAAGAGATTTTTGGTATAAATCGTTTTATTGTTTCTCAAAATATTCGCCTTTAAGATTTATACAATTTTGCATGTATTCGAACCAATTCTCGAAACATTTTTTCCACTCTGAAATTGGTACCTCAAAAACATGGTTTTGGAAGGATTTAACAGCTTCTTGAGGTGATGAAAATCACTGTTCGAGCTTTTTTTTGACATTTAGGAACAAAAAGAAGTCGTTAGGCGATAAATCAGAGGCAATGGGCAATGTTTCTCTCCTTCAAATAATCAATTGTTCGACGTGCTGTGTGAGAGCTGGCAATGTCATTATGAAGGATGATGCAACATTCTCGGTTGTTTTTCCTGGTTTCATCCATGAGTTCTGGCAAATAAATTGTTGTATACCATTCAGCATTAACTGTTCTTCGAACCTCTAAAGCAATGTTTGCAACATGTCCAGTATAACCAAAGAAACAAGCGATAATTTTCTTAGAAGTGCTTTGCGAACGAATCATTTTTGTAGGATTCGGGTCATCTTGGAACACCAAAACAGTTGACTGTTGCTTAGTTTCCGACTCGTACGAATACCTCCACATTTCTTCTCCTGTTATGATATTGTATACGGATTTTGCATGTCCTCGGTCAAATTTTTTGGGCATTTCCTTACACCAATTGACATGAGCCTGTTTTTGAGTTTCGGTCAAATTATGCGGAATCCATAAGGAATAGCTCTTTTTCACAGCTAAATGTTCATGCAAAATCGAATATACTGCAGTCTTCGATATGCCTAATAATGCCTCCATCTCATGGTAAGTCACATGCCGATCCTCTTCAATTATGTTGCATACAACATCGATGTTTTTTGGAACAACAACTAATTTTGGTCCCTTCATGAAATTCATCGCTGACGGAAGCATGTCCATGACAAAATTGTGTAAACTAATTGTACCCAGTCTTTTCTGATGATATTTCATTACCAAAAGTTGAACGAAGCTATTCGAGACATTGTTGTTGAGTTAGGTTTGGTAAAATCGTAAAAAATCATTCAATGAAAACCTTCACGTGAAATTTCCGTTTATTCACAAAACTGTTTTTTTAACGCTCACTGTAAACAAACTACTCGACCAATTTTTAAACTGCTGATTTAATAATAACAACAATGGTAATGTCAAATCTCAATAGCGCAATCTAGTGGTCGTTTGTAAAAACTTGAAAGGCAGCCCTCGTATTATTTGTGAAATTATCTCATTACATGACTTAGTTTCTGATAAAAATATTACACTGGATCGTTTTCAAACATCTGAAGTTTGTACGAGTAATATTAGATATACATAGTCGACGGCATTCTAATAAGTCGGGTGTATCGTCTTAGCTGCGATAAACTTTTCTGTTGTGGTCCTTGTTAAAGTTGCAGTCAGGATGAATTTAATTAATACCACGTCGGAAAATTGAAAAAGTCTAATAGACTTTTTATGTCCGAGACAGAGAGCTAACTATAATTTCCAGTTGCAAGCAACCATCTAAATATTTTGAGAAAAAAACTCGTTCAGAATCGTTAAATATTAAAAATATTAGTACGTTCAAACTTTAAATATTACTTTTAAAATTCTTCAAAAAATGTTTAAAAGAACACACCGACAAAAGCAAAAATAGTATTTTTCATATGCCATGGAACAATGATTGGATTATTTTATTTTATGATATAATATACATAATATTTAAATATTATTGAAGTTAGTAGTTGCCATTATTTTTGCTTTCTCATCTGAGAGCATCATAGGAATACACAGAATATTTTAGTAAAACCAAGACAGAAAACCTCTAATTTATTTAATATTTGTAAAATATTCTTGTAATCGTCTCTAAATGTTTTTGGATGTTAAAAATGTCATGTCAATGTCATTTCTTTTTAAATTTTCAATATTGTCAAAAAATTTTATTATACTTATAATAATGGAAGCCAAAAAGCGTTTTGCGGGCTTTTTAAATCCTCAGACGAAGAAAATGGCGCTTAATTTAATAAGCAAAGAAAATCTACCAAAGACAGTAAGTTAATGAATCCAAAGTCCATCCAGAAACAAGTATCGGAAGCTTTAAATTTAAGTATTAGAACCATACAAAGGATTATTAATGAAGATCGCAGCGGTATAACCGCGAAAAAATGTGAAAAAAGGAAAAAGAAAAGGCCAAAAACTAATAATTTAAGCGAATTCGTGAAAATGGATGTAACAAATTTGATTTACGACATGTATAAATCTAACATGAACCTAACTCTTACGAATTTAAAAGATACGTTACGAGATAGAAAGATTTTAGAAATTGCACTTAAGTCTTTGTCAAAATTAATGAAACATTTGAGATTTCGATATGAACAAGACTACAACCGAAGATATTTGTGTGAAATCCCCAATATTGCCAGTGAACGAGTAACATTTTTAAGGAAGTATGTTGAAAATTTAAATTCACAGTTTAGAAAATTAATTTTTTTGGAGGAAACACACAACACAAACGGAAGTGGGTCCAAATCCTGGAAAGATAATTCGGCTAAATCAGTAAAAAGGAAGAAGGAAGACAGTTCTGGAAAGAGGTTTATTATTTTGCATGCTGGTTCATACACTAGATTTGTACCTGGGGCTAGTTTAATATTTTCAACTACATCGAAAAGCGCCGATTACCACGACAGCATGAATAATGAAACATTGGAAAAGTGGCTAAAAGAAATGCTTATTCCAAATTTAGATCAACAATTAATCGTTTTGGACAATGCTTCATATCATTCTAAAATTTTGAATAAACAACCAAATTCATCGTGGAAAAAAAAAAATGAAATATTTCAATGGTTAGTAGAGCAAAATCAAAACACTTCTTGAAATTTATTAAAAAGAGAATTACTCTTAATGGCAAAGACTTTTAGAAGAAGACTAAAATATACGCGATTGATGAAATTTAAAGGGAACAGGGTCATGAGATTTTGCGTTTGCCACCTTACCACTGCCAATTTAATTCCATAGAATTAATATGGGCAGGCGCAAAATCCTATTATGAAAAGTATATTACTGAAGGACCTACATCTCATGAACCTGAAATGGTATGGCAAGACTCTCTAGACCATATCACTGAAGAGTACTGAAAAAAAAAAGTAATAGAGCACACAGAAAAAATAATTTTGGAATGGTGGGATAGAGAAAAAGTTTTGGATGTCCAAGTAAACCCTTTAGTTATCTTAGTATCTAAAGACGATACCTCTGATGACTCAGATAGCGAATTTGAACTTTCTTAATTTTATTTGTCAATTTTATTATTGTTTTTAATGTAGCATTATCGTTGCTTTTTGTTTTAACAACCGTTTGTTCAGTTTTTCTGTTTAAATTTAATGCTCTTGATATATACCTTGTAAAGGTATTCTTTGCACCTCTTTAGAGTAACTTAATAAATTAAGTACCATTTTTGAAGTAAATTGTTACCTACATACCTATATGTAATAATTGCATAAGTTGTGTGCAGCCTGTACACACAACGCGCAGCGTGTGTGTGATTTTTCTTGCCATCAAATGGAAAATTTGGTCCTTTTAAGTTTTGAGAAAAAAGCTAATGTTCATAAAATTTTTTTGCTTGTTAAATAAATAAAATAGAACAATTTAATTTATTTACCTAAAAATATGCAATAATCCAATTCGACGTAAAAAAAACCGTAAGTTACCAAAAGGGGTGGGGAAAAAACACCACAATAGAGATTTTCTCAGTAAAAAAAATATTGTTTCTAACGAGCCTCTAAAAGTGATTTAAAATGTGGTTAACCGTTGCTTTAATAAGTAAGCAGTAAACATAAACTTTTACCAATTTTCGTTCAAATTAAAATTAAAACTATATACTAAATCGATTTAAAAATAAAACCGGTCAAGTGCAAGTTGAACTTGCACAATTAGTGTTCCGTACGTTGATTGTTTTTAAAATAAAATTTTTTGTTAAGGTGGTATAAAAATGATCAGTGACTTCACAAAACACACCCCCAAATGAATTTTCAACAAAGTTTGTTTCCAATCTTTACTGAAAACTGGTGACCTTGAAATCTTGTTTTTTTTTATATACCAAATAAATTATTAAAGGTAATGCACTCGTGATAATTTTCGTTCAATCTATACCCCGTGGAGAATATTCCAGAATTTTTTCAAAATTTTTTGATCAGTATTTTTCGAGATAAGGTAGAGGACAGCGATTTTTTAAAAGTAATACGAAGAAAAGGCGCAAGTATTACATTATATATATATATATATATATATATATATATATATATATATATATATATATATATATATATATATATATATATATATATATATATATATATATATATATATATTTATATATATATATATATATATATATATATATATATATATATATATATATATATAATATATATATATATATATATAATATATATATATATATATATATATATATATATATATATATATATATATATATATATATATATATATATTGTAACATTCATTTTTTCCTAGATTTTAAGACCATGTAATGTTACTGATTTTTCACTTCAAATTGTACTTATTTTCATTTTTGTATCGAACGGTATATTAATCAAAGATTCCAAGCCGTTCGGTATATTAGTGTGCTGTGCGGGTTTCTGACCGAATCTTTCGGCACGCCGGGATTGGTTGAAAATGTGTATCCGGATTTTTGGTTCCGGCGTCGCGATATTACCGAGAGAAGGCGACGACTTATTTAAGGGTCCAAAGAACGACGGTCGAGGCTGAGTACCATCAAGCCGCAGCCAGGAATTTTCATCGGAGCCGCCAAGAAGCTTCCTTCGACGGAGCTGCAGTAAAGGCTCATTACAACAATCATGAGAGCTAAATAATGCACAAGTTTTTTAACGAAAAGCCGTAGTGGGCTCTCTAAGTGTTTACGAGAAAAGTGTGAATTCGTGTTCCATCGAAGCCGAAATAAAAACAGTAAGTTACCAAAACATCCTTCCATAGACTTATCCCTGAGTAGTGCCTTAACAACAATTTGAACTGACTAAAAAGTGAAGTGAAAAGCACTATTTTTCGTCTTCGGGAGTAGTCAGAGATTAGAATTTAAATGTCGTAACTACCTGTTAGGCTAAAATTTTTAGTAATCCTGTAAAACTGCAAAGGTTAGAACTTTTCATTTTTAAAAACATGAATAAATTTTCTTTTTGTTGATTAAAGCTAGTGTCTCACTGAATACCTATCTTACTTTTCAGGATAAGAACGGCTGTACCAAACTGATTTTTTTATTTACCAACAGTACACCCTTTCAGCATTTTTTCATTTTTTTTAGCTGAAGTTAGATCCTTTCTATTTTAAAATGAATGGTGCCCAAAAAGTCGTACAGCTGAGGTTTCTTTAAAAATAGAAAAGAATTCCAAAAAGACGTACAAAAATTATCTCTTACCCATATCTCTCTACCAAAGAAAACTGAGCTAGTGTGTGTTTAATTTCTTTAGTTCTTTTAAAATCAGGATTCACTCAATTCATTATCAGAAATTAAAAAGAGGTTGCAAGAAAACTACGCCCCAGCTTGGGGCAAACCAATTTTCACAGGGTACAAAATGACGCCGCAAAAAGCGACCAGTTAATATACACGGTACAAAATAACGCCTCAAAAAGCGGGCAAGTTCACAGGTTATAAAATAGCGCTGTCAACGCGGGCTTTTGGAATTTTATTTTTTAAAAAAAGGGTTCAGTGTACTAGCTTTCGAACAAAGTAAAAGCTCTAACTTTGCAGATATTTTTATTTCATAATATTTATTAAACGAAACTACACTATAGCAGTAAGACAAAAGCAGGAAATTTGTAGAATTTTTTATTTCAATTTATCTGATGGTGGTATAGATATTTGAATTTTGTTAATTGACTCTAAGATAAGTGATCCCTGTTTTTTTCTTAAAAGCTAGCTTTATAGTTCAGATCAGCAGATGTGCTGGTTTACTTTAATTTTTTTGCAGTGTTAGATTTATTTTTGCGGTTAACCGAACAAAAAACTGTTCTTTCTTCTCACCGATGTTTTGCATGAATATTAAAAATACTTTGCTGATACGAAACGATATTTGGAGATTTTTTTGTTGGAAATTCTTAACATATTTGGTAAAAGAATTTTAATACAAGGCAATACTTAGAAATTTTTTTTGAAATTGTTGAAGATTTTTTAAATGTTTGGTAAAGAAGTTTACATATTTTAAGTGCCTTACACATTTTTTTATTTTTTAGACTATTGGGAGCACAGGAGAAATATTTTTACGATTTTTTAAACAATTCTTTTAAATTTTATAATCTAAATACATTTATCATGGAAGCCTTCAACTTTAAAGTCAATCACCTACTGGAATATAAATTAGACTATGAACTGAAAATCCGTCGTACTTTCTCAGAACGTCCGGTCGCGGATAAAAGAAAGATTCTAACGAGGATCTTAAGTAAAGAAATATTCCAATAGATCAGATTGGACTAAATAGTTACAAAAAGTTTCTGATTTTTTAAGGCTAATAAAAATTCTCCTTCTCAAGTTAAAACTCCTGCTTCTCCAAATGGTCACATGTCTCCTTTATTCGTGCATAAATATTTAGATAATAGACCGCATATAAAGATAGATCTATAGGTGCCCATTTCTCGGCTTTACTTGACTCTGGTGCAAATGCCTCCGTTGTAGGTCAGAATGGTATTAAAATTTTAAGTCGTTTAAGTATAAAAATATGCCATGTCGAAAATAGAAGTGTTACCACTGCAGATGGCAGCCGTCTAAAAGTTTTAGGTACGGTTGAGTTGCCGCTAGTCTGCAATGGTCATTGTTTAGTAATCTCTGCTCTAGTAGTACCTTCTCTCTATCACATACTTTGGTTTTAGGATGTGATTTTGCACAAAAATTCGGAATTTTAGTAAATTTTAAAAATAATTCGTGGTATCCACAGTCCCTAGAAGTCAATTCTCATACAAGTTTTAAAGATTGTTATTCAGAAAGTTCTTTAGAAAACCTTTTCTCACGTCTATGTACCCTAGGTGATCTCTCGCGGACGGAGCGCTCAAAGGCAGAAAAAGTAATAAGCTCTTTCAATGAAATAAGTAGTAAAGATAGGTTAGGCCGAACGAAAAAAATCACCATGTCTATAGATACGGCTGATGCCAGTCCTGTAAAGACAAGGCCCATCGCCATGTCTCCATATATGTCAAAAGTATTAAATAAAGAGTTAGACGAAATGTTGAAACTCGGAGTGATTGAAGAATCAAACAGTCCTTGGTGTTCTCCAATCTTATTGGTGAAAAAGGCCGATGGACAGTATCGTCTATGCTTTGACGGAAGAAAGCTCAACGAGGTCAGCAAATTTGATAACTATCCATTACCGAACATCGATAGAATTTTGACATCACTCAGGAATGCTAAGTATGTATCTTCGATAGACCTTAGAAAGGCTTTCTGGCAAATTCCTTTGGACAAATCCTCTAAGGAAAAGACCGCTTTTGCAGTAGTAGGCCGAGGTCTATTTCAGTTCGTCACTATGCCGTTTGGTCTAAAGAACGCTGCTCACACTCAGCAACGTTTGGTGGACGCTATATTTGGTCCGAAATATGAGCCACATATTTTTACCTATCTCGATGATATTTTAGTAACATCGGAAGACTTCGAATCGCATATTCGCTTACTTAAAGAAGTAAAAAATAAATTGAAAGAGGCCGGACTGACGATAAATTTGAGCAAATGTGATTTTTTCAAAACTTCTTTAAAGTTTTTAGGCTATATTGTAGGCTCAAATTCTTTGCGTACCGATCCGGATAAAGTAGCAAGCATGGTTAATTATGCGAGACCTACTAATACTACGGAAGTTAAGCGCTTCGTAGGAATGTGTTCATGGTACAGACGTTTTATCGAGAATTTTTCTACCCTGTTGTCGCCTATTAATGATCTTTTGAAAGGACGAAAAAAAGGACAATCGATAGATTGGACAAAGGCAGCCGAAGAATCTTTTATAAAGATTAAAGAGCTATTGGTTTCAGCTCCCATTTTATCCCAACCAGATTTTTCCCAACAGTTTTATACTTCTAGTGATGCTTCTAATACCGGTTTAGGGGGCGTCCTAACACAGAAAATCAATGGTGAGGAAAGAGTGATAGCGTATGCCAGTAGAACTTTATCAAAGGCTGAACGTAACTATTCGGTTGTTGAAAAAGAATGTTTAGCAGTACTCTTTAACATCGAAAAGTTTCGACCTTACATAGAAGGTGTTCCCTTCACGGTCATAACAGATCATTATAGTTTATTGTGGCCTAATTCTATTAAAAACCCTAGTGGCAAACTAGCGCGTTGGGCGATTAAACTGAGACAACATACATTTAATTTAATTCATAGAAAAGGAGTCCACAATGTTATTCCTGACGCTTTGTCAAGAATCCCAGATCATACAGCGGACGAAAACAGTCTTAATGCACAGATTGGCGTAAGAATCGATACAGTTGATGTAGATCGCATTGATCCATGGTACGATAATTTACGGCAGCAAATTAAAGAATTTCCTCAAAACTTTCCGCAGTGGAAGGTGGAAAATGATTTCGTGTACAAGTTTATCCCAAACCAGTTGCCTTTAAAAGTTAATGTACCCGAGTGGAAAATACTAGTTCCTAAACCACAGAGAGAGGAAATTATAGACATGTGTCACACTCCTCCTACTTCTGGTCATTTTGGTTTTTATAAAACTCTTTACAGGGTTCAGGAACAGTATTATTGGCCAAAAAATGCGTTTTGATATCTTAAAGTTTGTGAGGACTTGTGAAGTATGTGGAGCGCAGAAATCTCCAAATACACTACCTATGGGGCTGATGGGAAAAGAGAAAACGGTTAATTACCCTTTTCAAGTCATAGCAGCTGATCTAGTAGGCCCATTCCCACGTTCAAAAAGGGGAAATAAATGGCTTCTCGTGGTTTCTTGCTGGTTTACAAAGTATACCATGCTATTTCCTTTGAAAAGCTCTAAAGCTGGACATATAGAGAGAATTTTGGAAAATAATGTCTTTCTAATCCACGGTGTTCCGTCGCTCTTAATATGCGATAACGGTACTCAGTTTACCTCTAAGAGTTTTAAGAGCTTAAGTGAAACTTATGGTTTTAACATCCGTTTTAATCCTGTGTACTCTCCACAATGTAATTTTGTTGAACGTAATAACCGAACAGTCGGGACCGCTTTAAGAAGTTACGTTGATTCACATGACACTTGGGATGGCAATATTTCCAAAATTCAACAAGCAATAAATACCGCAAGACACGAAGTAACAGGGTTCACACCGTCTTTCTTAGTTTACGGCAGACATATACCTCTATCTGGATCGTATTATAAAAATTTAGACTTGGATGTCAATGTTGACAGCGAAATAATTCCGGGTAACAGGGGTGAGTATGCCGAAAATTTAAAGGGTTTAAAAGATATTTTCACCGACGTGCGTAGTAGGATACATAAGGCTTATGAACGGAACAGTAAGTCTTACAACCTTAGAAAAAGGGATTTTTCCTTTAATATAGGAGATCACGTTTGGCGAAAAAATAAAATTCTTTCCAGTGCAGCAGATAAATTCACATCTAAGTTGGTACCTAAGTATGTGCATTGCGTGATTAGAGAAAAGATTTCAGATTTAGTTTATGGTTTAGTTAATTTAGATGGGACTAAAGTAGGACGATGGCATATTAAAGGCTTAAAACCATTCAATGAACCTAACCCTAATGAAAGTTTGTCAGAAGAAGAATAATTTATATTTACATTATCTTAATTGCTTTACTTTACTTTTTTTGATGTTGCTCTGTAGAGGTGACGACCTCGTTTTTTTTGACTGTTATAAAAGTTGAGCAGAGAATAGCTTACTTTTATTGTTTATTGCTAAGGTTTTGGGTACTGATCATATCCAAACTTAGGTTGATTGTAGTTGATGTTTAGCATCGACTCAGCTGTTGCGAGCTTGCGAAAGAGTCACACTCAGGATATATCATAAGACTGGTATGTCGGTGGTCGCGGGATTTGATTTGCTTATGACCCCAAATAATATCCAGTTCTTGACACTTGGAAGCGAAATTTTGATTAGAGGCAATCCAAGGTGATCTTGAGTTAGGACAAGCGCAAGATGTAGCTCGTGTAGTGTGATGTAGAGTCAAAATTTTTATGAGCAATTTCAAAGTTTGTTACCCCGAGTGGGTGTATTTTTATTACCTTAGTGGTATATGTTGGGTGCAATTAAGAGTAAATTGATTTTGGTTATCCAGTAAGTCTAGGACTTGGATTAATTTGATTTAGATCTTCTTCTGAATTGACAAACTGAGGGTATTTTCTATTTTTTTTCAGGGCCGTTTAAACGTTACCTTTGAGTCACTAACTTTTTTAAATTTTTTTGCATAGACTCATAGGCGTATGTTGAGTTTTTTCGGTATACTATCAGATAGATAGGAAATTGAAGTCCTGCACGAGAACTAAAGGCTGATCATTTACAAGAGATGAGAGCAGAGTAAGACAGTCGTTTCACAAAGAAATGATCAAAATCTGATACCGAGATGAGAACCTTGTCAAGAGAGGCTAAGCGCAGTGAAGGAAGATTCCTAACCGAATTTTTAGATTTTCACCAGATAATCTAGAAGTTTGGGCTGACAGAAAACGGTTATGCCTGATACCTGTAGCAGTTTCTTCTAGAGGCTATTGTCTAGGAAGACGATTAACACCATGATCGAATATTCTAGCTGTCAACGATGTTTTCTTCTTGTTTCTGATTAAGCTGGAAAAGCTCTTGTCGTCTTCAAAAGTTTTGTTGCGTTGCCACCGAAAAATAGAGAAATTTTTGCTTAATGTAGCCTTTTAAGCTCATTTTCGTAGTTTGGAAATTTCCATTAGAAGCTTGGTTAAGTCAACCTTGTAAACCTTTTAGGTTGTATCCCATGAGTTATTTGTTTTTACAGGCTGTGATGCACCGGGTGCTAACAGATGCCGTTACGACGTTTGGCAAGGAGTTAGTCTTCCTGAGGAACAGACTAATTGGAAGGGTAGTCTATGGGGGGCAAACGTTTGACCTTTGGGACCTTTAGAGGTTTTGTTACCCAATGGTTATTTCTATTTGAACCAAAGGAGAGCCTAGCTACTGTAGTCGACCTCAGCTCCAATTAGCCTATTAGTGGTGACAGGCTGTTGGCAGTAGTGTGTTTCGGAACACCCTATTGATTAATTTTTTTGACTTATGGTGGTGTGGTAGACACCGTTTCAGTTTAGTGGATGCTATAATCTACTCCCTTTTGTTGGTGGACACCAGGGTCACCAATTCTGTATTTTATTGTCTCCACCTTTCAGTATATCGTGGTGAGGTGTTTGTCTCCTGTTATGTGGGATGGATTGAATGTTTTTCGTTGTTGTTCCAGGGCGAGACCAGTACACGAGGGTTCTTCATGCAACTTGGAGAAGCGCAATGCTGGTTAAATTTTATATCTCTGTGTAGCCACCCTGAAGAATGACGGAGGGCGTTTCTTCTGGTTCATGTTTCTAGGCAGATTTGTCACTTTGGTGCGATGTGCCGAAGATTTGATTAGCTTTTGCTAAGAGCTTTCACCAAGCTCAGTATGGAGTTATCATAACCAAGAGTTTGGGATTTGAACTCCTGTATATATTTCTGTACATATTTCTGTATATATTTCAGTGTATGTTGGTTGCCTGAGGGCATGTGCTCAAAATGCGAGATTTTGAGTCGTTTTGCTTATGGACTCCCATATATAGGATTATGACTTTAGGGAGGTCCTATTTCGAGACTTGCTGTCTCATATAGTTATATTGGGAATGTTTCCTTGAATGTTAGTTGCGCGTGGACTAATCATTCTGTTCTTTGTGAACATTGCTTTTTGAAGCAGGATCATTCAGTTTGGTGAATTTTAGCTTTTATAGCTATTCACTGTGTTTAGAGTGAATTTTAGCTTTTGTAGCTATTCACTGTGCCTATAGTGATATTGTTAGCTTTTATAGCTGCTCACTATGTTAATGGCGAGATTGTTCTTTTAGAACGCAGACTTTGTGTAGTCGAGGACTATTTACAGAGTGTTTTCTTGGCGAGGAGCCGAGGCTTTTTTCTGGCGATGTACCAGAATGTTTTCTTGGCGAGGAGCCGAGGTTTTTTTCTGGCGATGTACCAGAATGTTTTCTTGGCGAGGAGCCGAGGTTTTTTCTGGCGATATACCAGAGTGTTTTCTTGGCGAGGAGCCGAGTTTTTTTTTGGCGATATACCAGAGTGTTTTGTTGGCGATAAGCTGACGTGTTTTCTGGCGATCAACCAGAGCGCTTTCCCTAGCGATTTTAGCATGTCTAGATGTCTTAGGACGTCGACATTGCGCGATTATTTTCCGAGTGCGACTAGTAGTGATACTAGATTTAGAATGTTCTCTTAGCGATGAGCTAGAGCATGGATGGCGATTTTTCCCGAGCGTTTGTCTGGATATTTATCCAGATATTTATTTTTTTTTTTTGGCCTAGTGCTAAATGGTCTGACAAGACTTTTTCTTTTTAGTGTAAGTGTTTGCACTAGAATCATTTTTTTATTTTTTTTTTCTTTATTTAAGAATTTTTATAAATTT
This sequence comes from Pachyrhynchus sulphureomaculatus, assembly GCA_019049505.1. Lineage (NCBI taxonomy): Eukaryota > Metazoa > Arthropoda > Insecta > Coleoptera > Curculionidae > Pachyrhynchus > Pachyrhynchus sulphureomaculatus. The sequence continues at coordinate 143,978,199 of CM032446.1, forward strand.
CTTTTGCTGAAATAGAAAATTTTCAGACAATCCTTAAAATATTTTAAGGGGGGTGTTCATATTTTATTTCAGTTCACTTTTTTTGATTTAGACAAGAGTCTAGACAAAGTTATATTTTTTTTTGTTTTGGTAACAATAACAGAGCTGATTCTTTTATATAAGAAGACCGCGATTGTTATTTTGGAAAGGTATTTCTTATGTTCATGCAAGGATTTTTATTTGCTTTTTGATGTACTTAACCTTAGTGCTTAATTAAGTTAAGTCTAGTTATAAGATTCTTGTGATCATGCAAAGATTTTCATTTGGTTTTCATTGTACTTAATATTAGTGCTTAATTGAATTAAGTCTAGTAGTAAGGTCCGAAGTTTGTACTTTTGTTTTAAGTTCTGACCTTAGTATTAAGTGATAGTGTACCACTTTGTACCTTTGCATAAGTAGCCTAAGTTTAATAGACTAGTGTAGTCTATTTCTTTTTGGAAGGGGGTAAATGTAACATTCATTTTTTCCTAGATTTTAAGACCATGTAATGTTACTGATTTTTCACTTCAAATTGTACTTATTTTCATTTTTGTATCGAACGGTATATTAATCAAAGATTCCAAGCCGTTCGGTATATTAGTGTGCTGTGCGGGTTTCTGACCGAATCTTTCGGCACGCCGGGATTGGTTGAAAATGTGTATCCGGATTTTTGGTTCCGGCGTCGCGATATTACCGAGAGAAGGCGACGACTTATTTAAGGGTCCAAAGAACGACGGTCGAGGCTGAGTACCATCAAGCCGCAGCCAGGAATTTTCATCGGAGCCGCCAAGAAGCTTCCTTCGACGGAGCTGCAGTAAAGGCTCATTACAACAATCATGAGAGCTAAATAATGCACAAGTTTTTTAACGAAAAGCCGTAGTGGGCTCTCTAAGTGTTTACGAGAAAAGTGTGAATTCGTGTTCCATCGAAGCCGAAATAAAAACAGTAAGTTACCAAAACATCCTTCCATAGACTTATCCCTGAGTAGTGCCTTAACAACAATTTGAACTGACTAAAAAGTGAAGTGAAAAGCACTATTTTTCGTCTTCGGGAGTAGTCAGAGATTAGAATTTAAATGTCGTAACTACCTGTTAGGCTAAAATTTTTAGTAATCCTGTAAAACTGCAAAGGTTAGAACTTTTCATTTTTAAA
>CM032446.1:143986868-144114368 GCA_019049505.1 Pachyrhynchus sulphureomaculatus
TGTTAAAAATAAATACAAATATGTAGTCTACAAACAATTCTTTTAAATAAAAATTAATAATATTGTAATTTAAATATACCATTATTGCATAAAAACTCTTAAGAAACATAAAATTACTAAAAAAAATACAGTGCGTCTAATAATTTGGCCAGGGACTGTACATACATATATACATATATACATATACATATACATATACATATACATATACATATACATATACATATATACATATATACATATATACATATATACATATATACATATATATATATATATATATATATATATATATATATATATATATATATATATATATATATATATATATATATATATATATACCCTCTCGGGACCTTTCACCTTGTCGTTGGTGAGAGGGCTTAGTAGCCTCCAAGTTCTAAGGCGCGATGCCGACGGTAGCATGGCTACTGGTAGGGCTCCCCTTGTCAGTAACATCTTGATGGAGGAGATGAAGCTAAGAAAGGCCACAACTACAGCGTCTTACCCAGATTGGGCGACTGAACACAAAACTCGCCAACCCGTCTGGCAAGCGTGGTGATTAAAGGCCAACCCCCCCTCTTGAGATATGGATAGATGGAATGAACGGCCCTTAGTCCACAGCAGTCCTGAAGCTCGCGATTACGTCAGCAGTCGATGTGGATAAGGGACAAAGGGTGCTAAGAATACCTGCGTGAGGCAAACGAAACTAGCATTCATGTTAATATTTACATAAGGACGATGAGTACTGATAAGGTGGAAGAACTGGAAGAGAAGGTGAAACAGATGAAATGGAACATAATGGATATTAGTGAGATTAAAAGAAGGGGTGAACAATGCTTAGCACTACATTCAGAAAATACATTATATTACAAGGGAATAGAAGTAGAAAGTGAGTAAGAGAACACTGGAGGAGTAGGTTTTATAATAAATAGAAAAATAGCTCATAACATAATAACATAACGCAATATCAAATAGGGTAGCTTATGTTGTACTTAAGACAACAAAGCACTGTAAAATAAAAAAATAATTCAAGTGTATGCCCCAACAACATCGCACGATGATGATTCGGTTGAAGATTTCTACGACGAAATAAGAACGGGATCGTTGTCATTATACACTGATGATTGGCGATTTTAACGCCAAAATAGGCGGTCAGGTTGACGCAAGTGAAAATAAAATAGGTAAATTCGGTTTAGGTATAAGGAACGAACGTGATCAAATGTTAATAAACTTTTTAGAACATCAATTATTCGCTAGGAACACCTTTTACCACAAAAAAAAAACACGTAGAAAATGGTCATGGGTAAGTCCAAACGGAGTGGTAAAAAAACGAGATAGACTATATATTATAAAATATAATAAAAGATGTAGCAGTTATCAATAGGATAAATAGGGGAAGTGACCACAGAATAGTCCAAAGAAGAATAGAAATAAACGAATGCATAAAAAGAAAAAAGTCCATCATAAGAAAGGAACGAAAAATTGATATACATACCTCAAGAGTAAAGAAAGCAGAATACCAAAGAAAAATAAGAAAAGAATTAATTAAAACCGATGACCTTGATAACAAAAAAGATAAACGAAATTAATATAATACTGACGAATATTTTGGCGAAAACAGGAGAGCAAATAGCTAGAAAGAAGAGCAACAAAACAAAAATATGGAGCATAAAAACGGAAGAACTGTTTGACGAAAGACGTAAACTGCTCGCCCAGGGAAAGAGAAATACAATTCAGATTGTAGAAACTAACAAAACCCTTAAAAAGTACATCAAAAAAGATAATAGAAAACACCTAAATAGAAAAAATCATAGAACAGAACAAAAACATGAAAGCACTCCGACTAAGCCTAGGAAAAACTATAATACACAACATAAAGGATGAAAGTGGAGAAGACGTGAAAGATCTAAAAAAAATCACACATAATTCAAACATACTATCAGAATTTGTATGATCAAGAAACTGCCACCAAAGGATCTTAGAGAACTTCGAAATAGAAAGATAGTTGATAGATGTTAGCTCAGAAGAAATACCAAAGTTAACAGATGAAGAAATATTAACAACACTAAAAACTATGAAAAACAATAAAACACCCGGACCTGATGGAGTATTAACAGAATTAATGAAAGAAGAAGGTGACTTGGTGGTACAGGTTGTATCTTATGAGAAATTGTTCTTAGTTTGAGGCATCTTTTTCCGTACCCTGTGAGAAGTTGTTTGTCCCACGCTTGAGCGCAATTTTGTAAGATGTGCTAATTTTGCTTTATTTTTCGCCCCATGTAGACTGCGTCATTTTGTAACATTTTTAACTACTGGACGCCCCAAGCTTGAGCACAATTTTCTTGCAGCCCCGCTTTAATTTCTGATAATGAATTGAGTGAGACCTGATCTTAAAGGAACTAAAGAAATTAAAGAAATACTAGCTCAGTTTTCCTTGGTAGAGAGATATGGGTAAGAGATAATTTTTGTACGTCTTTTTGGAATTTAATTCTATTTTTAAAGAAACCTCAGTTGTACGACTTTTTTTTGGGCACCACTCATTTTAAAATAGAAACGGTTTAACTTCAGCTAAGAAAAAATGAGAAAAAACTGAAGTGTTTTATGGATATTACTAAAAAGAAATTAGTCTAGCACAACTGATCCTGAAAAGAAAAATAAATATTCAGTGAGACACTAGCTTTAATCAACAAAAAAAGAATTTATTCATGTTTTTTAAAATGAAAATAAAAAGTTCTAACCTTTACAGTTATACCAAAAAATTCTAGCCTAAATAGTAGTTGTTACATTTAAACTTTAAACTTTTACAACCCCCGAAGGCGAGACATCGTGTTTTACACTTCACTTTTTTGTCCGTTATACGTTGCTGTTAATGCACTACTCTCAAATAAGTCTATTGGAGGGAGTTTTGTTGACTTACTGTTTTTCAGTCCTGCTGTGATGGACTTCGCCCGATTTCACACTTTTTCTTAACACTTAGAAAGCTCACTACAGCTTTTATTGTCGAAACTGGTACTTTTACTTAGCGGCTTCTGAAGAATATTAGCCTACTTCGGCTAGATGGAAAATAGCCTCTCGGCTAGACGGTACTGCCTGGTCTGCGGCTCGATCGAAAAAAAGCCTTGCTGGTAGTTTCTCAGGCCCTTAAATAATCGTGCGATTTTTGCCGGTAATATCCGGACGCTCCAATCAAAACTCCGGGTCAAACATTTCGCCAATCGTGGCCTGGCGGTAGGTTCGATCAGCAACCCGCACCACACAGTATATACTGAATGTCCTGAAACTTTTGTTTAATATACCGGTCGATGTTTTTTAAAATAAAAATAAATACAATTCGAAGTGAAAAATCAGTAACATTGCATGGTCTTAAAATCCAGGAAAAAATGAATGTTACATTTACCCCCCTTCCAAAAAGAAATAGACTACACTAGTCTATTAAACTAAGGCTACTGATGAAAAGGTACACAGTGGTACACTATCACTTAATACTAAGGTCAGAACTTAAAACAAAATTACAAACTTCGGTCCTTACTACTAGACTTAATTCTATTAAGCACTAATATTAAGTACAATGAAAACCAAATGAAAATTTTTGCAAGTACACAAGAATCTTATAACTAGACCTAACTTAATTAAGCACTAAGGTTAAGTACATCAAAAAGTAAATAAAAATCCTTGCATGAACATAAGAAATACCTGTTCAAAGTAACAATCGCGGTCTTCTTATATAAAAGAATCAGCTCTGTTATTGTTACCAAAACAAAAAAATAACTGTCTAGACTCTTGTCTAAATCAAAAAAAAAGTGAACTGAAATAAAATATGAACACCTGCCTTAAGATATTTTAAGGATTGTCTGAAAATTTTCTATTTCAGCAAAAGAAATTTATAAAAATTCTTAAATAAAGAAAAAAAATAAAAAAAATGATTCTAGTGCAAACACTTACACTAAAAAGAAAAAGTCTTGTCAGACCAATTAGCACTAGGCCAAAAAAATATATCTGGATAAATATCCAGACAAACGCTCGGGAAAAAATCGCTATCCATGCTCTAGCTCATCGCTAAGAGGACATTCTAAATCTAGTATCACTACTAGTCGCACTCAGAAAATAATCGCACTCTATATCGCAATGTCGACGCCCTAAGACATCCAGACATGCTAAAATCGCTAGGGAAAACGCTCTGGTTGATCGCCAGAAAACACGTCAGCTCATCGCCAACAAAACACTCTGGTATCGCCAGAAAAAAAACTCGGCTCCTCGCCAAGAAAACATTCTGGTACCTCGCCAGAAAAAAACCTCGGCTCCTCGCCAAGAAAACATTCTGGTATATCGCCAGAAAAAACCTCGGCTCCTCGCCAAGAAAACATTCTGGTATATCGCCAGAAAAAACCTCGGCTCCTCGCCAAGAAAACACTCTGTAAATAGTCTTCGACTACACAAAGTCTGCGTTCTAAAAGAACAATCTCGCCTTTAACATAGTGAGCAGCTATAAAAGCTAACAATATCACTATAGGCACAGTGAATAGCTATAAAAGCTAAAATTCACCCTAAACACAGTGAATAGCTATAAAGGCTAAAATTCACCCTAAACACAGTGAATAGCTATAAAAGCTAAAATTCACCAAACTGAATGATCCTGCTTCAAAAAGCAATGTTCACTAAGAACAGAATGATTAGTCCGCGCGCAACTAACATTCTAGGAAACATTCCCAACATAACTATATGAGACAGCAAGTCTCGAAATAGGACCTCCCTAAAGTCATAATCCTATATAGGAGTCCATAAGCAAAACGACTCAAAATCTCGCTTTTGAGCACATGCCCTCAGGCAACCAACATACACTGAAATATATACAGAAATATATACAGTAATATATACAGAAATATATACAGGAGTTCAAATCCCTAACTCTTGGTTATGATAGCTCCATACTGAGCTTGGTGAAAGCTCTTAGCAAAGCTAATCCAATCTTCGGCACATCGCACCAAAGTGACAAATCTGCCTAGAAACATGAGCCAGAAAAAAAAACGCTCTCCGTCATTCTTCAGGGTGGCTACACAGAGAAATAAAACTTAACCAGCATTGCGCCTCTTCAAGTTGCATGAAGAACCCTCGTGTACTGGTCTCGCCCTAGAACAACAACGAAAAACATTCAATCCATCCCACATAACAGGAGACAAACACTTCACCACGATATACTGAATGGTGGAGACAAAAAAAATACAGAATTGGTGACCCTGGAGTCCACCAACAAAAGGGAGTAGATAAGTCAAAAAAAAATTAATCAATAGGGTGTTCCGAAATACACTACTGCCAACAGCCTGTCACCACTAATAGGCTAATTGGAGCTGAGGTCGACTACAGTAGTTAGGCTCTCCTTTGGTTCAAATAGAAATAACCATTGGGTAACAAAACCCCTAAAGGTCCCAAAGGTCAAACGTTCACCCCCCATAGACTACCCTTCCAATCAGTCTGTTCCTCAGGAAGACTAACTCCCTGCCAAACGTCGTAACGGCATCTGTTAGCACCCGGTGCATCACAGCCTGTAAAAACAGATAACTCATGGGATACAACCTAAAAGGTTTACAAGGTTGACTTAACCAAGCTTCTAACGAAATTTTAAAAAACGAAAATGAGCTTAAAAAGGCTACATGAAACAAAAATTGCTCAATTTTCCGGTAGCAACGCAACAAAACTTTTGAAGACGACAAGAGCTTTCCCAGCTTAATCAGAAACAAGAAGAAAACATCGTTGACAGCTAAAATATTCGATCATGGTGTTAATCGTCTCCCTAAACAATAGCCTCTAGAAGAAACTGCTACAGGTATCAGGCATAACCGTTTTCTGTCAGCCCAAACTTCTAGATTACCTCTTGGAAATCTAAAAATTCGGTTAGGAATCTTCCTTCACTGCGCTTAGCCTCTCTTGACAAGGTTCTCATCTCGGTATCAGATTTTGATCATTTCTTTGTGAAACGACTGTCTTACTCTGCTCTCATCTCCTGTAAATGATCAGCCTTTAGTTCTCCTGCAGAACTTCAATTTTCTATCAATCTGATAGTAAACCGAAAAAACTCAACATACGCCTATGAGTCCATGCAAAAAAAATTTTTTAAAAAAATTATTGACTCAAAGGTAACGTTTAAACGGCTCTGAAAAAAAGGAAAATACCCTCAGTTTGTCAATTCAGAAGAAGATCTAAATCAAAATAATCCAAGTCTTAGACTTACTGGATAAACCAAAATCAATTTACTCTTAATTGCACCCAACATATACCACCAAGGTAATAGAAATACACCCACTCGGGTAACAAACTTTGAAATTGCTCTAAAAATTTTGACTCTACATCACCCTACACGAGCTACATCTTGCGCTTGTCCTAACTCAAGATCACCTTGGATTGCGTCTAATCAAAATTTCGCTTCCAAGTGTCAAGAACTGGATATTATTTGGGGTCATAAGCAAATCAAATCCCGCGACCACCGACATACCAGTCTTATGATATATCCTGAGTGTGACTCCTTCGCAAGCTCGCAAAACTGAGTCGATGCTAAACATCAACCACAATCAACCTAAGTTTGGGATATGGCCAATACCCAAAACCTTAGCATTAAACAATAAAAGTAAGCTATTCTCTGCTCAACTTTTATAACAGTCAAAAAAAAACGAGGTCGTCACCTCTACAGAGCAACATCAAAAAAAAATTTAAGCAATTAAGATATTGTAAATATAAATTATTCTTCTTCTGACAAACTTTCATTAGGGTTAGGTCCGTTGAATGGTTTTAAGTCTTTAATATGCCATCGTCCTATTTTAGTCCCATCTAAATTAACTCTAAACCATAAACTAAATCTGAAATCTTTTCTCTAATCACGCAATGCACATACTTAGGTACCAACTTAGATGTGAATTTATCTGCTGCACTGGAAAGAATTTTATTTTTTCGCCAAACGTGATCACCTATATTAAAGGCAAAATCCCTTTTCCTAAGGTTGTAAGACTTACTGTTCCGTTCATAAGCCTTATGTATCCTACTACGCACGTCGGTGAAAATATCTTTTAAACCCTTTAAATTTTTCGGCGTACTCACCCCTGTTACCCGGAATTATTTCGCTGTCAACATTGACATCCAAATCTAAATTTTTATAATACGATCCAGATAGAGGTATCTGTCTGCCGTAAACTAAGAAAGACGGTGTAAACCCGGTTACTTCGTGTTTGAATCTTTGAAATTCCTTTATCCCGAATTATCACGTGAATCATCGAATATTACTTTGAACGAAATTATATTGTAGAGGGCACACGGGATTGAAACGTATGTTAAAACTATATGTCTCACTTAAGCTCTTAGGACACTCAGAAGTAAACTGAGTACCGTTATCGCATATCGAAAGCGATGAAACTCCGTGGATTAGAAAAATATCGTTTTCTAAAATTTTCAAAAAGCATTCGGCTTTAGAGCTTTTCAAAGGAAATAACACGGTATACTTTGTTAATCAGCAAGAAATTACGAAAAGTCATTTATTTCCCTTTTTTGAACGTGGAAATGGGCCTACTAGATCAGCTGCTATGACTTGAAAAGGGTAATAAACCGTTTTCTCTTTTCCCATCAGTCCCATAGGTAGTGCATTTGGAGATTTCTGCGCTCCACATACTTCACAAGTCCTCACAAACTTTAAGATAACAAAACGCATTTTTGGCCAAATTAAATTAAATGTATGTTGTCTCAGCCTAATCGCCCAACGCGCTAGTTTGCCACTAGGGTTTTTAATTGAATTAAGCCACAATAAACTATAATGATCTGTTATGACCGTGAAAGGAACACCTTCTATGTAAGGTCGAAACTTTTCGATGTTAAAGAGTACTGCTAAACATTCTTTTTCAACAACCGAGTAGTTACGTTCAGCCTTTGACAAAGTTCTACTGGCATACGCTATCACTCTTTCCTCACCATTGATTTTCTGTGTTAGGACGCCCCCTAAACCGGTATTAGAAGCATCACTAGAAATATAAAACTGTTGGGAAAAATCTGGTTGGGATAAAATTGGAGCTGAAACCAATAGCTCTTTAATCTTTATAAAAGATCTTTCTGCTGCGTTTGTCCAATCTATCGATTGTCCTTTTTTCCGTCCTTTCAAAAGATCATTAATAGGCGACAACAGGGTAGAAAAATTCTCGATAAAACGTCTGTACCACGAACACATTCCTACGAAGCGCTTAACTTCCGTAGTATTAGTAGGTCTCGCATAATTAACCATGCTTGCTACTTTATCCGGATCGGTACGCAAGGAATTTGAGCCTACAATATAGCCTAAAAACTTTAGAGAAGTTTTGAAAAAAATCACATTTGCTCAAATTTATCGTCAGTCCGGCCTCTTTCAATTTATCTTTTACTTCCTTAAGTAAGCGAATATGCGATTCGAAGTCTTCCGATGTTACTAAAATATCATCAAGATAGGTAAAAATATGTGGCTCATATTTCGGACCAAATATGGCGTCCACTAAACGTTGCTGAGTTTGAGCAGCGTTCTTAAGACCAAACGGCATAGTGACGAACTGAAATAGACCTCGGCCTACTACTGCAAAAGCGGTCTTTTCTTTAGAGGATTTGTCTAAAGGAATTTGCCAGAAAGCCTTTCTAAGGTCTATCGAAGATACATACTTAGCATTCCTGAGTGATGTCAAAATTCTGTCGATGTTCGGTAATGGGTAGTTATCAAATTTGCTGACCTCGTTGAGCTTTCTTCCGTCAAAGCACAGACGATACTGTCCATCGGCCTTTTTCACCAATAAGATTGGAGAACACCAAGGACTGTTTGATTCTTCAATCACTCCGAGTTTCAACATTTCGTCTAACTCTTTATTTAATACTTTTGACATATAAGGAGACATGGCGAAGGGCCTTGTCTTTACAGGACTGGCATCAGCCGTATCTATAGACATCTTGATTTTATTCGTTCGGCCTAACCTATCTTTACTACTTATTTCATTGAAAGAGCTTATTACTTTTTCTGCTTTTAAGCGTTCCGTCCGCGAGAGATCATCTAGGGTACATAGACGCGAGAAAAGGTTTTCTAAAGAACTTTCTGAATAACAATCTTTAAAACTTGTTTAAGAATTGTCTTCTAGGGACTGTGGATACCACGAATTATTTTTAAAATTTACTAGAATTCCGAATTTTTGTGCGAAATCACATCCTAAAACCAGAGTATGTGATAGAGAAGGTACTACTAGAGCAGAGATTACTAAACAATGACCATTGCAGACTAGCGGCAACTCAACCGTACCTAAAACTTTTAGACGGCTGCCATCTGCAGTGGTAACACTTCTATTTTTGACGTGGCATATTTTTATACTTAAACGACTTAAAATCTTAATACCATTCTGACCTACAACGGAGGCATTTGCACCAGAGTCAAATAAAGCCGAGAAATGGGCACCTAATAGATTTATCTTGATATGCGGTCTGTTGTCTAAATATTTATGCACGAATAAAGGAGACATGTGACCATTTGGAGAAGCAGGAGTTTTAACTTGAGAAGGATAATTTTTATTAGACTTAAAAAAATCAGAAACTTTTTGTAACCATTTAGTCCAATCCGATCTACTGGAATATTTTTGTTCGTCCGTGTTTCTAGAACGTTTTGGATTAGGGGCTTTACTGCGAACATGAGCTTGTGACTTAGCCGAAAGATTAGAGGCTTTTTTGTTGGACTTAGGATATCCGCCTCGGTAATATACCGTCCTTACTCGTTTTTTGTACATTTGGGGCATGATGTTAGTCTCACGCCTGTTGTTCCACATTTGAAACAAAATACCCTCTTTGGTGCTGTACAATTTTGGTAAGTGTGATTCGGGCCTGTGCAATTCCAACACGTGAAAATTGCCTTAGGTGAAACCGGCTTGTCGTTCACTTTAGCTGCAATGTCGCTAATTTTAGAGTCATTATCTTTTCCTTTACCCGTTTTCTGGTTACTCCTAGGGTTCCGATTTACATTCCCAACTTTATTTGTCGAGACTCCACTTCGGCCATTTGGATTATACCTTACCTGGTGTATATTAGTTTCGCTTTTTGGTCTGCTCTTTTCTAACAAATAATCGGACTCTTCAAGTTTCCTACATAACCCGGCGAGTTCGGCTACCGAATTTATATCTAGTAGAGCTAACCGATTGACGAAACTAGGCAGAATATTCCTACGTATAAATTTAACTTTGGTACATTCCAAAGGCTTGATGGACAACCTACAAAATAAAGATTCCATGTGGGCAATAAAAATCACAGTGGACTCATCCTTCTTTTGTCGCCTCCTCTTTATTTCTGACCACAATTCTTCATCAGCATCACAGTGCAAGAAGTCCTTCTTTAGCCTATCTACCAAGGAATGCCAGTCGTTGACACTTGATTTTATGCTTCTATACCAAATGAAGGCATCGCCAGTGAAAAATTCAACAGCAGAGCTGAAAAGTTCATCTTCCGATACTTTCCTAGCTTGAGCTATTTCAGTCAGCCTCTCCAAAAAAGGATAGAGTCTCTTTGAGTCTCCATTAAATTTCAATTGCCATTCGCTGACAGGAATATTTCTGGCTGCGCAATTCACGATTGGAGCTGGTACGTTTATGGCTGGGGTTGTAATAGGCAGCTGTGGTAACTCATGGCCAGGAGCTATCTTTTCGGCAAGATTTGCTTCCATGAGTACACACGTAGCTATTGTTTCTTGAACATATTTGGAAAACTTCGACGCTTCCTCTTCGTCATCCGGCCTGGGAATTCTTTGTACACGACCCGCTACATGCGATAAACGTGATTTAACCCGGTGTACAAGTGAATCATTTGGATCGCCGTCATAACTATCGATTAAGTTTTGGATAGAATTTAAACTCTTTTCGATACCAGCCGTTTCTTCTGTAAAAGACAGGGTGTCATCCCCTATTTTTATCGTTTTTTTTTTTTTTTTTTTTTTCCCGGCTCATTAATTTCTTTACTTAAGATCCTCGTTAGAATCTTTCTTTTATCCGCGACCGGACGTTCTGAGAAAGTACGACGGATTTTCAGTTCATAGTCTAACTCATATTCCAGTAGGTGATTGACTTTAAAATTGAAGGCTTCCATGATAAATGAATAAAATTTAAAAGAACTGTTTTAAAAAAAACGTAAAAATATTTCTCCTGTGCTCCCAATAGTCTAAATAAAAAAATACGTAAAGGCACTTAAAATATGTAAACTTCTTTATCAAACATTTAAAAAATCTTCGACAATTTCAAAAAAAATTTCTAAGTATTGCCTTCTATTAAAATCCTTTTATTAAGATATCTTAAGAATTTCCTATAAAAAAATCTCTAAATATCGTTTCGTATATCAGCAAAGTATTTTTAATATTCATGCGAAATATAGGTGAGAAAAAAGAACAGTTTTTTGTTCGGTTATCCGCAAAATAAATCAACAATGCAAAATTAAAGTCGACCAACACATCTGCCAATCTGAACTATAAAGCCAGCTTTTAAGAAAAAAGTAGGAATCTCTTATCTTAGAGTCAACAACAAAATTCAAATATCTATATCAGATAAATTGAAATAAAAAAATTCTACAAATTTCCTGCTTTTGTCTTACTGCTATAGTGTAGTTTCGTTTAATAAATATTATGAAATAAAATATCTGCAAAGTTAGAGCTTTTATTTTGTTCGAAAGCTAGTACACTGAACCCTTTTTTTTTTTAAAAAATAAAATTCCAAAAGCCCCGCGTTGACAGCGCTATTTTGTAACTTATGAAAAATTGTTCTTAGTTTGAGGCATCTTTTTCCGTACCCTGTGAGAAGTTGTTTGTCCCACGCTTGAGCGCAATTTTGTAAGATGTGCTAATTTTGCTTTATTTTTCGCCCCATGTAGACTGCGTCATTTTGTAACATTTTTAACTACTGGACGCCCCAAGCTTGAGCACAATTTTCTTGCAGCCCCGCTTTAATTTCTGATAATGAATTGAGTGAGACCTGATCTTAAAGGAACTAAAGAAATTAAAGAAATACTAGCTCAGTTTTCCTTGGTAGAGAGATATGGGTAAGAGATAATTTTTGTACGTCTTTTTGGAATTTAATTCTATTTTTAAAGAAACCTCAGTTGTACGACTTTTTTTTGGGCACCACTCATTTTAAAATAGAAACGGTTTAACTTCAGCTAAGAAAAATGAGAAAAAACTGAAGTGTTTTATGGATATTACTAAAAAGAAATTAGTCTAGCACAACTGATCCTGAAAAGAAAAATAAATATTCAGTGAGACACTAGCTTTAATCAACAAAAAAAAAATTTATTCATGTTTTTTAAAATGAAAATAAAAAGTTCTAACCTTTACAGTTATACCAAAAAATTCTAGCCTAAATAGTAGTTGTTACATTTAAACTTTAAACTTTTACAACCCCCGAAGGCGAGACATCGTGTTTTACACTTCACTTTTTTGTCGTTATACGTTGCTGTTAATGCACTACTCTCAAATAAGTCTATTGGAGGGAGTTTTGTTGACTTACTGTTTTTCAGTCCTGCTGTGATGGACTTCGCCCGATTTCACACTTTTTCTTAACACTTAGAAAGCTCACTACAGCTTTTATTGTCGAAACTGGTACTTTTACTTAGCGGCTTCTGAAGAATATTAGCCTACTTCGGCTAGATGGAAAATAGCCTCTCGGCTAGACGGTACTGCCTGGTCTGCGGCTCGATCGAAAAAAAGCCTTGCTGGTAGTTTCTCAGGCCCTTAAATAATCGTGCGATTTTTGCCGGTAATATCCGGACGCTCCAATCAAAACTCCGGGTCAAACATTTCGCCAATCGTGGCCTGGCGGTAGGTTCGATCAGCAACCCGCACCACACAGTATATACTGAATGTCCTGAAACTTTTGTTTAATATACCGGTCGATGTTTTAAAATAAAAATAAATACAATTCGAAGTGAAAAATCAGTAACATTGCATGGTCTTAAAATCCAGGAAAAAATGAATGTTACAAGGTGTTGAAACTCTTATTTAATAAATGTCTAGAAGAGGAGAAGATACCAGAAACAATGTTACTTTTTAAAAAAGGTGATAACCCTAAGTTAGACAATTACCGTCCAATATCATTACTTTCAAAAATATACAAATTGTTTACCAAAATAATAATTAATAGATTTGGAAACAAACTGGAATTAAACCAACAGAACAGGCTGGCTTCAGGAAGAGTTTTAGTGCATGTGATCATCTCTTAACTATCAGAACTTTAATAGAGAAAGCACAGAATATAACTTAAAGTTGTACCTAGTATTTATAGAATATCAAAAGGCTTTTGATAGCATGGAGAGCTGGGTCGTCGAAAGAGCCATGTAGAACAGCAGAATAGACTATAGATATACTCAGCGTATAAGAACAACTTACAACAAGGCTCAAATGATAGTGGAAACAGATAGTAAAACAAATCCTATACCTATCAAACGTGGAGTAAAACAGGCAGAGTCCATGAGCCCAAAACTATTTATGGGAGCATTAGAAGTTTTCAAGAAACTTGAATGGGAAAAAAAAGAGATCAATATAAATGGACAAAAGTTAAATCATCTGCGTTATGCTGATGATGCAGTACCTGAACTATATATATATATATATATATATATATATATATATATATATATATATATATATATATATATATATATATATATATATATATATTATATATATATATATATATCTATATATATATATATATATATATATATATATATATATATATATATATATATATATATATATAGATTTGATTTCTTGAACCTTTATGTAAATAAATCTTTTTGATGTATCTTGAGTTTTGGTTCATCAAATGAAAATCTTGGAGTTCTTTTGAATTTTTTTTTTATATTATTTTTTGACGTTTCGCCCCTAGTTTTGGGCATTTTGCTACAACCGCACTCAACAAGCACGAAAACGAAACAAATCACAGTTTTTAATTACAAAGAAACCAAGATGCTAAATAAGGACCACAATTATCATAAACTGATAATTAAAGAAATGATAGAAATAAGGAGAGAAAAAAAACGCGGTAAAACGACAGAACTGACATCAAAGATCTAAGTTTAATATACAATAACATCTTACCTAATTAGTGTCAATTTCTTTAAACTTAATAATTATAGTAAAAATAAACAATTAAATAAATAAAAAAAAAAGCAAATAAAAACATTTCAAAATTAATATAAAAAACTATCAAAAATGGTATCATACTAAAAAATAGTTCGTCCGCCAGCGTACACACATATTTTTCGCCAGTCTTAATACTAACCATCGACTGAAATACATTAATCACGGTCGCTTGTTTTCGAGGTACTTAAAAATATGGAATTTGTAAATAGAAATTAAATTTAAACTAAGTTATGTAAAATTTTTAAAACAGTATTTTTCCTTTTATTTATATAATTATACGTGTTATGTTTGTAAACCAGTGTTATTGTTGTAATTTAAAGCAAGAATGTGATGTATTTTTAATTTTATTTCTAGACATGGCAAACTGTTTTTTGAAAATGCCCAAAACTAGGGGCGAAACGTCAAAATAATATAAAAAAACAAATTCAAAAGAACTCCAAGATTTTCATTTGATGAACCAAAACCCAAGATACATCAAAAAGATTTAATTATATATATATATATATATATATATATATATATATATATATATATATTTATATATATATATATATATATTTATTTATATATATATTTATATATATATATATATATATACATATATATATATATATATATATATATATATATATATATATATATATATATATATATATATATATATATATATATATATATATATATATATATATTTATATATATATATATATATATATATATATATATATATATATATATATATATATATATATATTTATTTATTTATTTATTTATTTATTTATTTATTTATTTATTTATTTATTTTTCAATTTTCTTGGGTTTGGAGGTCAATTATAGAAGGAAACTTCCCAAAATTTACTGTGATCCTTTCCTCTTATTATTGACGTTTCGGCACAGTTTGCCTTTCTCAAAATTCTTGTTTATTTTGGCTAAAATTACACATATTTAATCTATAAAATGCTTTTTGAAAATGCATGTATTGTTAATTTATTAAGACTAAAATAATTAACTTTATGAATGTTAGGTTAATTCTTACCTTGGCCGTAAGTTAATATTTATCATAACCCATTTCAATGAATTACAACATACTCCCTTTTTCATTTTTTCGTTACACGAACCACATGTTAATTAATTGTCAGTGTCATATATTTTTATTTTAAAAATTGGGACGCACACAACATGTAAACTACGTTTATAGTACTACCATATATATTTGGCTCAGGTTATTTGTTTCTTTTTTGTTGTTGATAGCGGTTGGTGTTTTTTTATAACATAATGTATTCCAGTATTTCTCTTTTTTCCTGTTCTTCTCAGTGATTAAGATCTTGGTTCCTTCATAATTAAATGTGTGTTTGTTTGTTTTCCTCTTCGTGCTTTGTTAGTGCTGTTCTATTTTTTTTTTTTGTCATATGTGTGTCCTTTTATCTCATTTTCCAAATATTGGCCAGTTTGCCCTATATAACTACCCTCACAATTATTGCAAGGAATCTGGTATACAATATTGCTGTTTTTGTATTTTAGGGTTTTGGTTTTTAATTTTGAAAAGTTAGTTGCCAGTAAATTATAGGCTCTATGAGCGATATTTATATTATGCTTTTTAAAAAGCTTTTAAATTTTTTGTGAAAATCCGTTCAAGTATGGTAAAACGATATGCTTTGTTTTTTTTGTGCTTTTTTGTTGTTGGTTTTTGTTTTCAGTACAATTATAAAATTTATGTATCACTCTTTTGAATATTTGGTTTATATGACATAACGGGTAGTTGTTTAATTCCAGTGCTTTTTTGGCTTTGTTTATTGACTTTTTCCGGTATTCTGGATCTGTTATGGCTGCTATACACGCTCCGGTTTACCTGACAGGTTTGCCTGCACAGGTAGACCTGCGCAGGTAAACCGGAACGTGTATTGTAAAACCTGTACAGGTTTCTTGAACTGTACAGGCGACCAGAGTAAATATGGAAAAACATATTTTTACCTGTGCCAGAGTTGCGCAGAAGAATGCGCAATGGTATTTATACTTTTTTTTATTCAGTGAGCTTTCAAAAGAGCAGGTTTGCATAAAACGTTTATATTTTGGTGGTTTGGTGGTTTATATTATTTATTATATGAAGAGCTAAAGGCTAGTAGTACACTCTCCCGCGTCTCTGGCATAATTTTAAACGAGAACTGCACAGTTTCACCGTTGCGTGTGTGGGTCCTAACCTGTGCAGGTAAACCTGTTGAGGTATACCTGCACAGGTTGCCTGTGCAGGTATACCGGAGCGTGTATAGCAGTCTTTAGGGATATTGCCCGATCAGGCAGACCAATTATGACTGATTTCTTGTATTTTAGTGTATGGTTTGAGTCATAATTTAGATATCTAGACGACCATGTTTTCTTTGTGTACCATTCTGTTTTTATACTTTGATCTTTGTTGTGTAATGTTAGGTCAAGATAATTTATTTTTTTATCTATTTCTATTTTCATTGTGAACTGTAGTTTTTTATTTTAATTATTAAACTTGTTTAAAATATACTTTCCATAGTTTTTTGGAATGGCCGTAACACAATTATCAACGAACCTATGAAAAGTGGTATTTCAAACGGTATGATGTAAAGGACATTTTCCTCTAAGTCCTCCAATACTAATTACCTAACATTAGACAACAAAGACCAAAGTATAAAAACAGAATTGTACACATAGAAATTATGGTCGTCTAGATATCTAAATTATAACTCAAACCATCCACTAAAATTCAAGAAATCAGTCATAATTCGTCTGGCTGATCGGGCACTGGAATTAAACAACTACCCGGTATATGTTAGAAACCAAATATTCAAAAGACGGATACATAAATTTTATAATTCTACCGAAAACAAAAACCAACAACAAAAAAACCCAAAAAAAAAAAAAACAAAGCATATCGTTTTACTATACTTGAACGGATTTTCACAAAAAATTGAAAAACTTTTTAAAAAGCATAATACAAATATCGCTCATAGAGCCTATAATTTACTGGCAACCAACTTTTCAAAATTAAAAACCAAAACCGTAAAAAACAAAAACAGCAATATTGTATACCAGATTCCTTGCAATAATTGTGAGGGTAGTTATGTAGGGCAAACTGGCCAATATCACTGAGAACAATAGGAAAAAAGAGAAATATTGGAAACCATTATGATACAAAAAACACCAACCGCTATCAACAACAAAAAAGAAACAAATAACCTAAGCCAAATATATATGGCAGTACCATACCATGTTGTGTTCGTCCCAATTTTTAAAATAAAAATATATGACCCTGACAATTAATTAACATATGGTTAGTGTAACGAAAAAACGAAAAAGGGAGTATATTGTAATTCACTAAAATGGGCTATGATAAATATTAACCTAAACATCCACGTCCAAGGTAAGAATTAACCTAACATTCATAAAGTTAATTATTTTAGTCTTAATAAATTAACATGCATTTTTTAAAAAGCATTTTATGGATTAAACATTTATTTATTATTTCTTGAAATTTTTGGTTCGTTTGTTTAAAGAAACACCTTCTTGACGTTTCGCCCTGGTGTTTAGGGCATTTTCAAAAGAATTTTTTTATTTCACATTCATTCCTTGAACGTTTGATTTTTTAAAATACTTTATAATATTTTAACTTTTGTATTCTTTAAAGTCCTAGAGACATAAAGTAATATCAACTTTTTTTAACAGCCAGGTAACTTAGGTATGTATAAATATGTATATATATATATGTGGACTAAGGGCCGTTCATTCCATCTATCCATATCTCAAGAGGGGGAGTTGGCCTTTAATCACCACGCTTGCCAGACGGGTTGGCGAGTTTTGTGTTCAGTCGCCCAATCTGGGTAAGACGCTGTAGTTGTGGCCTTTCTTAGCTTCATCTCCTCCATCAAGACGTTACTGACAAGGGTAGCCCTACCAGTAGCCATGCTACCGCCGGCATCGCGCCTTAGAACTTGGAGGCTACTAAGCTCTCTCACCAACGACAAGGTGAAAGGTCCCGAGAGGATATATATATATATATATATATATATATATATATATATATATATATATATATATATATATATATATGTATATGTATATGTATATGTATATGTATATGTATATGTATATGTATATGTATATGTATATGTATATGTATATGTATATGTATATGTATATGTATATGTATATGTATATGTATATGTATATGTATATGTATATGTATATGTATATGTATATGTATATGTATATGTATATGTATATGTATATGTATATGTATATGTATATGTATATGTATATGTATATGTATATGTATATGTATATGTATATGTATATGTATATGTATATGTATATGTATATGTATATGTATATGTATATGTATATATATATATATATATATATATATATATATATATATATATATATATATATATATATACGTATATACGTATATATATATATATATATATATATATATATATATATATATATATATATATATATATATATATATATGTATATATATATATATATATATATATATATATATATATATATATATATATATATATATATATATATATATAACGTTATATGTTCTTTTCGCAATTTTTTCAGCTGTTTTGGTTGATGTAAATATATATATATATATATATATATATATATATATATATATATATATATATATATATATACGTATATATGTATATATGTATATATGTATATATGTATATATGTATATATATATATATATATATATATATATATATATATATATATATATATAATATATATATATATATATATATATATATATATATATATATATATATATATATATATATATATATATATATATATATAACGTTATATGTTCTTTTCGCAATTTTTTCAGCTGTTTTGGTTGATGTAAATATAATTTAAATATAATATTATTTATAATAAATTATATGAGGGGCTAACGTGGTACAGAGGGGGTAGAAGGGTTGCTGCATGTAGATCGTGCTATACGCCATTTTCAGGATTCTTGGTCTGTAGGAATATGAAAATACGTTATTTCTGTATTACTATCAATTTTAAAAGAATAAGAGGGTGAGAGATGGGAGAATCTTGTATAGTTTCAATAGTATTATGAGAATTTTTCCAGATTTTTTTGGATGAACGAATGATAAAAATTTTAAGCATATTCATTTACAATAAAACATATAAGGTGCAAAAGGGATGCAGAAGGGGGTTAAAAGAGTGACTTCGTATTTGTCTTTTTCGGTTTTTTTTCAGTCTGTAAATCTAGACATTACTTTTTTACATTATTTTCATTGTTAACATAAGAAAAGAGTTCAAAGGGTGGCGGGTCATTGTATATCCTTTCAATAGTATTATGACAATTTTTCCTGGGTTTTGACTGGGATATTGGATATTTTCTATAAAATAATTTTTCTAGAATAAAATATTTACAGGTTGAAAGGGGTGAGTTAGAGAGGTAAAAAGGTAATTGCGTAGAGGATACTTCTACTTCATTGTTTTTGATTTTCGACTAGTTCCGACTTAAATAGAATTAGTAACTAGAGGACATGCAGATCTGATTACAAAGTAAGCAAGATTAATGTTGAGTTGAATATAGAACAAGATTTTGAAATATAAACTCTTAAGTTAGCGGAAATGTACGCATGTTCTGTAAGTACACGTGAATTACTATATTTACTTACCATCCTTGCTAGGTTCTAACGTTTTTATATCACGAAAAACATATTTTTTTAACTTTTAACTAATAAATAATATTAAATATAGTAATGCAGCCAAACGCCGCAAAAAGTTTATTTTTCTTTGCATATTAAGCATTCCTGACAATTTTTTTTATCTGTATCGTCCACATTTGAATATTGTTCTTTCATGTACACAAATATTTCGTTAGCAGAAATTATATATTTTGTTCGTTCGGATTTTAAAAGAGAATATATATATATATATATATATATATATATATATATATATATATATATATATATATATATATATATATTATTATTACTTTTTGGATTATTTAAACAAGGTAAGCTTCTATATTTGGTATACACTGCATAACGTATTACAATAGCCAATTTATTTGTTGAGATAATGAACAAATATTTTGCATAAATATTTATAGTGAAACATAAAAGAGGCGAAAGGGGTGGGGAAGGAGATTAGAGGAGTTGTCTCGTATATATAGCGTTATATGAGCTTTTTAAGGTTTTTGGAGAGTTTTGGAGGAACTCAAAAATTAAGTTATTTTTCACTATATCTAATTTTAAACCAAGAAGGGGATGTAAGGGGTGGGGGTCCTTAAGAATTGTCTAGTTTCAATAGTAATTTGAGAATTTTTTCAGGTTTTTGAATTGATATATTTTACAAATTTTAAGTATATTATTTATAATAAAATATATAAGAGATTAATGGGGTGAGGTGGGGGGTTAGAGGAA
This sequence comes from Pachyrhynchus sulphureomaculatus, assembly GCA_019049505.1. Classification (NCBI taxonomy): domain Eukaryota; kingdom Metazoa; phylum Arthropoda; class Insecta; order Coleoptera; family Curculionidae; genus Pachyrhynchus; species Pachyrhynchus sulphureomaculatus. The sequence goes on from CM032446.1 coordinate 144,007,464, forward strand.
TAGCTTCATACATATTGTGCTATATATCCTTTTCAGGGTTCTTGGACTGTAGGCTTAAGAAAATTAGGTTGTTTTTTCATTACTTTCAATTTTAGTAAGAGAAGAGGGTGAAAGAGATAAAATAATATATATATATATATATATATATATATATATATATATATATATATATATATATATAAGTATAGTTTCAATAGTAATACGAGAAATTTTCTAGGTTCTTTTTTAGATTTTCAGTATAGTCATTAATAAAAAAAAACATGTAACAGGCCAAAGGAAAGTAGAAGAGTGACTTGGTATTTAGCGGGTTATAGATCTTTTTAGGGTCCTGTCAGTCAAAGATTGGAAACACTTTTTTTTCAATTGGGAAGAGGGTCCCTACCCATTCACCAATATTTTCATTGGTAAATAGGTTGGGGTAATTGTATCGTTTCAGTAGTATGAGAATTTTTCCTGATTTTTGGTTGAGTAACTGGATAGTTATTAATTTTTTTTCAACCCATGTATGTTTCAGTTTTTCCATTATTTCCAATTTTAACAGAAATTGATTCAGATCTGATTACAAAGTGACCTTAAAATGTATTGAGAAGAATATAGAATAAGTTTTAGAAATACAAACAGTTAAGTTAGCCGAAACGTACTTATACAACAGCAGAGAAATTGTTGTTTTTATTTCCCTTGCTAACAGAAAATTTTGTATTCGTGAGAAAACTAACCTTCGAAATTGTTGCTTTTCTTCACGTCTTATTTCGTTGGATTGTCTATCTGACTGTCGGTCTGTTGGCATGGTAACTCTCGAACGAGATAATAATATAATACTTGAAGTATGTATGAAACCTACAGTTCTTCATTGATATCGATTCAGGACAAAGGGATGAAAGGGAAATGAATTTACTTTACTTTTTACTTGAGTACTTCCTTTAGAACTACATGTTTGCAAGGAAAGTACTGGATAAATAACTTTACCGATTTTTTTACAATTCTATTCCTAGGAATTTTTGTACCAACAAAGCGATGTGATATTTTTTAGAATTGAATATTAAGAAATCATGTTGGCGTCTTTCCATTTAAGTGGGTTCTATAAACATTGGTACGTCTATTCTACAATTAGTGTTTATTTTTAATTCCAGATTTTGCATTTAATAATATAAACCGTACTTATACCTCAGTTTTAGTTACGGATAAGGTGACGGTTATCAGGAATAAAGTAAGCAATTTTCGAAAAATATTTACTTATAGGTAGTGAAAAATTCAACTGATTAAATTTTCAACAACTATTTATAAATTTATGAGCTGTTTATTATATCGAAATTAATACGATGGAAAAACTCGTGAACGCAAAACATCATATTGACAGTTTGAGGTCATACTTCCTTTACTCGTACGCGCAGAATCTATGGACACACTCGTGGAAACTATTAAAAATTTGCATTGAGCGTGAAAAAAAAACTTAAAACCGGCAGCAAGATAATGGACGTTGAGCCAATGGCCATTGAGTTAACCCTCTTATTAACACAGAGAAAATCAGAGACCTGCTATGTTAGTAAAATAATGATTGTACAATTTGGGTTTGCATCTAAAGCATCGAATACACTTAGAAAGACATTTAGAGATTGCACGAGATTGTACTTTTGGGTGATAAAATCCAGTATCGTTGAAGTAACTAATAGTTTTTAAACCTGGATGAAGATTTGTATGAAGGGTACGTTGAGTCAGTTTCCGTAAAGCTTTCGGCAATAAAATATTATGTTTGATTTTGACAAAAATGTCAGAAAACCTGTCTCTGGACATGTTTAATAATAACTCTTTGCAATTCTCTAGTCCATCGAGAGTCAAAGGAAGAAATAACATTATTTATTGCGATTAAGCAATTTAAAACTCTCCTGTTTCTCCTGCCTAGATATCTCAGAATCGATATGTCAAATCAAATCAGGTTGGGTGGGCCAAAGGTTTCTGGATTTGACCACTAAATAGATGTATCCAAAATTTGTTGTGGGGTTTGACCTTTACTGACATAATCAGCTTGATTTCGAGCGAATATGATTAACTCTATTGGCGATAAAAGTCGAGATGTAGGATCCGGCAAAACCGGATAGGATCCGACAATATTATATTAGGCTCGTTCTTTTACGTTTTATTAACATTTTCTACGGACACTACCAACTTTAGGTAATTTTTAATGATTTGGCAATATTGTTAAGACGCGATAAATGAGCACTTAGGCATTTACGTGTCTAGTTGCTTTGTGTGAAAACCCATGTTTAGCAGTAACACGATAAATCCCGAGCGAAATAAAAATCTTATACCGGTATTTTAGGGATAAAAGGTCTTTTTAACGATTATTGGATTTTTAAAAATGAGCAAAATCTGGAACTGTTTTTTGGTTGAAGAGGAAGATGAATCAAAAAACAAATATGTCGGTTGTTTAACGAAAAGATCACGCAACGTTTAAAGAAAAGAGGCTAGTAGCAAAATATTCTTCTAGTTAAAAAATAAAAACGCAAAAGGCTGCTTACTTTACTTCAAGTGAAATATAATATTCCAAGCCTACCATTTTTTAGCCAAAGCTTCGTATCCGAAATATACGAAAAATGCAAGACTTGAGTTACTATCAAGTATTGATTTCTTTTCCTTTAAAACAGATATGTGGAGATCTGACCTAAATAACAAGAGCTTTATAAGTTTAATGGCACATTAGCTAACTAAAGATTTTAAACCAAAACATTTTGTGTTTAATATCAGAGGCCTAAAACATGAAAAATGCCGTAAATCAGATACTCATAGAAAACAGTATAAACAATACAAGAGTTATGTTTCAATATTAGACACAGTGGACATGTTAAATTTTATATAAAAAAATAGATTATTGTTCCCTGTTCTGAAAATAACACAGATAAAAATAATTTTACTTTAAAAAGTGGCGGATTGAAATCTTCATTTCGCACTGTTCCTATGGTTAAAGATAAAAGAAAGTATTTCGGTAATGGAACCCACATAAATAGTAAATAAAAAAGTATTTTGTTTCATCCTATGATAGAGGGAAGCTACTAATTTGTTCCGAACTAACAGCAGTTAAATCAGTTAAACGACTAATTACAAACAATTCATTAACTATTTCGGTTAATTCTAAAACGCAGGAATCTTTTGGTCAAAAAATCTGAAAATTGTGTTATTTTTTCATTATTTCCAATTTTAACTGAAATAGTAGGTAGAAGGAAATGTCAGGTTTTAGTTATGGGTACCACAGACGGCCTTCCTCTGATCAACTTTTTTTGAGACCGAGTAGTGCATGAATTATGTTATTCTTTAGTGTGAGAAAGTCGAATTTGATACTTACTTTGTAACGCGCGTATTTGCAAGGAAAGTATTCGCGATTTTTTAAATAAAAAAGCGAACGTATGTAACTTCGTAATATATCTTGCATTTTGTGTACATAAGGCTTGTAAAATTTAAGATATTTATTACTCTGGCCTGAGCAAATGAGTGTCGAATTATTGTGCGCTTACTGATAATTGCACTTTTTTCTTAAAACAAGATTAGATTAGAGGTTATAAAAAATGATACTGTACACGATTTTTTTAAAATATAATTCTATAGTAACAGTTTTTAATTGCTTAAAGTCGAATATTCAATATTTAAACCTTCAGTATCTTCAATATTATTACCTCCTCTACATTAATTATAATGTCATGGACACAAGAATTTGCCGTAGATTTTAAAGTGATATTCAATATTGTAAAAATATACTTTGTATATTTTTTTCCAATGAAAATGTGTGGATATATGTTAATGAGCTGTAAATGAGATGTAAATATATTAAGACAATCTACAGATGTTTGGGGAATGACAACTATTTTTAAAAAAAATTAAACCAATTGACAAAATAGTATTGTCTACACAGCAACAAATATAAACTGGTTTCTAACGTACTTGTCGATAATTTTTTTTTTTGGCTAATTGATTAAGGAGAAAATTAAATATAGGTATTAGTAATATAGTTTGTTAGATGAACGGGGACAAAACATTATATATCAACTTTGCGAGAAAATATGGAAAACTTGCTCATGATCTGCGGATTGGACTACTTACATAAAAAGGGTACGATAACATGACTAAACAACTATCGTCTTATGGCCATGATCACTCACGCAAGTAAAATAATGGTATATATTATAAAAGCTAGACTATCAGCGTTCCTAGCTAACCAAATTGCTGTCGAACAAGCACGCGAATACTACACTCTTATGTATTTATTCTTCGTGGACTGTGAGAAGACCTTTGACAAAGTTCGAGAGATGGGTGCACCAGTCCATCTTATCATTCTCATTAGACGACTATATGTATTATTAAGATTGAGCATGCCATCTCTAGTAAATAGAACATCTATAAAGGCGTCCGACAAGGTTGTGTCCTCTCACCCCTACTATACGACATATACAGTGAATATGTGATGAGGTTAGTCTTAGAAAACTGGAGAGGGGAAATTGGAATCGGCCGAAGGATGTTCTCTAATCTTCGTTGCGCTGATAATATCGTAATCTTTGCTAGCAGTGAGGAAGAACTCTTAAGACTTTTACACTCGGTAGAAAACACTAGTCTAGACTTTGGGCTCAAAATCAACTGTCAGAAAACCAAAATTATTAAAAACGAAAAACAAGGGAAACCTGGTAGAATTGGTAAATATGAGGTAGTGGAACAATGTACATATCTTGGCTCGACGTTATATGACTCCGGCACTTGTGAGGTGGAAATTCGCAGACGTATTCAGTTGGGACGATCTGCTCTGGCCCATTTGGTCAAATTGTGGAGAGATAGAAACCTAACAAGAACTACAAAGATTCAACTTATTAGAACATTGGTTTTTCCCGTCTTGTATAGTTCACAGACTTAGGTAATTCATGCTGCCGACCGACGCCGTACAAATGCTTTTGAGATGTGGTGTTGGCGCTGAATGCTTAGAATACCTTAAATTGTGAACAGAACATGTAACTACATTTTTAACGAGATCAAACCATAGTAACGTCTCTTCGTAACGTATATTAAAATTTATTGGTCATATTAATCGCAGCAACAATTTAGAAAAAATTAAATCTGTAAGCTGACTCACATGAGATTGCAAACCACAGTCGGAAAAACCAATAACCGGCAAGGATGTGATATTGTGCACAAAGTCATCCACAACATGAACGAGAAAGTCTCATAACCATTATACGTTGGACACGATGTTGGATTAAGAAGAAGAATATAGTTTGCAATAAAGCTAATAAAAACTTTTTATTTGATAAGCAGCTGACTACTTGCTATTGCGCAAATACTGCTTTGCATTAATTTGGTGAATAAATTTTGATAATATGATATTATTATAATAAAAAATATTGTATTACTATATTTTCTCTTAATAAAAGGTATTTTTATATACAACATAAGTTTAAGTGATAAACCCTAAGTCTAGTTTGTTCCAAAATAGGATTTACTAAAATATTTTATATTACTTTCACCTTCTCACCAGATCCGCCTAAAGATTTTCAGAGAACCACGAAACAATATGCATATGATGATATTTTGATGTTCTCCTTAGTCTGACATCCGTATTAAGTTCAGCTTATCACTCCTAGCATCACCCTCTTCTTGTATATGAAAAATTTTAGCTCTTGGAATTGCCTAAGACTGTTTCTCTCACGGTATAAAACCTGCATCAACCCCTGACCAAAGGGAATCGCTACTTTAGTAAAGCTGCCACTTCTCTAAGGATTTCTAAAAAATAAAGCATTTAAAATTCTGGACGAGAAATTTAAATTTGGCTTATATTGAAGATACTACGAATACAGGACTTTCGTAGAATCGGGATCTTGGATACGTTAATGATATCGCCCCCAAACAACTTCATAATTTATTTCTTATATTGAAGATTATTATAAAATAGTTATCTTTTACTTAGTTAAGTATTTCTAAATTTGAGACATTTTATCGAGAATTAGTTTCAATTTATTATTAGATATTCTTATATTTTGAGGAGATTTTAATTCCCCCAGCGATGCGAATTTTTAGGAAAATAATTTTGTTATTTTTTCATTACTGCAGAATTTACATTAACTTTCTCGTATACTCTATGCATATTAATTGTTTAGTTTTCTTAGTTCCCAAAACTAAATATGATCGCCTGCTTTTTGAGCTTCAACAAACTATAAGTAAGATGAATGAAATAGGATCAAATTTCAATAAAATTTGAAGGCAGCCCTTACTGATAATGATACTAAATGAACTATGGAACAAATGAACAAGACGAACAATGAGAATGAACTGAAATACATAGAATATAACCATGGAATTTATGGACGTCCGAAGAAACAATGAATTCCTTGAGACTCAGCTAGAAAAACTGATTAAATAAAATAAGGAAATGAAAAAAAGATGTTAATACACGAAAATTTAAATATTTCTAAACCTCACACCTCAATTTCTACAAGCCATGCATTCTCCAATAAATGCACACTAAGCAACAATAATCCGAACATTCCCACTAAAAAATTAGCCTTAGACCAAGAAAAAACTTACTAAAATCCACAAATCCCATCTTAATTAATAACATCAAATAAAAACTTAGCCAAATATTACAAGTAAATTCCAACACTCCATCACAGAAATCTAACCCCGAGCAAGAGAGTCAGACAGCAACATTACACCAAAAAAACTTAAGGTACCACCTACTGTTGTACGAGAAAAGGTCAATTACAATAACCTTATATTTCAAAAGTAATCATATAGATCATAGTAGGGTTACCACAATGAGGGTGTAAAACGGCACCTTCCATTAGAGCCTGTCCCAAAATATGATCCTGATTTTTGCCGTTTTAAGTGGGCAATATAAAAATTCTGACCTTTTGTTTATGATAGGTTGCAGAGATGGACTTAAGAATTTTATTCATTAATGCAAATAAATAAAATTATAAGTGTTTTTGGAGATGTTTATTTATAGATGCATGTAAAAACAAATGGATAAGAAGTACAAATATACAGTTTGAATGAATGAGGTTTACAAGAGGGGACATATTGTATAAATAAAAATATATTTTAACTTAAGCCTAATTCGGTTTCACTATCACTGTCATCAGCTGAGGTAATTATCAGTGGTTTTATATTATGTACATAAATATATGAATCTTCAACTTTAACAACGTGCTGAATGGAATTCTTCCAGCTTTCGCAAGGTATATTATAACTTTTTTTACTAATTCAACTACTGACACGCTTAAAGTAGGAGAAACATTATGTACCCTTATTTTTATTTTAACTTGATGCCAAATATGTTCAACTGGATTAAACACACAATAATACGGAGGAAGCTGCAAAACAGTGTGTCTCTTTTTCTCAGCCATACTATCACAAACATATTTCTTTTTCAATTTATAGCCTTTCAAAACTTCCAAAAGATCACTTTTTTTATAACTAAAGTTAAAATAAATGTTATTTTCTAACATATATTCCTGTATTTCCGATTTGGTGTTGGCTGCATTAGGAACCTTTTTTAGTAGGCGACTATGGTAACTTGCATTGTCGATAACTATAACACTCTGTTCGGGAACATTTGGTAAAAGGGAATTTTGAAACCAATTTTCAAAAAGTTCTGCGGTCGTGTCTTTATGATAGACCGAACTAGAATCTTTTATGTTTTTTGTAGATAATAATAGACAATTTGAAACCCAGCCCTTTTCAGATCCAGCATGCAAAATGGTTATTCGCTTACCTTTATTTGAAGGTGCGTTAGTCTGACATTTTGTACTGCTGTCCACCCACCCTTTTTGCACAGTGTCATGGATATCAAACCATGTTTCGTCAAGGTAAATTATTGGCCAATTCTCTGATCGATACTTTTTAATTTCTTGTAAATAAGTATGTCACAAGATGCGTAATCTTTGTGACTCCATCACTACTTGCCTTTTGTTGATTTTTCCGAACGTGAATCCCATTCTTAAGAGAATTCTATGAAGGGTTGATCGGCCACAATGTATATTGGTCCTGTCCTGCACCAGTCTTAATTTTATTTTGTCTAGTGTCGGCACCAACTGCTCTTCATATATAGAATATATTTTTCTCCTGATGACGTCTTTTTCACAATCGTCTACATGACGCATTTGAAAATCTTTCTGTTTTTTTTCTGTTCCTGAGTGATGGTTTTCCTACAACACCCTTAATCGTAGAAATTGGGGTTCTTGTTAGTTCACTGGTTTCTTGCACTTTGTTCATTCAAATTTATTTTTATTAAACTGTCATAAACATTTTTCACTATTGTTTTAGCGTCAGGTGATAATTGTTTTCTCTTGTGATAACCACCATTGCAATTTTCCCACGGACGCCACATAATTAAAATAGAACCGTTACGTTGTAAGTTATAAGTAAAACTAAAAATAAAAATATTAAAAAGTATCTTTAGAATCTTAATCGGGACCTATGGTCATTAGGCCTATATTAATGGATACTTAAAGGGCTCCAAACCGGGTTGCCAGGTAGTAAATATATAGGTAAAAATAGATCCAATATGATTGCAGATGCAAGTGAGGGCGGTATAAAAAGAAGGTAAAATAAAAATACGTTTATCGTAATACCTGGCAACTATGCACAAAACCTTAATAGGGTCGTTTATTGCCTCATTGAAAAAGCAAAAAGGCAAGATCTTATATTTGAGATTTACCATACCTAAATTTAACTTTTCCCATTTATAAATTTTTTCATGAAAACAATATCCCTTATCTCTTATACAGATTACCAGAGGGAAAAAATACATCTAATAAAGAGTATGTGAGTATAATTAGAAGTGATGTGGAAAGTGCCGATTTCACACTATCTAAAATTATCAGTGATATTATTTTACAACAAACTCAAACAAATATACTCAATAACCTTGACAACATGACAGTTAGAGTTAAATCTAAATCAAAAGAAACACAATGTCATAGATGCCAACTTTATTAGCATTCTCAATTTAAGAGGTTACATTCACCTGGGCGCTGCAAAAAGTATGTATATTTTAAAAAACATATTTTTATTACTTTATTTAAGTTATTATTAAGGTTACTAAGTCAATAATACAAAAGAATGGCGATTATATATTTTTATTGTACTTTAAATTATAAGATTTTTTTTTAAAATAGTTTTGAATGTTAACATTATTTTTTATCAGGTTAAATGAACCACTAATGAAAACTATGGCGCCTCCTTGTCTTTAGGATAACTTCACAAAATTAATCCAATCTTCAAAAATAAAAATTAATCTTATAAAATCACGTAGTAGTTAAAAATTGTCAAAGGGATTTTTTTTCAAAAATAAAAAAAATACGTTGTTCAAACTTTAGTATGCAATTCTCGACCAAAAACTTTATGTTTAATTATTTATAAAAAAATTATCTATTAGAAAAATTTAAAAAAAAAACCTCTCGGTATTTTGTAGAAAAAGTAGTTACAGTAGAATCTCACAAATTCGAACCGTCACAAATTCGAACCGCCAGAAATTAGAACCGGCCATTTCAATGTATTGGACGCTCTGAAATTAGAACCTGTGGTTCTAATTTCTGGAAGTGTTGTTTTTTTTTTTGGTTTTTATTTCGACTAGAAAATATTTTTTTTTCTATGATTTTGAATTAAATAGGCGAAAAACCAAATTAAACGCTCTAAAATTAGAACAGGGGGTTCTAATTTCTGGAAGTTTTTTTACTTTTTTTTTGTATTTTCACTACAAATTATTTTTTTTTCGCTCATTAAAGTAAAAATAAAACGGGGAATCACCGAGTTATTCGTGGTGTGTACAATTCGGTCATATGCGTGTGAAATTTGATATGCTTGTACAAATTTGGGTCAGTTGATGACTGAAGGTCAAAGTGAAGTGTTCATACGTGTGAAAGTTGTATCCAGTTTAAATAAATCAAAAAAACATACAAGTATTACTGATTTTATGTTAAAAACCACCTAATAATTAAAAAAATAGAAAAACTTTTTAAAAGTTTTTCTATGAATTTAATATGTTCAATTAATTAAATGTTAATAAATAAAAACTGTTTTGTGTTAAAATAAAGCTTACATAACTAGTTTTATTATAATTTTATCATTTTCTGTAAAAAAAAAATGTCCAGAAATTCGAACTTCTCAGAAATTCGAACTGCCCGGTGCACAAAGTAGTTCTAATTTGTGAGATTCTACTGTATTAGGATTTAAAAAAAAAAGTTAAAATATATTAAAAATTGACTGAGTAATATTGCAGACAGGGTCTGAAAACAGGTAGCGGTCCCAATTCGACGCGAGGTCACATTTAATGCTATAACTTTGTAATGGAATCCAATTTTCTTAATTTTATTTTTTTTTTGTATAATCGAATGATAGAGAATAAAAATCCGTAACAAAAATCGAATTTTTGAAAATTCCAGGTGTATGTAACCCCTTAAATGCAAAACCTTAAACTACTTTAAATGTGCACAAAGTCATTTCACTTCTAATCATCCAATAAGCAAAGATGGAAATAACACGCCGATCGGTTCGCTTAGTCGACTTGTACAATAAAAGGAAAAAATAAACAATTTTTTGCCGGTTTTTTCAATTTTGTAGGCGCACTTAAGCGACTTAAAACGAGGATTTGCTGGAAATTTTATTACAGAGAGTTTGATTTTTTTTTTCGTCTCGATCCGACTTATATACCGGAGTTATTCACATTTTAAGCTCAAAAGACGCGTTTTGAAAACTCCAATTGTTTATAAACAAAAGAGCGCACGTTTTTCGAGGTCCAAAACTCAGGACAATACTCCTGGTGATACCCCAGAGAGGATAAAGTCATAATATTGCTGTATCTAGACTTTTTGCTATAATGCTTTTTTTTACTGCACTAACAGTAAACTTTCTATTAATAACAATAATATTGTGAATACTTGTGTAAACAATTTAGACAAAAATATTAACATAATGCAGTTGTTCTAAAAATCAATGCGAGCATTTTTGGCAATTTTAATGAAACGCTATAAAGCAGTTTACAGTCTATTCCAAATTCAAAAACTCACCGAGTAATACAAATTAAAAATGGCTATCAGAGTGGATGTCAAATATTTAGAAATAGGTACTATAAATATAGATAGTAGTAACAAAATTACCATTATCCCAGGCCACAATTGGTAGGGTGACTTGTGTTGTGAGTAACATTAGGGTAGGCATAACAGCAGTTTATAAGCCGCCGCCGATACCGAATTCATTCATTGATGATATTCATACATACCTTGAAAGTATCAAAAATTATAACAATGATATTGAAATCTTTGTAGGAGATACAAATATTGATATATTAAATCCAGATAACCACACTTATAATTACATAGCGGTAATGTCCCAGTTGGGTTTTGAATCATATATAAATGTTGTAACTAAATTTGATGGTGGTTCATGCCTTGATCAGATGTTTATAAAAAAAATGAATAATTCAAAGACTAAAAACTTGGACTTGGAAACATTTATATTAGATTCCCATATAACAGATCATGGACCAACAATACTCAACATTAATGATAAGCATGAAAAAAAAAATAAATTTAATAATCTTGAAGAAACAACAAAAACTAAATTTGACTCGCTACGATCTTAAAGCAATATGACTGGTCAATTGTATTGAATGACTCTAATCCAGAAACTTCTAGTACACAGTTTATCTCATTCTTTACGGAATCAATGATCAATGCAACAACCGAATATTCTGTCAAGTTAAAACCTCCCCATAAGATAAAGAAATGGATTACAAACGGAATTATTACTTCTATAAAACACAGGGACAAAATGAAAAGAAAATTGCTACGAGCTTAGACACCAGATTTAGAAAACGAATATAAAAGATATCGAAATTTCTTAAACAAACTAATCGGAAAACAAAAAAAATCTTATTATAAAAATCTACTTAACAAAAATAACATGAAAAAACATGACATTATCAAAGATATCACATATGAGAATACTGGTAAAACAAATCACATTACAACACTAAATGATCAAGGTATTGAACTCGAGACCGACTCTGACATAGCTAATCACTGTAATGACTATTCCTGAGCCGACAAACCCAATTGGTGCAAACACACATATAACAAACTCTTTGTTTTTAACCCCAGTAACCAAAAATGAATTAATAAAACATATTTCATCCTTGAAAAACTCAGGTTCGTCGGGTCTGGATGGAATCACATCTAAGCTCATAAAGCAGAGTCATACTTTTATCATGAAACCGCTGTTGCACATATTTAATGCATGCTTTGCAGTAGGGATGGTTCCTTCTATTTTTAAATCATCCATTGTCACCCCTATTTATAAGAGCGGTTTAAAAACTAAAATAGAAAATTATAGACCTATAAGTGTAATCAGCAATTTTGCGAAAGTATTTGAAAAGTGTGTCAAGGAACGACTATAATATTTTTTGAAACCAACATTTTGTCAGATAGCCAGTTTGGATTCCTGCAAGGATGTGGTACTGAAAATGTCATGCATAAATTAACATCAGAGATTACAAATCATCTAAACATGGGTAGGAAGTGTTCCACCGTTTTCATTGATTTAGCTAAGGCATTTGAAAGGGCCCCCACGAAAAACTTCTTAACGTATTGTGGCACAGTGGAATTAGGGGAACAGTTTGGGAACTATTTCAAAGTTACTTTAAAGAGAGATATCAAGTTGTCAGGATTAATGAAACTTTAAGTAACAGACAAATCATTAGAATGGGCATTCCGCAAGGTACAGTGCTTGGCCTATTATTATTTATTGCCTATATTAACTCTTTATTATCACAGAACGTGGGCGGCACAATGCTATCATATGCGGACGAAACTGTATTGGTGTTCGGTGGCGATACTTGGGAAGACTTAAGAAATAAAATGATCCATGGACTAATGGTTACAAAAACATGGCTTGATACATTTAAATTGTCTTTAAGTCTCTCTAAAACAAATTATATTGCTTTTTCACTAACAAAAGCTAACAGACCATCATTTGATCATTTTAACGTCAATAGCCATCAAATAAAGGAAGTACCTCAGACAAAGTATCTAGGTATAGTTACTAAAATGGACACCTCATGTTGAATACCTTACTAATCGAATAAGCAATCTAATTAGAAAATTTTATCTTCTTAGGCAGGTTATGAGCACCGATACTCTTATCTTCATTTATAAGGCTTTCATAGAATCTTTGATTAGATATGGAATTTTAGTTTGGGGAGGATTACACAATAACGCCCTTTACAAATTAAATATTATTCAAAAATACATATTAAAAATCATATATAAAAAGAATAGGTTATACTCAAATGAATTGCTTTTCTCAGAAGACATCTGTAGTGTGAGGGCATTATATCCTATCGCCATCGCTTTGTTTCTCTTAAAGGATAATGTATGTATGTATGTTTGAATGTAGCGCATCGATAGCAAAGATCATTTAGCGCCAGTTCGTGTGTAATTAAATTTTAGAGTAAAGATCTGTTTCTTTTAAAAATTCTATTAGGCTTTTTATGCTATTTATGTTTGGAGCTACTATTTGATGTAAAGGTTTCAATAAATTATGTTTAGATCTTTGGGGAAGATGATCATGGAAAAGGATGTGTTTTTATTGTGAGGGTTGTATGGCAGTGGTGACATATTGGGGGAGGTTCTCCCTTTAATATATATGAATGAGTTAGGTGTGTGTGTTCAATAGAAATTCTTCTCCATATAACATTCTCCTTTCTTGTTAAATTTGGTAGATGAAATGGTGGATATACTGCGGACTTAGATTCCCAGAGCTTGTTATCGTCTTGCAAGTCCCAGGAAAGTTAAAACATATTTATGAAGGTATCATTGAAAAAATTTGTCAGGTCTGATGGTGATAAGATAGTGTTTATGGGTATTCCAGAATGAATTGCCAATTTGGCGTTAGTGTCCGCTAAATCGTTTCCCTTTATGTTAATATGACTGGGTATCCACAGTAAAACTAAGTTAATCTTCCGGATGTAACTTATGTGTATAAGATTCATTATATCTAACACTAGTGGGATCGATGTTTTCGATGAATTTATGGATTTTAGAGAACTAAGGGAATCAGTTATGATAAGAATCTTGCTATTTTTTTCTCTTATCGCTAATCTGATAGCTTCCCTTATAGCAAGTAGTTCAGATGTATAAGTGGTAGAGATAATCTTAAGTTTAAATTTATGAATAGTATTCGGTGCGATTACTGCGGCACCCACTCCCAGGTCTGATTTTGATCCATCCGTGTAATAGTGTATATAGTTTTGGTATTTATCATGTATAAGTTGTAAAAACGATGATTTTATTTGAGAAGAGGGGGTTGAATCTTTGTTGTATTTTGTCAAGCTGATATCTATTTTCGGAGAGGGGGCGGTCCAAGGAGATAGTAATGGGAATTTTGATGAATCTGGTGAGGTGAAGGAAAATTCATGAGTAGATAAGAAGATGTTAATTCTGGATTGTATAGAGTTGGGGCTGAATGATTTAGAATGTATCTGATGTAGATTGAGGGCACTTTTAAAGTGGGGTCTAAATAATGATGTGGTGTAAAATCGCATTAAAGATTTTTGTCTCTGTAAGGAAAGGGGGGGCATGGAAGCGATGCATTGTAAGCTTGGAATTGGGGAAGTTCGATAGGCTCCCGTTGATAGTCGCAAGGCTTGGTTTTGGATTACTTCGAGAGATCTTTTGTTGGTGGGGCTCGCCGCATCGTAAATGAAATCCCCATAACTTATTTTGGATAATATGATCGATTTCTATATCTTCATTAGAGAGGGGGAGCCTGCACCCCATGAGGTGTTAGATAGCAGCCTCATTATATTTAGATCTCTCGCTGCTTTTGTCTTAAGGTAGTCGATATGTTTTTTCCAATTTAGTCTGTTGTCAAAAATCAATCCTAGCAGGGATATGTTGTTTACCATTGGAATGGGAGTATTGGATAGATTTAGAATGTTTATTTTGGGACAACTCCTTTTCCTGCAAAAATGGATTGTGGAGCATTTGGTCGGGGAGAAAGTGAAACCCGATTGTGATGACCAGTCTGTAATCCTGTTTAAAGCTGATTGCAATATATTGGTGATGGAAGAGTTATAAGATGAGGAATAATAGATTATTATGTCATCTGCAAAAAGTTTTAGTGATACATTTTTCGGAATGTGTTCTTCAATGGTCTGAATTGCTAAGAGGAAGAGGGTTGGGCTTAAGATTGAACCTTGTGGGACACCTAATTCAAACTGGTGTTCATTTGATACATTGTTATTTGCTCTGACTCTAAAAGAGCGGGGTTGTAGAAAGTTTGCGATAAATTTAGGTAGATGACCATGGAGATTTAGCCTCTTTAGTTGATTTAGGATAATTTGGGTGTTGGTAGTATCAAAAGCATTTTGTATATCCAAAGATATGGCTATGAGGTGTGAGTTTTTATTTAAAGAGTAATTAATATCAGAGTCTAGAAGAGCTAAGTAATCTAGAGCCGAACGATGTTTACGAAATCCAAATTGATTAGTACTGAAAATATTTTTACTTTCTAGAATCCATTCTAAGCGACCTTTTACCATTCTCTCCATAATTTTACAAAGTTGGCTTGTTAATGAAATAGGTCTGTAACTACTTGGTTGATTTCTTGGTTTGCCCGGCTTATGGATCGGTACAATGGTTGATTTCAGCCATAAAGATGGGAAGGAGTCTGTAGTCCATATGTGGTTTATGTAATTAAGTATTATTTTTTTGTAGTTAGGGGGTAAATGTTTAATAAACTGGGAATATAATTCATCAGGACCAGGGGCAGTCATTTTAGCCTTTTGTAAGGAGAGTTCAAATTCAGTCTGTGTAAAGGGGTAGTTGTAGTTTTGTTGGTCAGGGGAGTTAAAGTCATTGGATAATATCTGAGAGGTCAATGTTGTGTGGGTTTGATGAGCTGATTTATTTTGAAAGAATGCTGCAAGACTATTACTGACAGTGTCGAAGTCGGATTGCCATGAGTTATCAATTAACAGACCTGGGATGCTTCTTGGTGTTGAGCCTTTCATTTTCCTATAACATCTCCACACTTCGGAGGAGGATGTGGAGTCATTTATTTTTGAAACAAATTTATTCCATGACGAGGTTTTTGCTTGTTTAATGATTCTTTTAGATTCCGCTCTCTTCTTCTTAAATTTTATGAAATTGTCACTCGAGGGATGCCTCTTAAAAAGATTCAAAGCTCTCTTTCTCTCTTTTATTGCTGCTGAGCAAGCTTGCGTCCACCAATGGAACAGGTAATTTTGCAGAGTTTGGTTTATGTTTAGGAATTGTGGAGGAAGCTGCTTGTAGAATGTCCTTTGTTATATCCGATAGGTAAGCACTGATGTCGTTGATTTGATGTTTAGGTGGATTGAGATGGGATGTAAAAGCTGCCCAATCAGCTCTATTAAAATTCCACCTTTCAGGGTGAGAAGAACCATATGGAGTATTAAAATCTCGAATAATAATTGGATAATGATCACTGCCGTGTGTATCTTCCAAAGTATCCCATTGAAATTTATGTGTTAAGGAATGACTACAGATGGAAAGGTCGATATTGGAAAAGGTGCCAGAGGAGGAGCATAGAAAAGTGGGTGAAGGTTGATTCAGAATTGATAAGTTGTGTTCTACTATCAAATTTTCAATGATTTGCCCTCTTGGGGAGGAATGATGTGAACCCCACATGGGATGATGTGCATTAAAATCGCCTAGGATTAAGAAGGGGGAAGGGAGGGATAAAATCAAGTTTGTTAAGCTTAAGGGAGAGACTATTTCAGATGGGGGTAGATAGAGGCTACAGATTGTTATGGAGGAGTCCATGTGAATGTTTATAGCGCAAGCTTCTAATTCGGTATCTAGTTCTATTTCAGTGTAATCAACTGTATTGTGTATGAATATAGCAACTCCTCCTGATGCTTTATCTGGATCAGTTCTGTCTTTACGGGTTACTGAGTAGTTTTTTAGAGTTGTTTGTGAAGTATGTCTGGTGTTCATTTCTTGCAGGCAGATTATTGATGGTTTATAAAGTGCAACGATAATTTGCAGATCCTCTTTTCTAGTATTAAAACTATTTAAATTCCATTGGAGTAATGGATTGAATGTTCTTTTTTTTTGAAAAGTTAAGACTTTTTCTTGCTGCTCTTAGATGATGATCTGTTTGGATCTTGATTATTGAGGGATTCTATCGACATACTGTCTGATAGAGATTCCTTTGAAGATTTTGATGATTTGCTTGTTGGCTTATTTTGTCTGTGTGAAGGTTGGTTAGCTGAATGTTTTGGTGGGGAAATATTGTCTAAGGTTTTATTTTTTGTGTGTTGTGAGTCTGTATTTGTATTTTGTGAGTTAGTTATTGGGGTTTTTTGTTTTTTATGTTAGTTAAATCAACTTTTCGAAGTGGGGGGGAAGAGGTTGGGGTAACTGGTGTAGGAATAGGAGGTTTGAGAGATGTGTGATGAAGGGGGGTAGGGAATGGGGAATTCGAAGGAAGTGTTGATGAGATGGTGTTTGGATTGGGGAGAGTAGGATGTAAGAATGATGTGGGAGGTAAGATGGTTTGGGTAATGTCGCACTGAATAGCGATGGAAGAGTATGTGTTTTTTCTTTTAGATACCGCTGAGCTGTATGAGATACCAGACCTTGGATTGAGCGTAATAAACTTTCGTTTGGCTTCTGGATATGATAATTTGTCTTCGACTCAAATCTTTTGGATTTGAAATTCTTGTTGAAAGGTTGGACAACCCTTGTAACGTGGAGAATGATTTCCTTTACAATTTATGCAAGTGGATGGTGTGATACATGGAGCATTTTCTTGAAAATCGTGGCCACAGGATGGGCATAGTTGTGAGAAGGTGCATTTCTCAGCCAGATGTCCAAAGTGTTGACACTTAAAACATCTAAGTGGGTTAGGGATGTATTTTCTAACCCTAATGGTATACCATCCTGCTTTAATTGAGGAAGGTAATGAGTGAGTTTTAAAGGATAGGATAAACGTTGCAGATGGTCGTGATGGATTTTTCTTACTAGGATGAAGTCTGTGTACTTTCACAACACCTTGATCACTCAAGTTCTCAAGAATTTCTCCATCCGAGCAATTACTGAGGTCAGAACAGGTAATTACTCCCTTTACAACATTGAGGTTAGGATGGGAGGATGTTACTACTTCAAAGTTATTTAATTTATCTAATTTTTCTGCAAGCAAAGACTGTCTTTCGGTTTTCACTTCGATTAAGAGTGAACCATCCGACAGTTTTTTTGTATCTGATAATGTTCCAAAATATGATTCTAAGCACCTATGAATTAGAAAGGGGATATATCTTTAAATGAGCCTGTTATAAGTCTAATTTGGAAAAATCTGTCAAAGGTGGGTTGAATTAGGGGGGGTGACTCAATTCTGGGCCTCTTGGACCCGTTTAATGAAGGAAAATTGAAATTGTTGGCCGTATATGGTCCCACGAGTAGCCTTGGAAATATTCGGTCAACCACAGAAGAGCCAGGATACTGAGGTAAGGCTAGGGTACATCCTGAGGGCGCCCGGTATCAGGACGGAGCCGTTTGCGACCACTTAAGCAGGGTCATTCGTCCCATAGGCACGGCTTCCACACTGTAGGATTGCTATATTGCCATGAGACAAAGACTTTGAAACAACGGACAGACATGACTAGGGAACCTCGGGAGCGTCAATCCCGTAGTCTGTGAAATCACAGACCCCCCTGAGGGGTCTTAAAGGATAAATTCCCTAGAAATGTTGTAAAACATAACTACCACACCAGAGCAAAAATTAACAATGAGATGGTTATCCCCGTAAGTTATAAGACCATTAATCTTAGAAGTCTACATTACCTTGGACCAAAGATATATAATATGCTACCAGTTTCACTCAAAAGAACACAACAGCTTCACAAGGTCAAAATAGAGTGTAGAAAGTATATATATATATATATATATATATATATATAATATATATATATATATATATATAGGAATTTTAAAATGTTTGATCTCCTTTTTAAGTGACTTTTAAGTAATCTTGCTTGGTATAAATTTAAATTTAGGATAGATACATGAAGCAAGTAAATTTTAAACTGTAAGAAAGAAAAAAACAAGGTTTTTTTGTAATTACAATGGTACATACAAATATATTCAATTATTTAGGTACCTACTAATAATTAAGCATTTTGTAGAGAAATTGCTAATATAGATGTAATAATTTTAATGTTCGTAAATTGTAATAACTAATATCGTAATATATTTATTTATTATTATTATTCAAAACAAAAAACTTGAATTAATTAAATTCGTTGAAACCGTTTTTCTTTTCCAAAGTTCAGTGGTAAGATAGACTTTACTCAGTATATATTACCAACAGTGGTGTTGTATAGACCAAACACTTTATTTTTGCGCTCGACGTGCATTTCGCTAACCACGTTAGCTTCATCAGGAGCGATGGTTGTCAATCATCGCTCCTGATTGCGATGATAAGTCAATCATCGCTTCTGATGAAGCGATGATTGACTTAGCGAAACGCGCGTCAGGAGCAAAAATAAAGTGTTTGGTGTAGTGGTGGTATATACTGAGTAGTGTCATTGTGCCAACGATTCCACGTTCCTAACGTAGATAAGACAGACTTGATAGACCTTTGGTTTTAGTCAAGAAGCACATCACGATTTGTTCAATTCCAAACACGTTATTAACAATCTTATTTAAGATACCAGTCCTACCAAAAATTTTACTATTGAAAGTCTTGAAAACATCTTTAGAGCCAATGAAACTATAATCTTAGGGGGGATCTGAATGCCAAGCATAGAATCAGAGGTTGTAGGACAAATAAGTTAAGACGACCATACTATATAATAATTTATTAAATTTTAATTATCACATTCTTTCCTCTATTACACATATTCACCTATATGATAGGGGCTTACCCGAAATCTTACATATTTTTTAAATTAAAACCCCTCATAGAATTTCAGAACCACAAGTTTTATATGATTCGACTACGGATCACCTTTCAGTAGTCATTGAGTATGGAAATCCTCACAATATGGGTCAGGTCTTCATTACTAAGACAAACACCTCGCTAAGATTCAGGAATATTCTTTGAGAAACTGAACCATTGGGCCGTATTAGAAGTGCCCCGATGTTTAAAGATGCAGTAATCAAAATTACTAATTACATTAATATAACTCTACCTCTGTCTTCTCATACGGAAGTTTCAAAATTCTCCAAATACCAAATTTGAATCAAAAATTAAAAAACACAATTAAGAACAAAAATAGGTTAATAGAAATGACGTACCGTACTGCTCACCCTGCTATTAAACGATTAGCTAACAACAGCTAAAATTATTAAAAATAAATTGAAAAACCTTTATTCAGAAAAATGGCAAAACCTAACTAACAATTTAAATATATGATACAAGATAATTTGGTACATAAAATGTCGAGACTTCTTACCAAATCTTACAATACATTTTACCACATTTTAGGCCTCAACAATAGTATCGTAACTGATCCCCCTCTAAAATCTAAGATTTTTGCTATTTACCTATATGAACAATTTCATGAAAATGAACCTCCCGCCTATGACTTAAATGAGCATGCCAGAATGAATAGAGCAGTTAATATCGACAAAAATATTAATAACCCTCCAGAAAATTTTCATATTTAGAAAATCTACAAGATCTATACGGGATTACAAATAATCTTCAAAAAACGTACCAAATAATATTATCAATGACATTTGTCTAACTTGGAACGCCATTTTTTCTTTGGCTACTTTCCATCCACATGGAAAAAGATCAAGAGGATTTTAATCCTTAAAAGAAAAATAACCGGTCAAGTGTAAGTTGGAGCGCAATTAGTGTTCCGTACCGTGACTGTTATCAAAATAAAATAAAATCATTACTTAGGCTGAGTTAATTAGGTCCCTGATATCTTAAGAGCCAATATGTATTTTCATGTTTTTCAATTTTGTGTAATAGTTATAATATCTTAGCTACCTAATAGGCAATAAGTCAATCTAGCTCAATCTAGAATCTAGTAATAAAAATGTTAAACAAATATTTACTACCGAAATATTTGTTTAATTATAAACAAATAAAATAAAATTATATCTCGGTACAAGAGCGACTCGCCACTCGGTTACAGTAATGTACACTAAAAAGTATGTTACACAAAGCTTTACCATACAAGGAACATAGTTTTCATAGTTTTCAAAAAATTTTGAAAAAATTCTGGAATATTTTTCACGGGGTGTAGATTGAATGAAACTTATCACGAGTGCATTACCTTTAATAATTTATCTGGTATATAAAAAAAAACAAAAAATTCAAGGTCATCAGATTTCAGTAAATATTGGAATCAAACTTTGTTGAAAACTTATTTGGGCTGTGTTTTGTGAAGTCACTGATCATTTAATACCTCTGTAACAAAATTTTTTATTTTAAAAACACGGAACACTAATTGCGCAAATTCAGCTTCCACTTGACCGGTTATATATTTTTTGAAGTCGTGTTTTCACAAGCTTTCATTTGACACCCCGCTTGATGATCTTAGGAACAACGTTTTTTTTTCTCATCCCCTACAAGCTAACCCCTTAGGTCAAAATTTAATTTTCATCTAGTGTTATCGGCGAGGATGTCAAAATATCCGTTAACGTTGTCCAAGTGCCGAAACATACATTTATCTATTGCATGGCAACTTTTAAACAACGCGATAGTGCTGCCACGTTATTGCATTTCTGCAACAAGACTTTAAGAATCTTTGTTCGATAAGCCGTTATATATTTCTCTGCGTAAACAACAAAGTTGGCTGTGTGATTTGATTTCAAATGACCTTTGAAATAGCAAGGACTTTTTTCTCACATATTTTCAGGAATAATTTAAGTTAGGTACTGTAAAAGTGGTAAACAAAATATGTTGTCACTGAGTACTTGTTCTATAAAAATTTATATAATAGATTTTAAGCCTTCAAAATGTTTATAATCCCCACTCTCTCCTATTAACTAAATAAAATTACTCAGGGATTTATGAGGAGATTTAGATTGTCAATTTATTTAGCAAGAAGTTTATTGTTTTAATACCTTCATTTGTATAAAAAAGAACTAATCAAAACAAAATATTGCCAAAATGCATTTCCTGGCATTATTTTTCCTGATAAAATGTACTTATTTATGATAGGTTTAAAACCAATAATACAAAAACTATAAATACATTTTAACGGTAGTAAATTTATATACCTGCATAACAGCAAAAAGTTGTAGAAAGAATATGATTTTTTTGTATAACGTCCTGCATAAACTTATAAAGATAACATATCTTTATAAGTATATTCTAATAGATTATTTTCAAATAAGTTTAATTTTAAACTCCTGCGTAAATAGGGTAATGATTACGATAAAAAGTGTTATAAGGTAATAGTATCAGGAAGTCTATGAATAAAAATCATAATTAGATATTTCCTCGATTCCGAATCGTCTCTTGTTAGGTTATTTTCTTAACACAATCAAAACAAAAAGGACTAAGCTGATCATATACTGGATTTCTTATATATGTACCAATGCTCCGTTACACAATATTGCTGGTTTAAACTCGTTTAGACAAATTTCTAGTTCTGCATTTTTTTTTTCATCAGATACAGTGTAGGAAGGTTATTTTCTTTGGTTATTTGCATTTTACCTGGTTTTTAGACATCGCCGTAAGTAAAGAAAAGGTGTAACTAACATATCGTTGGGCCATTCATAAAATTACCTTTTTTGTTCCCTTGGAATCCTAACTTCCAACACAGTAATTATGACTATTTAGTTATGAGGATATCAGAAATACATTAAAATGACCATTTTGCATGAGAGCGTATTAAAACTACATTAATTTATTTTAATTTATGCTTAAAACCCACAGAGCTCATCCCAAGGGGGGGGTCTTGTCGAATAGAAATATAGCCAAATACAGTTCCTAAGAACAACACTCTCGAATATGAAATTGTCCAGTTATTTTAAATGTATATAATAAAACAGAAAATAGTGAATATGTCACTATATCAGGTCCTTCAAAGAAGTTTTAAATACGAAATATGTTTGATGGCGCCAATGCAATACTTGCTGTAATTTTTTTGACGTTTGCAAAGGATTGACACTAGAATTCTGTGATAATTGCATTATTTTTTTCGCGGTTTTTCGTATATATTTAAATTACAAAAAACAAAACATTAACTTTTGTACTTTCAATTATTTTATAGATATGCAATTAGAAGCCACCAGACGTTTGACAAAAAAAACTTCCTGACATAGCTTTTAAAATAAATAAAAATGTCATTTCAAGATGCGGTATCGTACATGATTTCTAGTGATAAGGTAATGTATTATTGTTTAATTATGAATTGGTAGGTACAATTCAAATTCAAAATTTAAACATTCTATTTCATCAGTTCAAAAGTTTTCACAATAATTGAAGAAAATGTCAACATATTAAAATATACGTATACTTACAATTAAAATAAGTCACAAAATTTAGTGTCTAATATCTAGTAATTAATTCAAATTCAAACATTTAATTTCCTCAGTTAAAAAGCTATTACAATATATTATAATATAATAAAAAAAATAGTAAACATTTAATGAGACACAGACAATCAAAAACCTTTTGAATATTCTAACAACTTTTTAAAGAAAAAGCTACTTTAACCTTATCTTAAAAATATCTACATTTTGCAAGTTTTTCATGTTCGCGTGTAAAATTTGCATCTATTATAAAATATGTTTTTTGGATAAAAAGTAGAACAATGAATATTAAGTAACAGCAAATCCCTCTTTCTTGTGTAATATTTATGAGCTGAGCGATTTCCTTTAAAAATGGACATGTTTTGATAAACAAATACACACCTTTGAAAAATTCTTGTAGTAGTTACTTAAGAATTTCAAAGCGTAAAATTGCTTTATAATGTATTGCATAATTCCTCAGCATGCGTTCCCCCAATATAGACCACAATCAAGAGTTATCCCGAGAATATTGGACTGCGGTGAGACTTCTAGTGAGTTCTCAAATAACATAAGTTACATCATTCGGCTATCCTGCCAATTCTAAAATTCTTTTCACATATTCCAGAAACGGGGATTTTTTCCATACAGTAAATGCTGACAGCTAATATATATATATATATATATATATATATATATATATATATATATATATATATATATATATATATATATAATTTTATTTATTTTAGAAACAAGCGCTTCTGCTTTATCTACATAACTCACAAGACGCTTTTTCCCAGAATTTCCTTGTTTACGCCTATGATAATAAAATAGCCGATATATTCAATGACAGTTTTTTCATTATTGGATGGGATGTTGAAGATGAAACTTACCACAGTGCCTTAATAAGTGCCCTAACACCTTATGCCTCACTGTCAAATATTTCTCATTTAATTACCGAAAAAGTAGGTGCGGCTGTCTGTATCCTTCCAGAAGAAAATGAACCAGTCATTTTTTCATGCTTAAGAGGTAACCAGTGTTACCAGATTATTTTAGAACGTTTAATAAATATTCAAAGACAGTTAAATCTAACTGAAACAAATTATGATAATGTTAGTGATGGTCCGGAAGAAAAGAACACACTTTATAACAGTGAGTATAAAGATATTCTATAATTTTGTTTAGAAGTATATGTATTGTACATGTATTATATCGAAGTATATTTCTGCTGCTCATCTTATTTAATGACGATTACGTATATTATTTTAATGTTTTTATTTAAATAATTCTGAATAAAATCAATCAAAATAATATATATATATATATATATATATATATATATATATATATATATATATATATATATATATATATATATGTATATATATATATATATATTTATATATATATATATATATATATATATATATATATATATATATATATATATATATATATATTATTTTGATTGATTTTATTCAGAATTATTTAAATAAAAACATTAAAATAATATACGTAATCGTCATTAAATAAGATGAGCAGCAGAAATCTACTTCGATATAATACATGTACAATACATATACTTCTAAACAAAATTATAGAATATCTTTATACTCACTGTTATAAAGTGTGTTCTTTTCTTCCGGACCATCACTAACATTATCATAATTTGTTTCAGTTAGATTTAACTGTCTTTGAATATTTATTAAACGTTCTAAAATAATCTGGTAACACTGGTTACCTCTTAAGCATGAAAAAATGACTGGTTCATTTTCTTCTGGAAGGATACAGACAGCCGCACCTACTTTTTCGGTAATTAAATGAGAAATATTTGACAGTGAGGCATAAGGTGTTAGGGCACTTATTAAGGCACTGTGGTAAGTTTCATCTTCAACATCCCATCCAATAATGAAAAAACTGTCATTGAATATATCGGCTATTTTATTATCATAGGCGTAAACAAGGATATTCTGGGAAAAAGCGTCTTGTGAGTTATGTAGATAAAGCAGAAGCGCTTGTTTCTAAAATAAATAAATTATATATATATATATATATATATATATATATATATATATATATATATATATATATATATATATATATATATATATATATATATATTAGCTGTCAGCATTTACTGTATGGAAAAAAATCCCCGTTTCTGGAATATGTGAAAAGAATTTTAGAATTGGCAGGATAGCCGAATGATGTAACTTATGTTATTTGAGAACTCACTAGAAGTCTCACCGCAGTCCAATATTCTCAGGATAACTCTTGATTGTGGTCTATATTGGGGAACGCATGCTGAGGAATTATGCAATACATTATAAAGCAATTTTACGCTTTGAAATTCTTAAGTAACTACTACAAGAATTTTTCAAAGGTGTGTATTTGTTTATCAAAACATGTCCATTTTTAAAGGAAATCGCTCAGCTCATAAATATTACACAAGAAAGAGGGATTTGCTGTTACTTAATATTCATTGTTCTACTTTTTATCCAAAAAACATATTTTATAATAGATGCAAATTTTACACGCGAACATGAAAAACTTGCAAAATGTAGATATTTTTAAGATAAGGTTAAAGTAGCTTTTTCTTTAAAAGGTTTTTTGATTGTCTGTGTCTCATTAAATGTTTACTATTTTTTTTATTATATTATAATATATTGTAATAGCTTTTTAACTGAGGAAATTAAATGTTTGAATTTGAATTAATTACTAGATATTAGACACTAAATTTTGTGACTTATTTTAATTATAAGTATACGTATATTTTAATATGTTGACATTTTCTTCAATTATTGTGAAAACTTTTGAACTGATGAAATAGAATGTTTAAATTTTGAATTTGAATTGTACCTACCAATTCATAATTAAACAATAATACATTACCTTATCACTAGAAATCATGTACGATACCGCATCTTGAAATGACATTTTTATTTATTTAAAAGCTATGTCAGGAAGTTTTTTTGTCAAACGTCTGGTGGCTTCTAATTGCATATCTATAAAATAATTGAAAGTACAAAAGTTAATGTTTTGTTTTTTGTAATTTAAATATATACGAAAAACCGCGAAAAAAATAATGCAATTATCACAGAATTCTAGTGTCAATCCTTTGCAAACGTCAAAAAAATTACAGCAAGTATTGCATTGGCGCCATCAAACATATTTCGTATTTAAAACTTCTTTGAAGGACCTGATATAGTGACATATTCACTATTTTCTGTTTTATTATATACATTTAAAATAACTGGACAATTTCATATTCGAGAGTGTTGTTCTTAGGAACTGTATTTGGCTATATTTCTATTCGACAAGACCCCCCCCCCCCTTTGGGATGAGCTCTGTGGGTTTTAAGCATAAATTAAAATAAATTAATGTAGTTTTAATACGCTCTCATGCAAAATGGTCATTTTAATGTATTTCTGATATCCTCATAACTAAATAGTCATAATTACTGTGTTGGAAGTTGGGATTCCAAGGGAAAAAAAAGGTAATTTTATGAATGGCCCAACGATATGTTAGTTACACCTTTTCTTTACTTACGGCGATGTCTAAAAACCAGGTAAAATGCAAATAACCAAAGAAAATAACCTTCCTACACTGTATCTGATGAAAAAAAAAATGCAGAACTAGAAATTTGTCTAAACGAGTTTAAACCAGCAATATTGTGTAACGGAGCATTGGTACATGTATAAGAAATCCAGTATATGATCAGCTTAGTCCTTTTTGTTTTGATTGTGTTAAGAAAGTAACCTAACAAGAGACGATTCGGAATCGAGGAAATATCTAATTATGATTTTTATTATTATATTATTTTAATGTTTTTATTTAAATAATTCTGAATAAAATCAATCAAAATAATATATCTATATATATATATATATATATATATATATATATATATATATATATATATATATATATGTATATATATATATTTATATATATATATATATATATATATATATATATATATATATATATATATATATATATATATATATATATATGAGGCTGGTTTGAAAAGTGCGTGCAAAGTCCGAGAGATGGCACCACCGGCGCGTATCGAGGTCATGTTTAGTTAGTAGCGTCTCTTGAATGAACACACACCAAGTTTCAGCCCTATTGGTCTATTTCTTTGTGTTTGGCATTCGTGTGAATCAAAGAAGTCGAGTGATTTTCAAGAAATGGACGAAAAAGAATTTCGTGTGGTGATTAAACATTACTTTATGAAAGGCAAAACGCCTCAGGAGACTAAAGAGAAGCTTGATAAACATTATGGTGACTCTGCACCTTCGATTAGAACAGTTTATAAGTGGTTTCAAAATTTTCGGACTGGCCATATGGGCACAAGTGACGCTGAACGTTCTGGACGGCCTGTGGAGGTTACGACTCCAGAAATCATTGATCAAATCCATGATATGGTGATGAATGACAGAAGAGTTAAGGTGCGTGAGATTGCTAGTGCTGTGGGCATCTCGACTGAACGGGTACATAATATTTTGCATAAACATTTGGACATGAGAAAGCTATCCGCAAGATGGGTGCCGCGATTGCTCACGCTTGACCAAAAACGGAATCGTGTGAAGTTTTGCAAGGATGGTTTGCAGCTGTTCCAGAAGAATCCGGAGGACTTTAAGCGTCGTTTCGTCACTGTGAATGAAACATGGATACATTACTATACTCCTGAGACCAAACAACAATCTAAACAATGGGTTATCAAGGGGGAATCTGCACCAAAAAAGGCGAAGACCGTTCCTTCGGCCGGAAAGGTTATGGCGACTGTCTTTTGGGATTCGCAAGGGATAATCCTCATCGACTATCTGGAAAAGGGTAAAACTATTACAGGTGAATATTATTCATCGTTATTGGACCGTTTGAAAACCGAGCTGCAAGAAAAACACCCGAGATTGGCCCACAAGAAAGTCCTTTTCCATCACGACAACGCACCAGCACACACCTCAGCAGTTGTGGTCGCAAAATTAATTGAAATAAGATTCCAACTCGTTTCACATCCCCCTATTCTCCAGACTTGGCTCCCTCGGACTACTATTTGTTCCCCAATTTGAAGAAATGGCTGGCGGAACAAAGATTTTATTCAAACGAGGAGGTGATTGCAGACACTAATGGATATTTTGCAGACTTGGACAAATCCTATTATTCGGAAGGGATCAACAAACTAGAACATCGTTGGACGAAGTGTATAAGCCTAAAAGGAGACTATGTCGAAAAATAAAAAAGGTTTACCCCAAACACATAAGTAGTTTTTATTTTTGCACGGACTTTTCAAACCAGCCTCGTATATATATATATATATATATATATATATATATATATATATATATATATATATATATATATATATATATCACAGTCGCTTTATTGTCCTCCGGATCGTCATAGCGTTGACCCTACATGTGGAGTTTGACTTTTGGGAACAAAAAAAAATCATTAGGGGACAAATTAGGTGAATAAGGAAGGTGGTGAAGCACTAATACTTGTTTTCGCGCTAAAAATCATGAAACAAGAAATAGTGTTTTGCCATCCATCGTTCCGGTCGAACCCGCGCTCTTCTTGCAAAAGCGCTTTGTAGTGCGCTCGGGAACAAAGCTTTTGTGGATAATTCCTTGAGCGTCAAAAATGCAACGAGCATGATCTTTGTTCCTAACGTTGTCAGTCGCACTTTTTTCGGTCTAGGCTCGTATTGGTAACACCACGTCTCATCGCCCGTGTTTATTTTTTTACCGAAATATCGTCCGCATTTTTCAATTCGATGAAGTTTCAGTTGGCGTTCACTCGTTGCCATTTTTGTCCGGTTGTCAGAGGGTGGGGAACAAACTTCGCGCACACTTTCCTCTTGTTTAAAATATTCCGGATCACGTCTTGGAACACTTGATTTAGAGATGTTAAGCTTTTCTGTCATCAAGCTGCACGAAAGATCACGGTCGGTTAGCAGAAGATGTCGAATTTTCACACATTTCAAGCCACTCGAACACTTGTAAACGCAATAAACAATCATCACCGAAATTTTTTTTCAAATATTCAAATGTCTCCGTAGCTGTTTTACTCAGTTTCACATGAAATTTGATCACTATTCGCTGCTCCATTTCTGTGACACAACAACTACGACATATACAGTTCACACGTCTCCTACTTAATACTGACTGATCACAACTGGCTGGTTGAATGCAGATGTGTTGCTTACAGATGTGAGTTCAAGCTTTCACTTTTCTGTACGAAATGGCGCTGCTTAAAGGCCGGGGAAAAAAGCAGTGTGAACTTTGTGGACAGATGGTATATACAGGGTGTTATAAAATTCACTGCATATATTGAAATGAGTAACTCGTAGGGCAACGTAAAAGCACATTCAATAGCTTTTTTATCTAAAAATTACTGATATTTGAAAAATTAAAAAAGGGGCACAACTGGATTTTACCAATCCAACCAACCCGACCATGGGAGGGCGCCATTGTACGAAATAGCTCTGCTACTGCCAAACATTATTTTCTGCAATATTTACGGATTTTCAAATTTTAGGTACAATTAATCTAATAAATCAAAGTAATTATTATTTTATAGAATATAATTATCTATTATTTCAAAAGATATTCCTTGGTACCGCTCGAAAACAAGTGCACAGTTCCCTAGATATTGAATTTTCAGTTAATCTCAGCTGTTTAGGCAAAAAGAAGCAGATTTTAAAATAGGCTTTTCTATTAACTTTTCCATAATTAAACTGAAATGGTAAACGATTTTCTTGTAAAGTTTTTTTTAGTAGTAAAGAGAGAAAACAAGGTGGGTTTAAAAACGTATTTATTTTTATTTACTTTATTTAGTTTAATTTATTTGATATATTTAATATATTTGATTTGTTTAATTTAAAATAATAGGCCATAAAATTAAAAAAAAAAAAAACGAATAGTGGTGTACCGCGGAGTCGTGGACTGGCTATGACAGGCATCGTTGTCGATCATTAAGCAGCAGTAGTTTCAGATTTTCGGAGATTTCGGACGGACGGAGCTGTGACTTATAAATCACTGTCGCAGGTATACCAGTGACCTAAAAGTCGCTGTTACGCATTGCTATAACTTATATTACGAGCCATTTATTATTACCAAATTATATTTAGAGAAATAGTGGAATTTTATTTTTGCAATCCGTAGATTTCAGCAGAACTAGTCTATACCTACAACTTTTCTTTTAGAATTTGAAATCGAGGCTATCAAAAGTACGAAGAGAAAAATGCCTCCAAATATTTCTGTTACATTTCCTCTCTGCACCTTAGATGATGCCATTGAGTTAATATGCACAGCTCCATTTGATGATGTAAGTTTTGAAGTATTTTTAAGATCATGACAAGGCGCACAAACTGAAGCACCGTATATACTTCTGTTTCACAATTTCGCCCTGGATTCACCTGATCATAGTTCATTAAATGATATAGAATATTAGGAATAAGGACGGTAAATAACTTTGTATGTGTTATATTGACGTTTCCATCTTTAAATGAATCTTTTCAAGCTAACATAAAATTTTATATATATGCATATATATATATATATATATATATATATATATATATATATATATATATATATATATGTATGTATATATATATATATATATATATATATATATATATATATATATATATATATGTATATATATATATATATATATATATATATATATATATATATATATACATATATATATATATATATATATATATATATATATATATATATATATATATATATATATATATATACATATATACATACATACATATATACATATATACATATATATATATATATATATATATATATATATATATATATATATATATATATATATATATGTACATATATATATATATATATATATATATATATATATATATATATATATATATATATACCATCAGAACAAGTTTTTGTCATTGAATTCAGTAAACGTACGAATAGCGCAAGTCTCCTGGGAGTTTTCATAAATGTGTTGAGCGGTCTCATAACTTGTCAACAATGACGTCACAGACTGACCAAAAGACTTAGTGACGAAGATTGTTATCTGAGGATCACACCTGTCTAAGCAGTGTTATCTGACGAAGCATAAGTGTCACCAGCCGAAGAAATGGTCGATAATGACGTCACAGACCAGTAGTTGTTGTCAAAAAGGCCTTAATTCACCGGCGTATACGTGTACGTGTTTATAAGATGACACCTGACAGAGTGTTGTTCAGGTAGGTAGTATTTCTTCTGTAACCGAAGAAGCCAGAAATGATTAGAAGCTGTTGACCATAAAGGCCTTGATGAAATGTGTATTTAATACAAGGAAAAAAAATTGGTTAGTGTGTAAAGAAAAATGAGAATTTTTAAAAAAGCACTACTCAACTACTGCATAATTTAATAAAAAAAATCACTGATATCTTACTAACTAAATGTTAAACTTTAATATTGGGATATTTTGTAAAAATTATCAGCAGAAACGTAAGCATGCACTAGTAGTATAGCTGGAGGGGTCCTATGACTGAGGATGGTATGTGTTCATCCACAGTGTACCAATAGCCGAAGAAGTACTGAAGACATCCTGAAAAATGTCCAAGAAGTGGCTGAAATTCCTGAAAGCGGTGTCGTCAATGACCAGAGGCTGTTGAAAAGTGGTCAAAAAGGCATTGCATTGTCAAAAAGGCTTTATCGTGAAAGACTGAAAAAGGTGTTTTTCAGCAAGTGTAAATAGGTAATAAACACGTTGCTAGGTAAGGTTTAGTAAAATACAGGTGTAATCTTCATGTAAGAATGTCTGAAGACATGTGGACAGTGACGTCACATGTCCAGAGGCTTTAACCTTGGTGGATGTTGACCGGAAAGGCCTTAACCTGTACCTGTATAACCTGTGCTAAGAGGTAATTACCTGGAGGCTAGTTGTATTAAGAAGTAATTAGTTGTTTGCACAGGTAAAAGAGGGGTCAAAAAGGCCTTATTTAGGGGTAGGATGGGTGTCAAAAAGGCTTTGCTAGGGGATAGTTTATTAAGGGTAGTTTTGGTATAATGTAAAAAAGGCAAAATAAAATATTTTTTTATGAAGGTAAACTAAGAACCCATTCATTTTGGGGCCTCAAGTATTTTATTTAAATTTAAAAAAGTCTTATTTAAACTGGAAGTAGATATGAACCGCCAACATTTTGTATATAAGACAGATTCTATACCACTAGTCCATCCTGGAAGTGCAATAAAATTGTTAAATGAAATGATTACTATAACCAAAATAATAAATTAGAGAGGTCAGCAATCAGAAAGTTCAAACTCATGAGTGATAAGCTGTTAGATGGATACATTAGAGAATATAATATTTATATATAGAGAGAGCTAGCATGCATGCAATTACTTTAAATGATTTGAAACTTAAAATAAATGTATTTATTACAAATGTGTATAAATTAAACAAAAAATAAAACAACGATAGTAACATTCAAATATTTTATTTATTAATATTTTTATCTATCCAAGTATTATGATTATTATCAAAACCTAACCATTTTACAAATAATTCATTTCCCTGCCGTTTTAGCACTTTTCCAACTAAATAAATGTCAGGATATATGAGCCAAATTCTATACCATTAGTCTAGCTGGCTATATAATTAAAATGGGTAAATAAAATGAAGACAATAAAAAACAAATCGGTTAAAGGTATAAACTTCTCTCGGCAATAGGATGTTAATTTTTAATGTAAAAAATACGATTTTGCACTAAGATGCATTTATTTATTCGTTTTTAACAACTGAAAGAGTATGAAGTATATTAATGTTAATATAAACAAGATGAATATCAAAAAGATGTTATTTATTCATCTGAATAATCGAGAGGAAAAGGTATTATTATTTTATATCCCAATTTTATTATAAACAAATACGATGCAGTTATTTAAATTGTCAATAAAAAAAAAATGTTAAGAGATGCAGATATTTAACTTAATTATACTACAAATTATAAAAAAGTATGTGTGACATTTTACAATAGGATATTTTATGTTTTAAAACGTGAGAATATAAATGTAAATTTTTATACTTATACGTATAGGGAGAAAATGCATATTTGTTTATATATTATACGTTTTATTTTAAACAATAGAAATAAATATTAAATTATACTTATGCACATATGGTAACTGGAAAAAAATGCTGATTTGCTTATATATTAGATGTTTTATTTTAAACAGTGGAAATAAATGTTAATTTATGCTTATGCACATATAGTAATTGGAAAAAAAATGCATATTTGCTTATATGCATAAAGTGTGTTTTAGAAAATTATCAGGACAAGTGGCGTGATATAAGCAAATGTATAATTTCTCTATAAAATAACAAGGAAAAATTTTATTTCTATATAGTTTTCTCAACAGTTTTTTTGAAACAGAATAATCGTGAATATTTCTTCAATTTTTAAGTAGTTTAACTTAAAGATTTATCAAATAAAGTATTAAAAAGGTGAAGTGTGTTCTTAAAAACTCTATTTAGATAAGTATTTTTTTTATGACATATATAATTATTCCAAGACTTCTTTATAGGTACGTATGTAAACAATGTGGACATAAAGTGTGTCTGTTTACTAGGTAGAGTAGAGCCTAGCCTAGCTTGTAACAAATTGGTTTTGGACTTGTTGTTATTGCTTGCAAATAATATTTCGAGAGATCGGCAAGGCTAATAAGAAAGTTCAAATTCATTGTGATAAGCTGCTAAGTATATGCATTGGAGAATGTGATATTTATATACATCTAATAAAACAACAATCGTAATAAGAGAGCGTGCTGGTCTGCATACAATTACTTTAAATGATTTAAATATTAGCGAGATTGCTAGCATACTTTTACACAATACAAAAATATTTTTTTATAAAGGTAACTTTTATTTTTTTTTATAGGCCTTGTAAAAAGTATGAATTTAATATTACTAAATTAGAACTTAAATCACTATTTAATTCTATGATATAACTAAATATTTTTCTAAAAGAAATAAATTTTCATAACTTTTTTATTAAATAAAATGTTAATAAATTATATAAATATGAATTTAATTTTACTAAAATTAGAACTTAAATTACTATTTTAATCCCTCGATCGAAAGTGTTCAGATCGGTTTCCAACTCTTATTTAGTGAGTACTGCAACTATTTTTTTTTTATTTATTTAGGTAAAAGGTTTACAATATAATCATATAAAATATAAGCGTTCTTAACACTACAAGAACAGTTTTTAATTGTATGATGGATGCAGTCTGTAACACGGTGTTCAAGTTTGGGTATAGACCCCAAAGAAAATTCCATATCGATAATTTTAGGAGGTTCCATATTCATCTCGTTAACAGCCTTCATCAAAGAGTCTTTTTTAACATGTCCTTTAACATAAACAGTTCAATATCATTCAGCTTATCATTAAGAATTCGATTATACATAATTAATTAAACAGTATTTACAATATTTTAATATTCTAACTAGGTTAATAATAACTATTTATACATCTTTTAACTTTACAACCGCATTTTAAACATACGCCTTATCCCATGGGGGAGCGGGATAGAATATCTCCCTCGGTACGTTCTGCCTGTCGTAGGAGGCGACTTAAAGAACAACCTAGGTGGTAGATGTCCAGATCCTACCAGCATCGCCTGGTGTGATACTATCGCATCGGCTTAAGCTGCGTGAAGTTGCTTAACGTTTCGTGGCTGTGCCGATGTCCCAGACTGTGGGACCAAATAACATGATGAGGAACCTGGATACAAAAAATTTCGAAGGTAAAATAGCCCCCCGTTCGGATCTCCGGGTGGGGGCGGGTTCAGGTGCGTCGACATGCAGAGACCAGAATTTTAAAATGGATTTTTGCAACATACGAGGTTTATACTCGAACATAAATTCAGTGCACCAACACCTGCAATCAAATAAACCTCATGTACTCACTCTCTGTGAAACCAAGGTCAGTTCATCGACCAGCACAGTCAACTATCTTTATCCAGAGTACGATTTCTATTCCCGATTTAGGCGTAACTTTGGAATCTGTCTTTTTGTCAGAAGCGATCTCTCTTGCCAACGAGAAGAGGCTCTGGAGCCCCCAAACTCTGATGTTATGTGGTTAAAAATAACGACTCAACAAACCACAAGGTCATCTGTATCCTCTATCGACCACCAAGTGCTACTAACTTTAGAACACTTTTCGCTTCTCTTGCAGACACCATCGATCATTTACAAATTAACTATCCAAATGCTGAAATTGCCATCCTGGGTGACTTTAAGGTCCACAACATCAACTGGTTTAAATATTCAAATACTACCGACGAGCAAGGTCGTGAAGCTGAATCATTTTCAATCAGTTGTGGCTTAATTCAGCTTATTGACGAACCAACACGGATCACTTGATCTGACCATAAACTACTTTCGACATCAAGTATCCTACCAATCAGTGACTAAACCGCGCAAGATTTGGCACTACAAATCTGCTAAATGGGAACATCTCATGGAATATTTTCAAACTTTCCCTTGGTTAGACGTTTGTTTTCGATCCGACGACCCATCTGACTGCGCCAGGGAGGTTTCCGATGTTATTTTGGCCGGTATGAAGGCTTACATCCCTTTTTCGAAAAAATGCCCTTGTTGGCTGAACTCTTTGCTTCACATTCTACTGTCGATTTCTAAGGAAAAACACCACCTACTATTCCCATAGTGCAATCAAGAATGCCCGATATTGTCTTCAGACAGCGTATCATAAAACGTATTTTAATGAAGCTAGACACCCAAAAAATTTCTTGGCGTTGACGGAATACCTGCCATAGTTCTCAAAAACTGTGCGAGGGAACTAACACCAGTTTTCTGTAGACTTTTCAACCTGTCCTACAAAAAGGGAATATTTCCTTCCTGCTGGAAATGTGCCGCAGTTCAGCCAATACCTAAAAAAAAGGCAAGAACACCCTTGCCAAATAACTATCGACCAATCGCACTACTTTCAATAATATCGAAAGTCATGGAAAAGGCTATCAATCAGCATCTTCTAAAATATCTTGAAGGATTCAATATTATTAGCGATCACCAATATGGCTATCGTAAAAATAGATTAACAGGAGATTTTCTGACGTATGTAACACACGATTGAAACAACGCAATTGAACACTTTGGAGAATCTCGAGCGGTTGCTCTTGACATTTCCAAGGCATTCGACCGTGTTTGGCACGATGGGCTATTGGTTAAGCTACGCTCTTATGGTATGTCTGAAAAGTTCTGTTTGTGGTGTTTCCTCAGAGAGCGTTCTTTCCGAGTGGCAGTCGACGGATTTCTTCACTATCAACGCCGGTGTACCTCAAGGCTCCATACTGTCTCCTACTCTCTTTCTCATTTACATTAACGATCTGCTGGGAAAGACCAAGAATCCAATCTACAGCTTTGCAGATGACAGTACACTTATCTCTTCATTCAATTTGAACGCTCGGACATCGGCTACTCAGACGAATATCCGCAGACAGCAGGAAGTTATTCAACTTAACAAAGACCTGGAAGAAATTCTATCTTGGGGTGACAGTAACCAAACGGAATTTAACGCTACAAAAACCCAAGCGGCAGTTTTTTCTAAAAAAGTTGCTGAACCCGTCATAGTTATGTCGGTGCACTCCATTCCTCTAACATCGTCACTTTGTTGGGCGTTAATTTGGGAGCAAATATGTCCTGGCATGAACATGTTGCAGGCATAGCTTCTCAAAAGTTGGGAATATTATTTCGAACCAGAAAGCTTTACACTCCACAACAACTGTTAATTCTTTACAAAGCTCAAATTCGACCAACTATGGAATACCGCTCCCATGTTTGGGGCTCCGCTCCCAAACATACACTGCATTTGTTGAATTCTATTCAGAGAAAAGCTGTTCGTCTAATTGGAGACCCGGAACTGACCAGCGGCCTTAATTCGCTGGAACATCGAAAAACGGTTGGCGACTTGAGCCTATTCTACAAGTATTTTCATGGAAAGTGTTCGAAGGATGTGGCTCGCTTAATTCCTCCCAGAGCGGTGCATGTTAGAAGTACACGTCGCACTAATACTTCACATCCGTATGAGGTTTAGCCTCGTACTCCTCGTACAACGCTTTTCAAGCAATCTTTTATATGGAGAACATCATCCCTTTGGAATAATTTGCCCAGGACTGCGTTTCCCACCGAGTACAATTTACAGCGATTCAAGAACAACGTAAATCGCTTTCTCCGCACATGTGTCAGTCCTGTAGCTCTTTAGGGACTTATATATATATAAAATTTAATTTTTCAATTACCATTTGAAGTTTTGTTAGTTTTTAATACATATAAATCAACTATTATGATTTTATTACAGATGTTCTCATAAAAAGTCTACCAAATATGAAAAATTGTTTTTTACTATTACTTTTATATTATTACTTTTAGAAATTGAGAAGCATGAACTAGGAACCCCCACCTTTTAATCTCAACTGATAACATATATAATAAAAGACTAGATAAATAAAGTTTTTAATATATATAAAAACAGAAAACGGACTTGAAAAACTATTATTATGTATCACTTGTATTTTCGATATTATAAATGGGCTTATTTACAAAGGATTCAAATACACGATGAAACTAATGATATAAAATTATATGTAGCTCCTTTAGATACGGTAGCAACAGCTATATGGGATTATAACGAAACATGTGATTTTTGTTGCAAGAATTTCAATGTCCCTATGTATTATTTTTCTTTAGGACAAGTATTATGTTTTAATAGTTATCCTAATATTACCTATGCAACATGGAAACCAAGAAGAACTAAGGATCGCTGTTACTACTATGACAACTCCTCATTCTATAAAATAACACTTCCAGGGAAAAAAAAGTTCTATAAATATCTATTGCTAATCTGTTTTCATCCTATAGTTCTAGGTACTAACAGCAACACCTCCACATTTAACCAATATAAAAAAAATTGTGAATATTTATTAGAAGACTACCACTAACTCTATAACACAAGCCTAAACTTGTATCAAGAATGTACTAAATCACTTGACAATTACGTAGAATTATATGATAATGAACAAGCTGTCAATGATATTTGCATGGAAAAAATTCAAGAATATGGAGACATTGCTGAGAATTTAACTAATTGTATAAAATATACCAAACATATTACTCTTCTCAAAAAAAATATTAAATTGGAATCAGATTTATATTTATTGAGAACTAATTAACAGAAACACTGCAAATTTGTCAAGAACAAAACAACGTATTATATTTATTAATTGCAGATTTTAAAAAGAAATTTCAAATTTTAAAAATAATTTGTCCGATCTGACACAAGGAATCTATCAATGAGATAACGATTTAAAACAATGCCAAAAAGATTTACAGCAACGATTAAGAGATCAAACGAAAATTTTTGTAAATCTTAAGAACTGTTTAGAACTCTTGGAAAATAGTGATAAATATGTTATTCGAGAAAAAACCTTTAATATCAGTTCCACTGTAACTATTTAATATTATTAAAGGAGGGACAAAAACCAGCACATCAGCAAAATTTGTCAAGAGATAGAACATCATGTAAATGAAGGCGGAGTTATACAAAAAAAAGTTAAGTACCTGGCCAGAGAGGTTAAACTACGCGCACAACGAATACGAAATGACCAAAACGAAATCCTTACAGACAGAGCAGGAATAGCCGAAGTCTAGAAGAAATATTGCATCAATCTATATAAAGAGAAGAACGGGGAACGACCAAATGATCTAAATAACTGAATTTCTGAAAAGGAACCCCATATACTGAGATCAGAGGTAGAAAAAGCCCTTAACACATTAAAAAATCATAAAGCCCAAGGAATATATAATATAACTTCAGAATTATTAAAAGGGATGGGAGATCTGGGAGTGTAATTTTTTTATATAGAATCTGTACCTCAATATAGAAATCTGGTAAATGACCTAATGACTGGATCGAATCAGTATTCATCATACTTTTTAAAAAAAGAACGCCTACAGAATGCAACAATTACTGGGCAATTTCTCTAATAAGCCACGCTAGTGGCTTATTAGAGTAAGCAAGTAATGTTGCAAATAATCAACAACCGGCTAAATCATTTATACTGCCAGAAATCATCAACCGGCTAAAATCATTTATACTGCCAGAAATATTTGAGGAACAGACAGGTTTCATTCCAGGGAAAGGCACAAGAAAAAACATTCTTAATGTACGACAGACGTATGAATTTAAGATTAAGGCTTATTTATGCTTCGTAGATTACACCACAGCTTTTGATTGTGTAAAATGGTACAAGTTATGGCCAACACTTAAGAGTATGGGAGTTCCCTTACATCTGATCCAGCTTATAAGATCCTTACATGAAAATAGTAATGCCAGAGTAAACGTCGACCAAACTCTATCAGACACATTCAAGATGGAAGCTGATGTTAGACAGGGATGTATCCTATCTCCATTGCTTTTTAAAGCATAGTCAGAATATATTATGAGACGAGTTCTGGAGGGCTAGGATGAAGGTATCTCTGTGGGAGGCCGGAAAGTGAACAACCTTAGATATGCTGAGGATACTTATATACATACATATATACATACAACGACATCGAATTGGAATATATAATGAATAAATTAAACACAGTACTTAACAATAACAAAACTAAAATTATAGTCATAAATCGAGCCCCAATGAACATCGAGGAAAAGCGGGTTTTGAAGTAGTCGATGAATTTGTATACCTCGGATCATTAGTTACAAATAAAGGAGGTTGCGATAAAGAAATAAAACATAGCTCGAAATGCAATAACCAGATTGACCAAGATTTACTCAACAATATTTCAAAACAACAAAATAAAACTTATTAATGCATTAGTATTTTCCATAGCTATAGAAAAATTTGCGCCTTTGAAACATGGGTATACAGAAAAATGGTAAGGATACCCTGGACACAGCACCGAACTAATATCTCGATTCTAAACCAACTGAGTATAAAGAATCGTCTATCCACCAAAATAAGCCAATCGTACTTGCGATACTTTGGGTTTATCTCTAGAAGAAAGGATCTAGAAAAACTTATGGTGGAGGGAAACCTAAATGAAAAAGGCCCAAGAGGAAGATCTTCTAATCGATGGACAGACCAGGTGAAGCCGCTCATAGGACATTCCATGCACGAAGACATTTATGCCGCTCAGGAGCGTGATTCATGGAAGAGCACCACTAAACTGTTGTGTAACAGAACTCAGAAGGACGAGGAGGATATATATATATATATATATATATATATATATATATATATATATATATATATATATATAACATATATAGATATATATATATATAATTCTACTTCAAAGCGAATAGTTAACCCAAGCTTAAAACTCAGCCAAACGAGGAAATCCCGAAACAGAATAGCTGCTCTCGGCACCTGGAATATACAGGGATGGAGGACAAAGAACATCGAAGTCATACAAGTGTTTAAGAAGATGAACATAGACATTTTAGTAATAAGCGAGAAGAAGAAAAAGGGAAGTGGAATAGAAGAAATAGATGAAGTGATGCATTGTTGGAGTGGAGTAAAGAAGGAAGAAAGAGCAAAGGCCGGAGTTGGAATATTAGTAAAAAAGAAGTGGAAAAAAAATAACATCTTGGGAACCCATCAATGAAAGAATCATAAAACTAAATATAACAATGCTAGGAAAAGACATGGTAATATTAGGAGTATACGGCCCAACAGAAGACAACACTATAAGAGAAAAAGATAACTTCATGGAAACACTAGAAATAGAAATACAAAAAGTAAAGAAAAACCAAGAGTTAATAATAATGGGAGATCTGAATGGGAGAACAGGAAGGAAAACAAAGGACAATACCGTAGGACCATTCGGAGAAGACATTACTAACGACAACGGAGAGAGACTAATAGAGCTATGTGAACTAAACAGCCTCAAAATAACAAACGGATTCTACAAACACAAAGACATCCACAAATATACTTGGATGCAAGAAACACGAAA
Source organism: Pachyrhynchus sulphureomaculatus (assembly GCA_019049505.1). Taxonomy (NCBI): domain Eukaryota; kingdom Metazoa; phylum Arthropoda; class Insecta; order Coleoptera; family Curculionidae; genus Pachyrhynchus; species Pachyrhynchus sulphureomaculatus. Next base: position 144,048,989 of record CM032446.1, read on the forward strand.
CTTAAAATCAATAATAGACTACATTATAATTAAAAAAGATACCACTATCAAAATAAAAGACGTAAGAGTAAAGAGAGGGGCAGAATGTGGAACAGACCATAGATTATTAATAGCAAATATAAAAGTACCGTGGTATAAGACAATAAACCAAAAAGGAACAATAGATAAAGAAAACAGAAATACTAATGAGATAACAGAAAAAGCAGACAAAGAAATAAAATACAAAATACACTTACTGCAAGACGAAACGATAAGAGACCTATACAGACGACGATTAGATCAAAAATTAAATGAATTTAACTACGACAACCTCCAACAGATGTATGACCACATAAAAGAATGCATCAAACAGGCGGCCCTAGAAGCATTAGGTAAAGAAGACAACGAGAATAAGAAACATAAATTTAGAATCTGTGAAAAAACTAAAGAATCTATAAAGGAGAAAAAAAGACTATACGAAAAATGGCTGAATACAAAATCAGAAGAAGATCTACAGAGATATAAAGAGAAAAATGCAGAAACGAGGAGGATGATAAACAAAGAAAAGAACGAGATATGGGAAAAATCGTGCGAACATGTAGAACAGTATATAGGAGGAATTAGAAGCACAGAGTCATGGAGAATAATTAAAGCATTAACGATCAACAATAGACAGAAGATGTATATAGAGTACATCCCAGAAAGCGAGTGGGAAGAATATTATAAGAAGCTGCTAACAGAAGACAGACAAGAATTCCAGGAAGAGAACCCTGAAGAAGACCAGAATAAGGAAAAAAAAGAGATAGAACTAAGCTATGAAGAAGTAAAGAAGACAATAAAAACACTCAAAAATAATAAATCTGCAGGGAATGAGGGTGTGGTAAATGAAATGATTAAGTACGGGTCTAATAAATTACATCGAATGCTGAGAAACATGTTCCACAGAGCGATAAATGGAGAAAAAATACCAGAGGAATGGTCAAAAGCCTATGTAGTATCTATATTTAAAAAGGGATACCGCAGAAAATGCACAAACGATAGAGGCCTAAGCATAATATCGAGTATGGGACGTTTGTATGGAAAAATTATTAAAAATATCATAGAGGAAAATATAAAAGGAAAAATTGGAGAAGACCAAGCAGGCCTTACGGCCGGAAAATTCTGTATAGACCACATATACACTATAAAACAAACAATGGAAAAAAAACTGGCAAAGAATAGAGTTCATCTAGCCTTCATAGACATAAGAAAGGCCTATGACTCAGTACTAAGACAAAGATTATGAAACGCAATGAAAGAAATAGGCATTGACAAAGAATTAATATACGTAGTAAAAGCTCTCTACGAAAACAACACAGTGAACATAAAAATAGGACATAAAATAGGGAAGAGACTTCAAACATCAAAAGGCCTATTACAAGGATGCTCTACATCCCCCACACTATTCAAAATATGCCTCGAACAAACATTAAAAAAATGGAAGCAAAAATGTAGTGGAATGGGAGTCCCAATACGAGAAGATTACTTATATACTCTAAGTTTCGCAGACGACCAAGTAATCATAGCGCAAGATGAGGAAGACCTCAGTTATATGGTAAGAAAACTGAAAGAAGAATACACTAAAGCAGGATTAGCAATAAACTTTGATAAAACGGAATATCTAACAACAAAGGAGGGAAACGTGGAGAATCTACAAGTCGATAACGAAACAATAATCAAAGGAACCGATAGATTTAAATAAAAAAAACGCAACATCAGAAGAAGAGATTAAAGCTAGATTAGGACAAACGCGGACATGCATAAGACAATTAAATTCGATCCTGTGGGACAAGCACATTACAAAGAGAAACAAAACACGCATATACAAATCAATAATACAAAGCATAATGACATACGGGTCAGAAACATGGACGATCGACAAAAGAAATAAATCTAAAATTAATGCGGTAGAGATGGAGTATTGGAGATGTTGTAGAGTGACACGTATGGAGAGAATAACAAATGAAGAAATAAGAAGCAGAATGAACATCAAAGAGAACGCAATGAACACCATTGAAGAAAAACGATTAAAATGGTATGGACATATAAGACGGAGCGAAGATAATAGGTGGAGACCCAGACGATCGTGGAGAGACGATGTGGACGAGGCTATGGAGGACTGGGGTCTAACAAATGGAGACTGGGAAGATAGAAACGAATGGAATCAAAGGCTGAGAGAAGGAAGACAGCGTCTGCTGTAGAAAATCCTTGATATATATATATATATATATATATATATATATATATATATATATATATATATATATATATATATATATATATATATATATATATATATCGTCGATCTAAGGGCTGCGAATCCTCAGCAGGATTTATGGTTTTCTCAATTGTCTCTACCCTTCCCAATTTGAGCTCATTCTTAATTGAATCTCGGCTCCATCCAAAATTTTAGTTAAATATGAGATCAGTCATTACCATAAATCATAAAAACTACTAAAAGCGGCGATACTTTGACAGCCAAGCAATATTTTTTTTGTATAACGTCATTTTCGTGGCTAGGTAGAGAACCAAACCATCGTATTAAACGTTTTTAAATATCTCAGTATATCGTTGCTCATACGTTATTTTGATATCAAATAAATTTACTCACTTTTGACTTGGACTTTGTAAAACTTCTGCAGTCAAAGTTAAGATTAATTCATTTCTGGCAGTAAATACTTATTTCAATCGACATGTAAACATAGTACCGTTCTTAAACAAGATTTATCAGGCTCATTGGGTAGTTAACATATAAATCCACAAAGACATTTTCTACAAATGTCACGAGACAAAAAATCTCGTAAAAAAATAAATTTGCAATGAAGGTAAATTCTCATGATGTTTTCGTTTTCCTTGTTTCTTTACACCTTAATATATCATTGGTTTAGGCTTTGCTCTCTTTTATGGCATTTTTTTAAAATTTAAATTATTTTGAAAATTTTAAATATAAAACATGTATAATGTCTTCATTCCCATTCTTAAATAACTTCTGTTTTCAGCTTAGGATATTTAAATCTTTATTTCAGCATCAGATTAAAGTAATCAAATGATAGTCATATCAAATAAGCAAAAAACTCTTTTCATTTATAAAATTAAGCGAACACTTTCCATGCAAGTACTTGTGGAATAGACTCAAGTCGCCAACCATTCTTCGATGTTCCAAGGAATCAAGGTTGTGGGGCAGTTCTGGATCTTCAATCTGGCGAACAGCTCTCTTCTGAATAGAATCCAACAAATGCATTGTATGTTTGGGAGTAACGTTGATCAAATTTGAGCTTTGCACTTTTATGCAACGGTTAATTTTTAATAGTTGTGGTGGAGCGTACAGCTTTCTAGTTCGAAATAATATTCCCAGCTTTTGAAACGCTCTCTTTGTTATGCTCACAGTATGTTCATGCCAAGATATAGTTGCTCTCAAATTAACGCCCAGCAAATTTAATGATGATGCTAGAGGAATGGAGTGCCCCGAGATAATTATGTCGAGTTCAGCAGTGTTACCTTTTTTAGAAAAAATTGCCGCCTGGGTTTTTGTAGCGTTAAATTCTACCTCATTACTATCACCCCAAGATAAAATTTCTTCCAGGTCGTTGTTAAGATGAAACTTCCTGCGGTCTGCAGATGTTTACATGAGTAACAGATGTTCGAGCGTTCAAAGTGAAAGAAGAAATAAGCATACTGTCATCTGCAAGCTGTAAATCGTTAATGAAAAGGAGAACGAGAGTAGTTGACAGTACAGCCTTTGGACACACCGGCGTTGATAGTGAAGGAAAAGATCGATCTCTGAGTTAACACGAGAGCCATAAACAGAACTTTTCAGATATACCATAAGAGCGTAGCTTAGCCAACAATCCGTTGTTCCAAACACGGGCGAATGTTTTAAATATATCAAATGCAACCTTGTGAGATTTTGAAAAGGGTTCAACTGCGTTGTTCCAAACATGTGTTATACAAGTTAAAAGATCTCCTGTTGATCTTTGCTCACGAAAGCGATATTGATGGTCGCTAAGATTACTACAAAATATTCTAGAAGAGGCTGGTTGATAGCCTTTTCCATGACTTTCGATATTATTGAAAGCAATGCGACTGGTCGGTAGTTGTTTGGCAAGGTCTTCTTGCCTTTTTTGGGTATCGGCTGTACCGTAGCACATTTCCAGCAGGAAAGAAATATTTTCTTTTTGTAGGATAGATTGAAAAGTCTACAGAAAACTGGTGTTAGTGCTCTCGAAAATTTTTTGAGAACTATGGCAAGTATACCGTCAGTGCCAGAAGCTTTTTTGATGTCTAGCTTAATTAAAATATGTTTTAGAATAAATCTACTACTATGGGAATAGTTGGTGGTTTTTTTCCCTGAAAATCAACAGTAGAATAAGAAGCAAAAATTTCAGCTAACAAGTTGGCTTTCTCAACTGATATTGTCGCAATAGTGGCCATGTGACTGGTGGTATAGTGGATTTAGTGAAATTTTGACTAATGGCCTTAGCAATTGACCACAAGGACCTGGAATTGTTGGGATAAGCAGAAAGTTTGTTTTTAATTATTTGTTGGTGTAACTCTTTGGTCTCGTCGATAATTTCCTCTCATCTATTCCGTGTACGAACAAAGATGTTTCGGTTTATGACGTTAAGATTTTCACACCATTACATTGTCGTTAGGCAAGATGTTTAGAAGCTGCAGCTTCTTTGTATTTTCGGTTAAACCAGGGCCTGCTGCTCTTAGAACGTAATTTTTTCGAAAAAGAAAAGTAAGCTCCATACCAGCCGAATTGACATCGGAAACCTCGTTAGCGTAGTCAGATGGGTCGCCGGATCCAAAACAAACGTCGAGCCACGGGAAAGTTCAAAAATATTGTACGAGTTCTTCTCATTTGGCAGATTAGTAGTGCCAAATCTTATGCGGTTTAGGCGCCTGTTTGTCACTGATTGGTAGGATACTCGATGTCGGATACAGTTTACGGTCAAAAGAACCTAACGGCGGATTTACGGTGACTGTGTAAATCTCTGGATGGGTGATTAACAATAGGTCGAGAAGAGTGGTAAACTCTCCGCCTCGATTAGGGATCCGTGTTGGTTCATCGATCAGCTGAGTAAAGCCGCAACTGACTGAGGATGATTCAGCTTTTTGACCTTGTTCGTCGGTCGTATTTGAATTCTTAAGCCAGTTGATGTTGTGGGCATTAAAGTCGCTTAGGATGGCAATTTCCATCCATCCATTAAGTCAAACATTGTGAAAGTGATTTTTGTTAATTTGTTTTATCAGTTATTTTTCTCAATTTGCTTTCATATTTGCATAGCTGCAGTCGACAAAGTCAGAATTTCATAATGGAATTTTTCATTAAATTGAAGGATTTTAACTATCAAAGTTGTTTGTCGTATATCCCATTAGAACGACAGTGAAATTATAATGACATTGTTAGCCCGTATTCATTAAATAAGCTTAATTAGATATACTCGGTTTTCCCAACTCATTTATTAAGTCCTGAGAAATTTAAGGCGATTCGACATTTTCAGTTGCTTAGAATTTTCCGTAGAATCCAAATTTCGAAAAATAGCAAAGATAATAGTACGAAGGGTGAAATCAAAATCGGCAATAAGATATTTTCACAATTTGAAACCAATATCTCCCCCTCTTTTTTTTTTCACTTGATGGACCTTTCACCAACCATGTTAAAGTCATCAGGAGCGATGACTGACTAACTCTAAGGGTAAAAAACTAGACTATTTACACTACAGTAAAACTGTGATTTACTCGAGTGGGAACTGTGAGGAATGAGTTCTCCATCCTTATTTAAACTATTTTTAAAAGTATTGAAATTTTAAAATGTAAGAATAGTCTAAATAAGGACGGAGGACATATTCCTCACAGTGTTCTGTACGGGTTACTCGGCAGGAATTAATGCTCCGTCCGTGATGGGTCGGTTCCACTCAAATAAATCACAATTTTAATCACAATATTAATCTTAGACTTAGTCAAGATCGGTCCAAATGCAGAAATAAACTATAGTTTTTTAATTAACGTATTATTTTATTTTATAATTATGTCACTTACATGTTTCTCTTTTAAATAAGTTTGCAAAAATGGTATTATTTCCACTTGTATTTTTTAGATTTTTGCCATAAATTGACATTTAAAGAAACCAATCAGGAAAACCAAAAATTGTCATGGGAATATTTTAACAGATTTCACTGCTTCAAATGAATGTTTGATCTCTAATATGCCTTGTACTTGTCTAAAATATGCATTATTTCGCTCATGTACAGAAATGCTAATCTTAAAAGGTTTAGAGCATGACTAAGATATAATTTTACTGCAAAGATCTACCAATCCTAGTAAAATAACTTTCATTTTGCATGTTTCACATTCTCTATTACAAAACATACTAAAACAAAGTTTTTTTTTTATTTTTTAGAGAAAGGCAATGTTTCTTTATCTACACAATTCAGAACATTCATTTTCAAAAATGTTTTCCAACAATCTTATAAGCGGAGAATTAACTGAAATACTGAACCGCAGTTTTTTTGTTTTGGGCTGGAATGTTGGAGAGGTCAGGTATCACGATGCCTTAGCTAGTGCTGTAAGTCGTCACATCAATCTATCGTTTGTAGACGATTTAGTTAGAAATAAGGAATCAGTTGGTTTATGTGTACTTCCAGTTGCTGGTACTATAAGAGTACCGATGTGCCTTCACGATAAAATTACATTAAAACAGACTATTAAAAGCCTCAAAGAAGTTAAAGAAATTCTTAAAGTAGAAATTGAACGAGAAAAGAAACTGAAAAAATTCGAAAAAGAAAAGAGCAACGAAAATAACTTGAGTTCTGAAAAATTACAAAAAATTTGGGCAGACATGTTAGGTGACAGAGATTATGATAGTTTTGAACATGACGAACATAAATATTTAAAAGGTAAAATTGGATTTGGTCTCAGAGGATCTCCACAAGTTCCAGTTTCCTGGATATGATGACAATACTAAAGCACAAATTGAACAACTATATAATGTTATTAAAACTGAAAGCAGTAAGTTAAAATATCATTTATTTAGTATAACACCATTTGAATGAGCTGATATAAATTTCTAGGACTTAAACACTCAAATGAAGTATAACATTGCCTGACATAGTTAACCATGTTTGTAACTTAAAAAAAATTACGCTTTTAATATCAAATCGCACTTTAGAATTGTCCTATTACGTGTTTTTAACTAAATATAGCCTATAAATCGCACTTAATTCCGTTATCGAACTTTTACCTCATTATCACTTGCACTTGGTATGAAGTAACAGCAACCATCCATAATTTTCTGAAGTGTAATGTCTAATATCATTTATTGGCTATTCGGTAGCTGTAAGCTATAACTATTGTATTATAATTAGCTAAAAAAATTTTGGATATATATTGGGTCTTAAGATATATATTTGTCAGGGACCTGACTAACTTAGCCTAAGTAAGGATGTTATATAAATGTGTTGAAAGAACTTAAGATAATTCTTCTGTACAGGGTGAGTCAACAATAGAGTAAAGTTCATTATCTCATTTGTTTCGGGAAGGACGAAAAAATGTTGAATACAATAGTTTTAGGGAATGTTAAGGTGCACAGTTTAAAATTTGTTTTTGAGAATACAGGGTACAAAAAAGTGTGGCCGATATAACATATGTTTTTTTAAATGGAACATCCTATTTTCTAATTTATTTTTAAAATCTGCGTAAAATTTTATAACTTTTTCATTAATAAAGCCGAGATAAAATACCTACACCTAGTAGTTTTTCTAATATTTCATTTTTAAAAAAAAAAATACTAGTTTTAAGTTTTGTAAAAAATTGCCAGTAGCGCCATTGTTTCTGAAGGTGGAATACTCATAATTGGTACGATCATTCTATAGAGATGAAAAAAAGATATATGTTAAGAAATTTGATTTGTAATAATTTTCGATTTATTTTGAATTTTTCGGTTTTTACCTTTATTTTTAATACACTTACGCTATTGTGAAAACATAAACAAATAGTTAGTAATAATTTTAATATAGTTTAACTTATCTAATGATTAATTATTATGACGTAATAAATGTTCAAAAATATGCCCGTCTACTTAAATACAGATGTTTAGTCGTTTTACTCGTACTTTGTTTTCCTTCACTTTCCTTAGCATAAAGGGCGTTATTGTCCTGCACGCATCCCGTACCCTATTTTCCATATTTACTGGTGTTGTAGGGTGATTCACATAAACACGATCTCACAAAAAGAAGTTTAGAGGTGTTAAGTCACATGATCGAGGGGGCCACTGAATGAATCGATCCCTACCGATCCTTTTTTGCGGGTAACGATCGTTTAAAAATTTCCGAACTTCCCGGTGGTAATGAATAAGAGCTCCGTCTTCTTGAATCCACATTTGTTCCTTTTCAAAGTTATCACCTTCTTCAAGAAGCTAGGGTAATTCGTTTTGCAAAAAATTTAGATATCTAGGCCCGTTAAGCGGTTCGCGGAAAAAATATGGACCAATAATTCAAAAATTTAGTATTCCACACCATACATTAAGCGACCAATGGTTTTGGTTTTAAACTTCCCGGACCCGAAATGGATTAACTATTGAATAATAATGCATGTTATGGTTGTTAACTGCTCCATTACTGCGAAAAGTACCTTCATCAGAAAACATTATTTTGGATAAAAAATTTGGATCGGTCTCTATTGCTCCATTCATGGTGGTACAAAAGTTTACTTGTCATTTAAAATCACTGTCTTAAAATTCTTAGTGTAGTTTCATATGAAAGGGATGATACTTGTATTTTCTCGTAGTGTGATTATCCATAGATTGGGATGTGTCAGATAAGTCAGCTAGTTGACGGTTGCTGACCTGGGGATTATCTTCAACTTCAACTTAAGATATTTGAATTTAAACTTAAGATTAAACTTAAAATTAATTAAGGCTAACTCAAGCTAATCCAGGGGTAGGGGGTCCGAGGGTCTTGAAAGACGACGTTGGTGTTCCTGATTGTGGGGTTGGGGGGGTGTATGGCTTTGTCCAAGAATTTGAGCAGGAAAGCCTTGTTTCGGACAGTCTGAAGGGTAGATCTATGTAGATGATATTTGGCACACATGCTGGGCTGGAGTAGGTTAATCCGGCTCTGATTACTGGTCTTGTTGACGAATGGGTACATCTTGCCGAGAAGTTGGTTGGCATTCTTGGCAGAGGTGGCGACTTGATTCTTTGTGCATTTTGTTGTTTTGTGGCTTTATTTATCGTATAATATTTGTATCCATTGTGCTTTAGGGTTGTGGTATTTTTTTAGTTCTTCTATCTTCCTAACATTGTCTGAAAGATCCGAAAACTAATGTATTCGCCACGGCCTGTAATTGTAAGGGACGGTGGTGAGATTTCGCTTTCACATATCTGTTGGCTTCCTGTAGACCGTATGTTTCCAACATCCGCCTTGAGTGTTGGTAAAAGTAAGTTTAGGAAAGGCAGATATTTTGTTCTCTTTCTAAGTTGAACTGAATTCTGCGATTAATGGAGTTTAAACAGGCTAGAAAGTTAAGGAGCTGGTCTCTACCAAAGGACCATACAAAAAATTCGTCACATACGCATCGAATCCATAGCTTCGGTTTCAGAGAAGTAGACCATGTGGAGATTAGCGACTGCTAGTGACAGTGTTGTGCAAATATATCTATATTTGTTTGTTGTACATCAAGTAGGCGTTCTTAAGGTATTGCCTTAACAGATTTATTACGTGAGCTGGAATGTTTTCGTTCTGTGCTATATGTTGTAGCGCTTCATCAGTTGGTATGCTCGGATATAAGATTTGACGTCGTGATGATTCGTTTGTATTTATGGTAAAAGTAAAATAAAGTAAAAGTATGTGTAAAGTGTTCTGAGTTTCGTAATTATGGCTCGGCTTTTTCTGCTCTGGTTGTAGTATACTTTCCAGTCTGTGTAATAGGCAATCCAATACTAAACTATTGGCCATGAAAGAAGGCCAAAGTTTTGGATATTTGCTTGAATATTCTGTAGGGTTGAGTTTGTTCTTGATATCTGTGTGGATGAGTGATTTATTAATTTATTATTAACTATGGTCTTCAATGAAAATTTTAATTTTATTTACACATTTTTTAGCATCTATAATGCCATTGGCGTCTTCTTTCTCAGCAGATATAATAATAATAATCAGGGGCCTTCATCGGCTAGGCGAATCCCAGGATTCTCGTTGTACGGGCCTTGACGATCTTGAGGTACCTGAGTCCTGTTGTGCTGTGTGTGCTGATATATTCTCAAATCAAAGAAGAATAATAATAACTTTTATAAACAGACCAATAATAATAAGCACAAAAAACACACCAACTATTTACCTTCTACTAACAGGCAACCAAATGTCGGGACACTTTGAGCTTTTGACACCAGAGAATATTGAAAATACCGCAAACAACAATAAACCAATAAAAGAAGCATCGAGCGAGGGACGTAACGGTTGAGGACGTCGCGGGAAATGGCAGCTCGACCAGAACTATACAGACAGAGCAAAAGAAAATGGACCTGCCAAAACTGTTGTGCCGGTGAGTAAGCCTACACCCACCAAGGCGGAAAAATCAAAGCAACGCATGAGTTGCACCATAGAAATCAACTATGCTATAACTGCTATAACAAAATCCCAAAACCTGACAAAGAAATCACTAAGTAAAAATCACTCGCCGCCTGGACCCACCGAAATCAATCCCAAACACACAGATGCGGGACAAAGACAACCACCAGAGCCAAACCAAAGCACGTAAAAAAGGCTATGGAAACAAGAAAAAGTCATCATTGTCCCCCTTGTCTTATCAGCCACAGGACTTACACCAACAACATTCACACCACACATGAGTTGAGCCCGTCAGTCAAACATGGAACCACATTGACCAAATGTGAGAAAGAAGAACAAAAGTACCAAATAATAATTCAAACAGAGCAAACAACTAATTCCCAACACAATAAACAACCACATAATACCCTACTACCTAACAGACTTAAATACAATTGAACACATTCACACAATAATATACGCAGCAGCAATCACCATTCTAACACAAAATAATCAAAAACTGTTCCTAACTATGTACAAAGAGAAGACAGCAGTGATTGTATCACCAAACGAACAAGAACTGACAGATTATTGGAAAAGTATCTGGTTAGAACCCAAACTACACAATAATAACACCCCCTGGATCAAAGCCAAAGAAGACAAACATAAACATGTGACAAAACAAGAAAATTTCACATTAATTACACAAGAAATTACAGAAATAATCAAATACATACAACTGGAAATGCCCTGGAATAGACAATATACAAAACTTCTGGTCCAAACAGTTTACCACCACACACGAAGCACTCACACACCAAATCAACAAAGCCATTCTACAACCACACACATTCCCCACTTTCCTTACACAAGAAATAACATACGTCAAACTCAAAAGCTCAGTCACCACAAACCCTTCAAACTACCGACCTATCACCTGTCTTCCAACCCTATACAAGATCCTCGGCAGCCACAATTTCTAAGAACATAGACAACAATATTCTCACAGAAGAGCAGAAGGGGTGTCCGAAAAATAACCGAGGATGCAAACAACAGCTGATCATAGATAGCGTGAACATGGGACAAACCCGAAAAGAACATAGAAATCTTCACATCGGTTACATAGACTATAAAAAAGCCTTCGACTCCATACCCCACAGCTGGTTAATTAGAGCCCTAGAAATCTACAAAATCAACCAGAATCTCAGGCAATTTCTCGCGCAAATTATGAAAACATGGAAAACCAAAATCCACCTAAAAATACAAACCGAACGCATCCAAACCGAAGAGCTGTACATCAGACGGGGTATATTTCAGGGAGACTCGCTTAGCGCTCTATTGTTTTGCCTCTGTCTCAATCCACTCTCAAATACACTAAACAAAACAGATCATGGCTTCTGCATCAGACACCAAAAAGTTAATCAACATAAAATAAACCACCTCCTATATATGGATGACATAAAACTCTACGCTGCCACAGAAACGCAGCTGAAAGAACTCCTCAAAATTACAGAAACATCATCTTAGATATTAATAAGGAATTTGGTATAAGTAAATGTAAAATGCTCCGCATCAACAAAGGCCAATGGAAAGGCCACCATGAGACAAAAACCATCAACAAGGAAACATTCGATCACATGCTCGATAAGAAAAATATACAAATATCTAGGCTTCCAACAAAGCACCAAACTCAACCACACTCAAATCAAAAAAGAGCTCAGAACCGTATTCAAAAACAGACTCACGAAACATTTAGAAACACAACTCAACTCCAAGAATCTCACTAAAGCCATCGTTCGCTATACTTATACTTACATATTCATTTGGTATCATCAAATGGTCACACACAGACATAGAAAACATTCACATCCTTAGACGTTCTCAATTCATCAAATACAGGAAATTACACCCCAACGCATGCAAAGAAAGACTTACTATCGAGAGGAAGGCAGGAGGAAGAGGAATCATAGACATCAGATTACTACACACAAAACAAATACAAGTACTTCACACCACCAAGCAAACCAGCCTCCACAGAGCAACAGTGAAAGCAGACAAAAACTACACACCTCTCGACTTATTCGGGGTAGACCACCCAGCAGACACACACAGTAACATCAAGTTACAACAGGAAAAGATGAAAACGTAGCCAGAAAAAACACTCGTTGGAAACATAGATACCACATAGAACAAGATTTTGAAAACATGTAACATTGTTAGGTCATTCCTTAATACACAATTGTAATAGCGTTTGGGCTGACTTGGCTTGGACCCGTCAGCCAAACATGAAACCACATTGGCCAAATACGAGAAAGAAGAACAAGAGTACAATAATAATAATAATGTCTTTATTATAATTTACAAAGTAATATTACAAAAGGCGAAATTGAAGCCAGGCTTCCTCATTTAATCTATACAATTCATTCAACTATAATAACTAAATTTATACATATATATGAACTAACAACTAATATATCAATATAACTGTGACACAATTGTTATTTGAGACATGGTAAAAACACAATAATACTACATTTCGATGCAACGGCGACATAAGAGACCGGAGCAAAATAAAAGGCAAATCATGCATGAGACGGCAAGATTATCAACATGTTGCGGGCCCTATGTTTAAACGCTGTGAGTTCTAATTGTTTTAAGTCTGCAGGCAACTTATTATAAGACATTGAGATCTGATGATGATCTTTTAAACAAAGTTGTTCTATGATAAGGAGGAGTGATGGTAAATTTATGCCTCAAATCTAAGGCATGAACATCATATCTAAATTTCATTTTCTGATACAAATATTTGGGAACTTTTTGGAAAATTATTTTATTAAATAAAAGCAAACTATATAAGTGCCTTCTTTCGCTCATAATTAGCCACCCAATCTCTCTCATTCCAGCACTCAGTCCCCTCTCATACTTTCTTATGCCCCCAATTAGACGTACACAACAGTTCTGCATACGCTGTAAACGTCTGACATCCCGCTCCACAAGACAGGGTCCATACACAGTGTCGCAGAAAGCAAAGTGCAACAGCACCAATGATTTACACAAGGATATTATGGTCATGTTTTCCGTTTTAGTCAGAATTTTGAGGACTTGATACTTGATAATTTTTCAGAATAAATGATTGTTACAAAAACCCTGTTGCAGTCACCTGATTAACTAAATAGAATAGAACAAGGCATCAATGTTTCCAACTTGCTATTTTATTCTGTGCTTTTATGTATGTAACTGAAAAACTCACAAAAGTTATATTGTTTTAAAATGAATTGACAGTACCATGTATACCATTTCACTCAATATTATTTTTTAACCCTTGTCGATCTCCAATATGAAATAGGGTAATAATGTTATAGATTTAATTTGAAATACCGTGTACCCAATTAAAAACTAATTACACTTCTATCTTTAGACGACATAGCAGAATTTAGAGACAGAATAGAGATCTCTTCTATCTACAATTGCCTGGAACCATTACCAGAAGAGAAAATAAAGAAAGCCGTTGAAAATTCTGATTATAATCCCCAAACGGATTTTATTCCTGTTCCAATTTTTATATTAAGGAAGTGTCGTGAAAGTAACAATCCTTGTAGAATATTCATTGACCACACTGGTCGTGTTTATAAAAGCTGGAAGGGATACTTGACAGAAAATAACTTTCCAAAATGTGAAATGATTGTCCCTCTTAGTGGCAGGTTAGTAAAATTATGATTCTTTAAATTAGTGACATTTATTTGAAAATACTCGCAGTTTGTCTTAATATTTTCAGAGAGAAATTACGAGACGTATTCGAAAAATAAGGGCCGTTTGCTTATATTTAAATATTGGCGGGTCTGAACAAAGTTGTACACGTGCAGCACCATCTACTGCCACTGAAGTTATTGTTTTAATTCAGTAATCGCTGAATTCGTGAAGAAACGCTCAGTTTGTTGTGAATTATTCGTTTGTTCTCAATAAAAGCTGTCACTTACAGTCCCTGGCCAAATTATTAGACGCACTGCAAGATTTCATGTAAAATATTAATTACCGAGTGATATTGTACCGTTTTATTATTTTAAATTGATTTGTTTTTTATTTTTATATTTATCCAATCAATTACCTATTTATTTGACATAAATAAAACAGCATTAATTTAGAAAAGCATAAGTTTATTAAGTTTTAAAGAAAAGTGAAATTAATGTTAGTAAAAGTCAATATTTAGTTGAGCCACCTTTAGCCGCTATCAAAGCTTTAATTCTGCGCGGCATGCTATCAATGCAAGATTGTACTGTCTCCTGCATTTGAGGATGATGATTCCACACATGAATAATCTTTTCTAGGAGCTGGGTTTTGTTGGTAATCACATCTTTAGCCACTTCTCTTTTCATCAGCTCCCACACATTTTCAATGGGGTTCATACCCGGCCAATCCAACAGAGGGATATTTTTTTCTGCCAAAAAAGCTTTAACAGACCGAGCAGTGTGGCAGGGAGCTCCATCTTGCATGAAAGTGAATGGTTCCCCATTTGGAAACCATTTTCTGAGCTGCGGAATCAACCGATTTTGTAATACTTCTTTGTACTGATCTTGCCTCATTATTCCTTTGACGACGTACAGACGTCCAGTGCCCTTGCCGCTGATGACTGACCAAATCATCACTTTGGTGGGATGTTTAACCGTCGGAACGACACAATCAGGATGAAACTTTTCTCCATGACGACGACGCACATACTGGGCTTTATTCTGCAAAATTTCGAATGTGCTTTCGTCACTGAAGCAGACCTGTCAAAAATAGTAAAAATATATAAACTTCCATGTTTATTTGCTTTATTTAACTGAAAATGATAATAATGTATCAATTATTGATTAAATTGCTGTATCTTACCGATCTCCAGAAGTCCACATCTTTGTCTTGCCATTGTTTGGCTCACTTCAGGCGCTTTGCTTTCATTGCAGCTGTTAACTTGGGCTTCCTGGCGGGGCGACAGGCCTTAAAATCTAATTCTTTCAATTTTCTTCGAACAGTGCGCTCAGAAGCATTTACGCTAGCATCCCGGAGTTGTGATTTTATTACCTTTGTGGTAGCAAATCTGTTTTCTACACAAATTTTCTTCAAACATCTCTCTGACCGTGGAGTGAAAATTGGTTTTCTACCGCATCTTTTCTTTCTTTTCGGGCTTAATTCCTTCCCTGACTCAATTTTCTTTTTTATGCGTCGTACACTAGCTTCAGAAACCTCCAATCTTCGTGATATTTCTCGGTTTGTAAATGTTTTCGCAATCACAAGGGCCTTCACTTCAGCTTTTTTACGTGGTGAAAGATCGCCTTTTCTACCCATAATGAAAACAGTCCAATTACTTTTTTAAAACACTGCATACAAAATAAACTAATAACTGAGTAGTATAAAACTGTTAAACAAACAATCACAGTCCATAAAGCCACAGAAACACGTCCGTACCTGACTCGATTCCGATCGCGATTGATACAGGTTTGTACTTGTTTACGTTCATGTATCACTTTGTCAACACAGTGTTGCCATATGTTAAAAATAAATACAAATATGTAGTCTACAACAATTCTTTTAAATAAAAATCAATAATATTGTAGTTTAAATATACCATTATTGCATAAAAACTCTTAAGAAACATAAAATTACTAAAAAAAATACATGCGTCTAATAATTTGGCCAGGGACTGTATATAGGTTCGAAGGTGAATAATATTACTTTATCTTTATTGGTATCTATATATACGTACAAGTGGAAAAACATGTAAAAAATTTAAAATATTCAATCCACTATATTATACGGAGAAAATTTGGACACTTATAAAGCAAGTTCAGTTAATTTAATTTTTTAAAGAAAACCCTGTTTATTTTCGTTATTATGCAAAAACTTTTTCAATACAAGCTCAATCATATGAAGATTTAACGGTTTTCCTGAAATTAAGTTAAAGCTATACCATAAGCTCAACGCCAACATGTCAAAGTTACACATATGCACATAACATTAGGCATATGGCACAGTTTTCCATTAACGACAAGATACTCACAAATGCTAACCCAACTAAACCCGTGTTGTTTAATTTCTAATAAAATTGTCGTTAATTTATTCCAGAATATACAGAGTAACAAAAAATATTCCAAAGTTCCGCTTTCTGGCACAAATATTTTGCCACATAAAAATGTTATGTTTCATATTTAATCAGCCCTTAAATAAACTGACACTAACACTCGATATGTCTATACCACGATATTTAAACTTCATTTCTTGTTGTACTTGGTGCGATCCAAAAGTTCCCGAACTAATACTATAAAATCTGAAATAGTTACTTTTAGGTTTCGTGACTCACGTCCTTCAAAATAGTCCCCTTGCACCTAAATACAACGGTCCCGCCGTGTTTTCCACTGGTCGAACATTTCTTGGAAGTTCGATAGTGTCACGGCCTCCAGCGACGCCTGCAATTCACGTGTTATCTCCTCTACCGCCTCCAAGCGGCGACCCATCTTTATATGATGGAACAGCCCGAAGTCCTAGGGGGCCCACTCAGTCGAACAGGGAGGGTGGGTGATGGTAATCATGGAATGCTTCGCAGAAACTGCTGCGTGTAGAACTAACTGTCAGTCGGTGAATTGTGGTAATGCAGGAGGAAACTCCTCTCGCTTTGAGCCATTTTCTTACTAATAGAAAATTCATCATAGGTGCTCAGAATTGTCTAACGATGGATCTCGCAAATGATTTGTTGAACTTTAACGATGATTTTCGGCGTGGAGATTTTTTAATTTCCTCCAGTTTGTATCGATATCATCTTTTTCCATTTTTTTCCTTTTAATCAGTCCTAATATAATTGTTTTATAGTTGGATAGGGTCCCAAAATAAAATTTTTTGTACAGGTTGTGCAACTCTTATTTTCCTTTTAATGGTGTCCTTTACTCTAATTTTCTACGCTGCCTACACTAACAGAATTTTGAGTTTTGACATCTATTATTTGTATAGGGTCGATACATTTGCTAGTTAAAATGTAATCGATTGTTGACCGTTGTCCTGGAGTAATATTAAAGGTGTATTTATGTTAAGGTTTACACTCAAAAAAGTGTTGTTTATTATATAAAGAATAAGCATCATTATCATTTAATTTTGCCTTATTGAATCTCTGCATTTCTAGGAGAATTATTTCAATACCTTATAGGGTATTAAAATCATCCAGAATTAATTTTTTTATTAATTTCTTTACAAGAATATTTTACCCGACAAACAGGCAATATTAATATATTCTTACAAGATTCTAGAACGTGGTAGTTAATGTAAATAGACAATTTTGTGAAGTTCTAAAATATTTTGAATCACGTAGAAACTGATGTGTATATAAAATATATATAAATCCGACTACATGATGTATAAAAGTCACTTAATAAATAAAATAAATTCTAATGCAGTGTCCGTTTGTTAAAACTAAGCAACAGTTCGTCTCTGGTATGTCTGCAAAATCGGCGACGACTAGTTATCCCTTTGACATTAAAACAGGCCTTGTTGAGTTGTACTGTACGTATAATATTTTTTTTAGGAAATTAACATTTTTAATAAGTAAGCTCATAAATTTACCAAAATTTTCTAGAAAGAATTTTAAATAAAAATTTAAAATGTATACTGTCACTACTTACATAAACATGGCGACTCCGAAAAATATCCGTGAACCGTGAAAGTACTAATTAAAAAAACCGGCCAAGTGCAAGATGGACTTGCGCAATTAGTGTTCTGTACGTTCATTGGTTTTAGAATAAAAAATTTTGTAACGGAGGTATAAAATGATCAATGACTTCACAAAACACACCCCAAATGAGTTTTTTTTTCCGATCTTTACTCAAAACTAATTGTTTTTTTTTTTATGGTAATGCACTCGTGATAATTTTTGTTCAAATGTACTTTTTGAGAGCGATTTTTCGAGATTTTTTTAAAATAATACAGAGAAAAGTGTGCGCAAATATTACATTATATATGTTATATTTTTAAACTTGTGTTTTTACAAGCTTTCATTTGACACCCACCTGGGAAAATATTTTTTTTTTACTTCCGATTTCACTCCTCAAAACTAACTACTTAAGTTAAAATTTAACTTTCAAAACTACGCCGCTCTGATAAGGCCATCAATTCCTATATTAGTACCAAATTTAAACTTTCTGTGTCAAATAGTTTCGGAGAAAATCGGATATGACAGACAGGCAGACAAACAGACGGACAGACGGGTAGACAGACGCACAGACGCCGAAGTGATCTTATAAATGTTCCGTATGGAACACTAAAAAATGGTAATAAAATTACTTCGCTCAAATACTCGTAAATAAAATCAAATCAAAAAAAATAATTAAAACAAAACAAACCAACGGCCGTTAGTATTCCGCATGGAACATTTATAAGATTACTTCGGTGTCTGTCTGTCGGTCTGTCTGTCCTTGCGTCTATCGGTCTGTCTGTCCGTCTGTCTGTCCCTCTGTCTGCCTGTCACATCCGATTTTCTCCGACACTATTGGACATAGAAAGTTGAAATTTGGCACAAATATAGGAATTAATGGCCCAATCAGAGCCGTTTAATTTTGAAAGTTAAATTTTAACATAACACGTTAATTTTGGGGTGTGAAATCGGAAGTGAAAAAAAAATTCCCATGTCATCGGGTGGGGTGCGCCATGATAGCTTGTAAAAACACAAGTTCAAAAATATATATGATGTAATACTTACGTACACTCTTTTTTGTATTATTTTTAAAAACTGGCCAAACACCTCTGACCCCCCCCCCCCCCTTTCTCCAAAGTACTGATTAAAAAATTTCGAAAAAATTCGGGAATATTTTCCATAAGGTATAGATTAAGCGAAAATTATCACTAGTGAATTACGTTTGATAATTTATCTAATATAAAAAAAAAGTTGATTTGACAATATGGTAGAGATTTTTTTCGTGAAAAGTTGTGACTTTAACCGGCACTAAGAGCCAGAGATATCATACATATTCGGTGCAATTTTTAGGAAAAGCCAGACATATGTGGCAACAGTTTAGACCTTACATTGTGGTGGACGATTGGCGATATCGTGGAGTTGTATGATTTCACCAGTGGCGGTGTGAAAAAAAAAATGACATCATTTCTTTATGGTTGAGATTCATCACTTAAGGTGAATTTTCTGCAGTTGGTCGTGTTACAAAGAGGCGTCAGTTCTAATATATCCTGTAAATTCCATAACACCCCGTATATATATATATATATATATATATATATATATATATATATATATATATATAACGACGCTTACTTTCACTTGAACCGTGCGAGCCTTGTGGACCCTGCCGCTGTTATGCAACAATTAAATTTTGGTTTTCCATAAATTCTGACATTTTTCTGTAATGGTCTGCTTTAGGTTTTGGTTCTTCCACATATTCAACAAGCAAAATTCCTTCGTAGACACAAAAACGGTCCCCTTCAACGTTTCAGAGGACAACTGAGTTTTCGCCTTCTTTGGATTTGGAAGGCCTTTATGAACCCATTACATCGAGTTCTGCTTCGTGAGATAATCCCGATAGAATTCTCGTCACCTATAACAATTTACGAATAATAACTATCATCATTCTCTAAAGCAACTAAACGTTCTTGAAATATTTCTCTGCTTTGATGTAAGGCATTTGAGGATCTATTATGCAAAAACTTCTTCAGCTTTTTTAGCAAGCACTGGGATGGTCATTCATCAATCTGATAACAGCAAATAATAAGCTTAATGGTTTCCTCAGTTTTTGCCTTAACCTGTCTTCCTGATCTCAGTTCCATCGAAACTGCTTAGACCAAAATTTTATTTGCAAATATGATGGGCTGTCACTGCCATACGCCTTGAATATTCTTATATGAATTATCCATTTCTCTCTGCGATGCTCCAAATTACTTTCACTCATTTTTCAAAGAAGAAAAATTGTAAAAATTACAAAACGCAACACACTCGCACTAGTCCAGAATTTTGTCAAAGTATTTAAGGCATCAATAGTAATTTGACAACCAAGGAATTTGTTTTTATAGAACGCCATTTTCCTGGCTAGGGGTTTAACTTAAAAAACACTTTTGTATAATTAGGTGCTATATCACGTAGAAACAAAGATATGAAACCTGGTAAAAAGAAGGAGAAAATGAATTCGAATCTCAAAAAACGCAAGAAGTTATACTATAAATTGCCATGGGTTATGATAGACTCTCTCGATCGATTTTTATCACAGAGAAAGCAAAGATCAGTGCTACCAAAATGATAATATAGAAAAATACGTCAAGAACTTTCTGCACCACTTTTAAATCTGAAATCCAGTCTTTCAACAATAACTCCGCTCCACTTTAATAAAGGAAATTCGACCATTAGCTGACTTAATAAACACCCGTCTACTAAACCTCATGAACTACCGTGTAATTCACATGATGATGATGATAATAACACTATTTTTTTGCCAAGATACCTTAAATAACAGTTGAGCAAAAGAAAAGTCACAAATTTGGACACGTTAAAAAGATCCATTAAGAATAAGTGCAAAAAAAGGACAATTAGCAACTCGGTGAACTAAGTGATTAAACCAAATTAGAATGTGTATAAGCGATAATATCGAATCTTTCATTTAAATTGCTTAAAAACTAAAAAAAAAATTCTAACCTGTTCAAACCCTTTCAATAAGACTCTTACCACCCTATTATTAAAAGGCTTACGCTTTTTTTATGAAGATTGGATAACCAACATAGGAACGATATTTGAACAAATATCAAAAAATTCACGTCTTAAATAATCATTAAGTTTATTTTTATTTTTCAAACAGGAGTCAAATTTTGGAGAAATATTTTTGATGACCTGGTAAAGTTGCTATTGGTACGTATTAAAATCTTATTTTGTCAGCTAATGTCACTATCTCAAAGCTATTGTCATATCAAAAAACAGCTTAAATTCAAGAAATTTTGAAGTCGTTATAAAAATTAGTTGATCATATTGCATATTTATATTTTAAACATAAACATACATCATGTTTTTATTGAAGTTTCTTAATAATTTAAGTAATCAATTAATCTTATTAAATTATTTTAGATATCAAGTAAAAAATGATAAAGTATTGCTAGAAAAACATCTATCACCAGCATGTCACCTTAACAACAAACTTCTAGAAGTCGGCGATAAAGTAACTACAGTTGCAGGATTAGCATTAGCTGCCACTTGTATCTTAGCAGCTATACCTGCTGTTACTGTTGCCGCCCCAATATTAGTAGGTGCAGCAGTTACCGGAGCTGCCGCTGGACTATGGGGAATTGGACGAAGTTTAGGTTCATTGGCTGATAGAGCAACTCATAAAGAGGTGAGTAATACAAAATATGAATTAATAATGTGTCTATAAAAAGTATGTTACGACAAGATCCTTTTATCAAAAGATTAAAGGACGACAAATAAAGAGTATTCCAAAATGATGATGGATATATTGCGATATCGAAAACTATAAACGATACAAAGAGTTATTGGGAAAACTTTTTGAGAATTAAATTTTAAAATTAGTTAGAAAAAAGTTTTATTTTCGAAGAAATCGTACTACCGAAACTTGTTGAATTTGTTTTTAGTTTTTTATGTGCTTATTTTCATTATTATTCGATTTTAGAGACCATACATATGTCCACTTATTTTTAAATATTTTCCATATATTTTTAATTCAAGTTATATTTTGAAGGAATGACATTTACTGAAAAAATCAAATTTTATTAAACACCAGTGTCAAATTTTTAGGCTTATTGACAGGTTTATAATATATCCTCTCAAAATTTCGAGCTTGATTTGAAATATAGACTATAAATATGTAAATAGACCAGAGTATATTGTACAGGAACGTTTATAGGATGTATGAAACAGAACAAGTAGTTTTTTATTTACAATGTTTGGTGTTATACGTACCATCATAAAGGCAAAAATTTCAAATAGGTACCTAGTTGTTGGTGCGTGTTTAAAAAACTTTTAGTCCTAAATAAAACCATATATCACATTTGATATTTTACGGAAAGATTTAGAAGGTCCCATAAAACCTAATAAATGAGATTAATTTGTGACCCATATTAACATTTAATTACATTTGAAAATATACAATAAAATATTACATAGTTATTAAATTATGTAACATTGATATACTTACTTTTACACATAAAACAGCAAAAAAATATAACTCATAAATACATTATGTTTTCATGAAGAAACTCTTATTACTGTTATTTTAATTAATCTTATCTACTCAATTTTTTGTTTCCATATTCTGATTTTGGTAGCACAACTTACCTTTATAGTTAATTAGTGCTCTTTATAGTATTATAGAATCCTAGGATAACTGACCCTTTGGGAGTTTTTTTTGTTTCCAATTATAATAAACTCTTAAAAAAATATATTTGTAATATTTAAAAGATAAAAAGAACATAAGTATTAAGAACAATAATTATTAAGAAATATTACTTTTTAAAACACCAAAAAAAACACAAAAAATCAAAATAGAATTTAAGTCTGTTTTTAAAATTGGCACTTGAAGTAATTAAAAACTGCAGCAGTTCCCGCTTTCCATGTTACCCGAGGTACAGGAGGAAACCTATTTTCCTATCATTTCTATCATCTTGCCTCAAAGTTTTTTTTTTAATTCTGTCGTATTTATATGTTGAATGTAGTTAGAAGTATTTCTACAATAAAACAAAGCACCACCCTCTAGAGCAGTATTTTATTAAAATTTCAAAATAATAGTTTTTTATTAGTTTGTACAATTAAAAATGCCATTATATAGTTTGTGTTATATTTTATATAGAGAATGAAATACATGCATAAATCATATAATATTTATTTAAAGTAGCGTGGTAGCGTTCAATGAAAAAGATTATGGAACATATCGATTAGAGTTTTTCATTCAATGCAAAGGTAAATATCCCTAAATATGGCTAAATTCTAATATGTCATACCACAGAAGTTTTAAGTTTTTGTATTACACTATCATTTACTTACAATTTCTTTGTAATGTTTTAAAAAAATATATATAAATAAATACATTGATTTACTTTACATAAATTATCACAAAGTTTAATTTTTTTTCTTCCTCCATATGATCCAAAAGTTGTTGTCTTGTACGAGTAACAATTACAAAAGAAATATTTAAAATAATCTGAATAAAAGGTAGGCATCATATAAAATGATATAAAATCTGTAGCAAGAATAAAATTAAAATTCAAACAACAAACGTATTTGCTCAGAAAATGAACTCTTAAATGGAAATGATAAAAAGAAGTCTGGCCAATATAACGTATTTTGAATCGAGTTATCCCAGGTTATACACCAAAGGGTAACAAGAGAGAAAAGGAAACTTTATATGTTGATATATGTTTTATTTTAATATAAGCTAAGCGCTTTCGTCATTTAGACTCTACTAACGAGGTAATTAGAAAACGATACTCATCACCTTAACTTACCCGTCAAAGGGATCTAAATCTAGTCAAACAGAAAAAAATCATCGTGGACATAGTACATATTATAGCATAACATAAAAGCTTAACTTCTCAATATACGAGGCTGGTTTGAAAAGTCCGTGCAAAAATAAAAACTACTTATGTGTTTGGGGTAAACCTTTTTTATTTTTCGACATAGTCTCCTTTTAGGCTTATACACTTCGTCCAACGATGTTCTAGTTTGTTGATCCCTTCCGAATAATAGGATTTGTCCAAGTCTGCAAAATATCCATTAGTGTCTGCAATCACCTCCTCGTTTGAATAAAATCTTTGTCCCGCCAGCCATTTCTTCAAATTGGGGAACAAATAGTAGTCCGAGGGAGCCAAGTCTGGAGAATAGGGCGGATGTGAAACGAGTTGGAATCCTATTTCCATTAATTTTGCGACCACAACTGCTGAGGTGTGTGCTGGTGCGTTGTCGTGATGGAAAAGGACTTTCTTGTGGGCCAATCGCGGGCGTTTTTCTTGCCGCTCGATTTTCAAACGGTCCAATAACGATGAATAATATTCACCTGTAATAGTTTTACCCTTTTCCAGATAGTCGATGAGGATTATCCCTTGCGAATCCCAAAAGACAGTCGCCATAACCTTTCCGGCCGAAGAAAACGGTCTTCGCCTTTTTTGGTGCAGATTCCCCCTTGGTAACCCATTGTTTAGATTGTTGTTTGGTCTCAGAAGTATAGTAATGTATCCATGTTTCATCCACAGTGACGAAACGACGCTTAAAGTCCTCCGGATTCTTCTGGAACAGCTGCAAACCATCCTTGCAACACTTCACACGATTCCGTTTTTGGTCAAGCGTGAGCAATCGCGGCACCCATCTTGCGGATAGCTTTCTCATGTCCAAATGTTTATGCAAAATATTATGTACCCGTTCAGTCGAGATGCCCACAGCACTAGCAATCTCACGCACCTTAACTCTTCTGTC
Source organism: Pachyrhynchus sulphureomaculatus (assembly GCA_019049505.1). NCBI lineage: Eukaryota > Metazoa > Arthropoda > Insecta > Coleoptera > Curculionidae > Pachyrhynchus > Pachyrhynchus sulphureomaculatus. The sequence continues at coordinate 144,073,982 of CM032446.1, forward strand.
ATCCATCACCATATCATGGATTTGATCAATGATTTCTGGAGTCGTAACCTCCACAGGCCGTCCAGAACGTTCAGCGTCACTTGTGCCCATATGGCCAGTTCGAAAATTTTTGAAACCACTTATAAACTGTTCTAATCGAAGGTGCAGAGTCACCATAATGTTTATCAAGCTTCTCTTTAGTCTCCTGAGGCGTTTTGCCTTTCATAAAGGAATGTTTAATCACCACACGAAATTCTTTTTCGTCCATTTCTTGAAAATCACTCGACTTTCTTGATTCACACGAATGCCAAACACAAAGAAATAGACCAATATGGCTGAAACTTGGTGTGCGCTCATTCAAGAGATGCTACTAACTAAACATGACCTCGATACGCGCCGGTGGTGCCATCTCTCGGACTTTGCACGGACTTTTCAAACCAGCCTCGTATTTAAACTTAACTTTTTTTAAATATTAACTCCGATTGACATAATTAGACATTTAAACAAACACAGTGTATTAAACGAACTTACTCGTACACGAATCTAAACTAGCACTAAATTAAAAAAAAAAAAAAACGGGGTTTTCAACAAAGCTTGTTTCTGATATTTATTGAAAACTGATGACCTTGACTTTTTTTTTATATATACCAGATAGATTATCAAAGGTAATGCACTCGTAATAATTTTCATTCAATCTACACCTTGTGGAGAATATTCCAGAATTTTTTTCAAAATTTTTAATCAGTACTTTTCGAGATAAGGGGTGGACTGCGATTTTTGAAAATTTTTTAAAAATAATACCAAGAAAAGTGTTCGAAAGTCATCATATATATTTTTGGACTCGGGTTTTTACAAGCTTTCATTTGATACCCCACTCGATGACCTGGTAATTTTTTTTTCACTTCCGATTTCATCCCCCAAAACTAACCCCTTAAGTCAAAATTTAAACTTTCAAAATTACACGGCTCTGATGGGGCCATCAATTCCTATATTAGTGCCAAATTTCAACTTTCTACGTCAAATAGTGTCGGAGAAAATTGGGTGTGATAGACAGACAGACGGACAGACACCGAAATGATCTTATAAGTGTTCCATACGGAACACTAAAAATATATATATACAACTTTAATACACTAAGGTTATACCAACTCACATTATGGAAATAGCGAGAATTTCTGTTTCTTTTAATGGATGTCTGTCAATATGATTATCGAGATTATCAAATATAAAATCAGTAAGACTTTTAATGTTATACACAGATATCCAAATTACATTTCTTCTTTAAAGAATGGTTAAATGGATTATTACCACAAATATACATACGTGGATTTTGTGGTGTAGAACAAACTGTAAAATTTGATCCAAGTATGTGTAAGAACTGTACTATCTTAATAAAATTAAATTAACAATAGTATAGTAGTTAAATTTTTGCTCGATAATGTAATTTAATTCAATTCAATAATTTAATACCTTTCTGAATTTATTATGATAAATATTATAACATGGCTTTATTATTAAACTGAAAGACGGCACGATGCGCAAAAAGGCGTTTTGAAAAAATTGGAGTTCATTTATTGTCTAATAAATTAACAGTTTCGATTTTATTGTGGAAATAATGTCATTTATTACAAGTACCTGTTAGGAATCCAGTTTACCTGTTTTGAATATAAGGGTAGTGTTTCGACAATTTAATGTAAAGTATTTATATGTACTCGTATGTATTTAAAGTTCTTGAAAAATTCGCACCAAAATATTGTGGCTTTTCGTACTAAAATTTTTATTACCACATTTTTCGGACCATGAAACGCACCTTCTTGCATAGAAAAATCTAATTAAAATTTGAGTGCGTCTTCTGGTCCGAAGGTACCATTAAAATACGAATCTTTACACTGGCGCAATATGTTAATAGTAAGCATGCCACTAAATTATCTCGCCGATTTAGAACAAATATAATAAATTATTTACATTAAAATTAGAAAAAACTAAGTGTAAAACAAAAAGATGTTTATATAACGTGAGTTATAAATTAAATAAGATAAATTATGCAAAATAACATAGAAACACATTTTGGTTCACCGCCAACAGAAAAAATGGTTCGCGAGAGTAGAAACCAAACTGAAAATAATAATTTTTGAAGCGAAACGATGGATAACTGCTGATGGAATTGACACGGGACATGCGTGCGTACAAGAACCACTCTAGTTCCAGCTAACTATAAAGCTAAAAAATAGACTTCCATAGTTGCGAACCCGGATGAAGTGCCTTTAACTTTTGATATTCCTTCAAATCAGACTCTAGATTCAAAAGGTACCAAATCAGTAGCGATGAAAACAACAGGCCACGAAAAACTCATTGCGCTGTACTTTTAGCTTGTTTCGCAAACGGAAGGAAGCTATCCCCAATGTTCCAGGGAAAAATGTTACCGCGAGATGAAATTCTTCGTGACATTATTATCCAGGTTCAAGATAACGGCTAGATGAAAGAAATAGGAATGAAATTAGGGATATAAAAGATATGGGCAGAACGTCCAGATGTACATAAAACATAATCAGCCAAGAAGCTTCTAAAACAGATGAATACAGAACTAGCTGTCGTTCCTAGAGGCGTTATAAGTCAATTACAGCCTTTGAATGTATCTGTTCATACACCATTAAAAAATGTTATGCGAGAAGAGTGGCACAACCGGCTGGCAAAACTAAATCACAATGTTACAACAACAGGATGTATGAAACGGCCAACAATTTCAGAAGTATGACGTTGTAACAACAATAATTCAGACGAAAGTAGTACGAACAGTGACATTAGTGATACGAGTGACAGTACGGCGAGTGAAGATTAACAGAATATTGCTGATACAAATTATATAAAATTAAGTAAAAATTCGTATGTAATAATAATTTTCATTTCAGCTGGTATGGAAGCTAACATTCCTTTTTCAAAGAAATGTCATTCCAACGGCAAGCCTTGGTTCCACCGAAAATGCAAAGAATCTATTGCTTCTAAACAACTTGCCTACCGACAATGGCATGGACATCCTAACGTCATAAATCGAAACATCGATCGTAACCGGAACAGATGCAAGGAGATTATCAACGAAACCAAGAGGACACACAATTAAAGAATTAAAAACAAACTTCTTGCCTGTCCCAACAGTTCCAGCTCCTTTTCGTCAGTCGCTAAGGCCACTGGTTAAAATTTCATCAAAACCACTATATCACCACTCAGACGGTCAGATATTACACTACCAGTTGTTAGCTGAACTTTTTGCCTCACATACTACTGTCGATTTCCAAGGAAAAACACCACTAAATATTCCCACCGTACAATGAAGGATACCCGGTATTGTCTTTGAGCAGCGTATTATAAAACGTATTTTAATGAAGCTGAACACCAAAAAAGCTTCTGGCGTTGTGTTCTGTAGACTTTTCAACCTATCCTACCGAAAGGGATTATTCTCTTCTTATTGGAAATGCACTACAGTTCAGCCGATACCCAAAAAAGGCGGGAGGACCTTGCCAAACAACTATCGACCAGTCTCGCTGTTTGCAATAATATCGAAAGTCATTGAAAAGACTATCGTTCAGCATTTTCTATAATATCTTGAACTAGCCGTGCCCGCGGCTCCGCTCGCGTGGGCTTGATTCCCTACTATCGTCACTGCTTATTCCTTATGTTACCTAACGTAATAAAATATCTGCCATTATTTCCCCTTATCTCCCATTATTCTTCCTTATCTCCCATTATCTCTTCATAATTTCCATTATCTCGGCTTATCTCTGCTCATCTTCCATTGTTTCTCCTTATCTCCCATTATTTCTCCTTATCTCCCATTATCTCACCATAACTCCCATTATCTAGACTTATCTCTGCTTATGCCCCATTATTTCTCCTTATCTCCCACTATTTATACTTATCTCCCATTACCTCATCTTATCTCCAATTATCTAGGCTTATATCGAATTATATAGAACATATGTATAAATTTATAAAAAACACGTAAATCGGATAAGTGGTTCTCCAGTGATACGCGCACTAACGGACAGACAGACAGATAGGCAGAGAGACAGGTAGACAGACAGACAGAAAGACGTTGCATTTTATATATATTATAGATAGAAGATTATAGATAACCTGGTCAGAGAACATATGTATGTTTTAAAAAAAAAAGTACGTAAATCGGATAAGCGGTTCTCCAGTGATAAGCGCACTAACGGACGGACAGACAGACAGACAGAGATACGTTTCAATTTATATATATTATAGATGTAATAAAATATATATCTATAACCTGGTCAGAGAACATATATATGAATTTAAAAAATCACGTAAATCGGATAAGTGGTTCTCGAGGGATAAGCGCAGTAACGGACAGACAGACAGACAGAGAGACCTTGCATTTTATATACATTATAGATATAGATTATTATTATTATATAACCTGGCCGAAGAGTATATGTATGAATTTAAAAAAAGACACGTAAATCGAATTAGTGGTTCTTGCGTGATAAACGCACTAATGGACAGACAGACAGCGAGACATTGCATTTTATATATATTATAGATTATAGATATTCTCTGCTACATAATATTGTTCCATATTTAATGGTTTAGGCTGTGTATTACAAGGGAACGCGCTAGCGGCAAATTTTTTTCCGACTTCATTCACTGCTCATTCCTTATGCTACCTATCGTAATAAAATATAGCCTATAACCTGGCCAGAGAACATATGCATGTTTTAAAAAAAAAGTACGTAAATCGGATTATTACACTTAATCATCAGAAAAAACATGAGAAAAACTCGACATATAATAAATTTTTACTTCATTTTGTTAGTATGGTACGAAGAATTGTGTGATTGTAAAGTGATTTTAATTTATTTTTTTGTTATGTTTTCTTGTCATTTTGCTAAGGGCAGTGACGTTAACATTTTGTTTGATCGTTTTTAAAATTGAAAAGTTAGTGAAAATCAGTGGGATTATTATCAAAGAGATATGTCAGATATGTTGTAAGAGTTTTCATTTTGACTGCCTATTTCTAATAGATTGGAGAAAATTAAACTCAGATCTTCAATGTCAGTTTTTTTATTAATCAAGTTCGGTTCAAGGTGGATTTCCACCATCACCTTAAAGATTCTCCTAACGAGATTTCTCTCTTTACATAGGATTTTGGTTTCGGCAAAATTAAATTCATGTGAAAATTGTCTACTATGCTGGGCAAGCGCACAAGAGTTTTTCTTTAATCTGCAATCACATTTATGGGAAGTGATTCTGTCTTTTAGGACTCTAGATGTTTGTCCTGTATAGATTTTTTCACATTGAGAGCAAGGGATGCTGTAAACTACTTCTGAAACTTTTGTGATTTCATCTTTGTCTTTTAGACAAGTGAAAATATTGTTGATAGTTTTTTTTTGTGTTTAAAAGCAATTTTTAAGGTAATTCGTTGAAAAGTTTAGTTGTTTTGGTGGAAGTTTCTTTTATGTATGGAAATGAAAAATAACATTTGATTCGGTTTTCAAAGAAGAAAGCACTGGTATCCGGTGTAAGACTGTCGTTTTGTTGTACGGAGGGTGTGGTTGATACATATATATATATATATATATATATATATATATATATATATATATATATATATATATATATACATATATATATATATATATATATATATATATATATATATATATATATAGGTATATATAAATATATATATATATATATATATATATATATATATATATATATATATATAACAACAATCCTAAAATTAACTACTGGGAAACGCCCTTATAAGGAGAAGAGATGAGCAATCAAAGATCTAAAGGCTGTAGTATCTGCTTTTTATATTTGTTATCGAGCTTTCGCTGCCTGGTAGCTTTTTTCTTTTCTTTAAAATGTAATTCAATGAATTGTAAGATTGTATGAGAAATTACTTACAAAAATTTAGCAGTTAATTCATCTCTGGTGAAGACAATAACATTTGCATTTTTGTTGGCCAGGTAGTAGGTATGATTACAAAAACATATTAAAAGGACTCTTAGGGAGTTACACAAGTATTAAAAATAAAACGTTGTCAATAAACATTAAAAAACACTTTTTAAGACAGAAACACAAATGCAAGAAACACCAAGATGTTGAAATGGTACTCCATTTTAAAATTTTTTCTGACATCGAGTTTAGTAACTATTTAGTTGATATTTGAGTCCGAACCGGATATTGTTGGTAGTCGATGTCGTCATCAGGTCGACAAAAAACCATAAAAGCATTAAAGTTAGGGATGTGGTAAATTTTTTTAGGTGGATGCTACTATTAGATAAATTATTTATTATTAATGATATTTATTTTTCAGTTTTAATTTAATCACAAAGGGACTTAAATTTGATGAATGTTACTATTAGACGCGTTATTTATTATTAATTATATTAATTATATTAATTCTTTAATTTTATAACAAAGGGATTTATAATATAATTTAAAATATTTGAAAGAGAATATTAATACTGGACGTTATTTATTATTTGTCATATTTAATTTTTTTATTATTTAATTTTAACAAGAAAACACAGAAAAGTAATTAGTAATAAACAGCAGAAATAACAGAAAGAGAAAAGAAACGTCAACTTTACTGGAAACTAATTTTTTCATAAAAATCGTTCTTTTTCATTGGTTTGGTATGGTTTTGTGTTAGTAAATAGGTATACATGGAGCTCAATCCTTCTATGTCTTTTTTGTGATTGAGATTATTTTTGCAAGTTTTTATGTAACACATTTCCAAGAAACTTCTTCTGAAGTAATTAGTCTCAACATCCAGAATGAAGCTATTGTTATGTTGTACTCTGCAATCTGTGTTATTTATGTGTAAGCTCAAGCTAGTTGCGTTAGTTTTGTGTTTACTATCACTTTTGTGTAACGCTAATCTCTTAGAGAGCTTTTGTGAAGTTTGTCCAACGTAGACCAAACCACATTGACAGGGAATGCCGTAGATTATATTAGATCTTTGTAAAGTATCGGTTTTATCTTTTAAATTGGTATAAAAACAATTCATTCTTTTTATGTTGTAATTAGCAATCTTAATGTTTGTATTTTTAAAAAGAGAAGACAAGACCTTCTATGTATTGTAACTTTCCTACTTTAATGTCGACATTAGTGGAGACAGTTGGATTGACTTGAAGGGGGCCGTCTTTGAAAATTCTTTTTAATTAGAGCTTTAGGATAGTAATTGTCCAACAAAATGTTTTCCAACAGTTTTACATATATATATATATATATATATATATATATATATATATATATATATATATATATATATATATATATACATACATATATATATATATATATATATATATATAATGTATATATATATATATATATATATATATATATATATATATATATATATATATATATACAGTGAAATTCCCCTTCGCGAACACCCCTCTTACACGGACACCTCACTTGAACGGACAGTTTCTCAGGGTCCCGACCGACTCATAATTGGCATTGTGTTAACTCCCTCTTGGACGAACATTCTCTTGAACAGACGCGGACACAAAAAAATGTTCTCCTAACCGGAGAAAAAATAATAATTTCTTTGCATCTGTTCCAGGCGCGAACAAAGGTGTTACGATTTATGGCGTTAAGATTTTTACGCCATTATCGGTAGGCAAGATGTTTAGAAGCAATAGCTTCTTTGCATTTTCGGTCAAACCAAGGTTTGTCGTTGGAAGGACATTTCATCGAAAAAGGGATATAAGCTTCCATACCAGCCAAAATAACATCGGAAACCTCCCTGGTGTAGTCAGATGCGTCGTCGGATCGAAAACAAACGTCTAACCAAGGGAAAATATTCCATGAGATCTTCCCATTTAGCAGATTTATCGTACCAAATCTTGCGCGGTTTAGGCGCCTTTCTGTCACAGATTTTTTTTTCTTTATGGGTCTAGCACACGTGCTGCAGGGAAGTCCCTAAAGCGCTCCAGGAGCGGCACGAGTGCGGAAAAAGCGATTAACAACGTGAATCGCTTTTTCCGCACTCGTGCCGCTCCTGGAGCGCTTTAGGGACTTGCTTGCAGCACGTGTGCTAGACCCATAAAAAAAAGTGCTGCAGGGAAGTCCCTAAAGCGCTCCAGGAGCGGCACGAGTGCGGAAAAAAAAGCGATTCACGTTGTTCTTGAATCGCTGTAAATTGTACTCGGTGGGAAACACAGCGCTGGGCAAATTATTCCAAAGGGATGACGTTCTCCATATAAAAGATTGCTTGAAAAGCGTTGTACGCGGAGTAACAAGCTGAACCTCATACGGATGTGAAGCACCAGCGCGACGTGTATTTCTAACATGCACCGCTTTGGGAGGAATTAAGTGGGCTACATCCTTCGAACACTTTCCCCAATCAGACGGACCGCTCTTCTTTGAAAAGAATCCAACAAATGCAGTGTATGTTTGGGAGCGGAGCCCCAAACGTGGGAGCAGTATTCCACAGTTGGTCGAATTTGGGCTTTGTAAAGAATTAACAGTTGCTGTGGGGTGTAAAGCTTTCTGGTTCTAAATAATATTCCCAACTTTTGAGAAGCTCTCCTTGCTATGCCTGCAACATGTTCATGCCAAGACATATTTGCTCCCAAACTAACGCCCAACAAATTGAGCGACGATGCTAGGGGAATGGAGTGCCCCGACATAACTATGTCGGGTTCAGCAACGTTAACTTTTTTAGAAAAAAACTGCCGCTTGGGTTTTTGTAGCGTTAAATTCCACTTGGTTACTGTCACCCCAAGATAGAATTTCTTCCAGGTCTTTGTTAAGTTGAACGACCTCCTGCTGTCTGCGGATATTCGCCTGAGCAGCCGATGTCCGAGCGTTCAAGGTGAATGAAGAGACAAGCGTACTGTCATCGGCAAAGCTATAGATTGGATTCCCGGTCTTTTCCAGCAGATCGTTAATGTAAATGAGAAAGAGAGTAGGAGACAGTATGGAGCCCTGGGGCACACCGGCGTTGATAGTGAGGGTGTTAGAAAGAAATCCGTCGACCGCCACTCATAAAGAACGCTCTCTGAGGAAACATGAGAGCCACAAACAGAACCTTTCAGATATACCATAAGAGCGTAACTTAGCCAACAGTCCATCGTGCCAAACACGGTCGAATGCCTTGGATATGTCAAGAGCAACCGCTCGAGATTCTCCAAAGTATTCAATTGCGTTGTTCCAAACATGTGTTACATAAGTCAGAAGATCTCCTGTTGATCTATATTTACGAAAACCATATTGGTGATCGCTAATAATATTGAATCGTTCAAGATATTTTAGAAGATGCTCATTGATAACCTTTTCCATGACTTTCGATATTATTGAAAGCAATGCAACTGGTCGGTAGTTATTTGGCAAGGTCTTCTTACCTTTTTTAGGTATCGGCTGAACCGTGGCACATTTCCAGCAGGACGGAAATATTCCTTTTCTGTAGGATAGGTTAAAAAGTCTACAAAAAACTGGTGTTAGTTCCCTTGCACAGTTTTTGAGAACTATGGCAGGTATTTCGTCAACGCCAAGAAATCTGACGGAATCAGCGCCAGAAGCCTTCTTGGTGTCTAGCTTCATTAAAATACGCTTTATGATGCGCTGTCTGAAGACAACATCGGGCATCCTTGACTGCAATATGGGAATAGTAGGTGGTGTTTTTTCCTTGGAAATCGACAGTAGAATGTGAAGCAAAGAGTTCAGCCAACAAGTTCGCTCTCTCAACAGGTGTGGTTGCAATGGAATTATCTGGCCGTATGAGTGGTGGTATGGTGGATTTGGTAAAAATTTTGACTAACTGCCTTAGCGACTGCCCAAAAGGACCTGGAATTGTTAGGATTGGTAGGATATTCGATGTAGAAAGCAATTTATGGTCGGAAGAACTTAAGACGGATTTACAGTGACCATGTAAATCTCCGGATTGGTGGCTAAAAAACAGGTCAAGAAGACTGGCGAATTCCCCGTCTCGATCAGGGATCCGTGTTGGTTCGTCAATAAGCTGAATTAAGCCACAACTGATTGAGAATGATTCAGCTTCACGACCTTGTTCGTCGTTAGTATTTAAATACTTAAGCAATTTGATGTTGTGGACATTAAAGTAGACCAGGATTGCAATTTTGACATTTGGTTAGTTAATTTGTAAATTATCGATGGTGTCTGCAAGAGAAGCGAAAATTGTTCTGAAGTTAGTATCACTTGGTGGTCGATAGAGGATGCAGATGAACCTTGTGGCTTCTTGAGTCGTTATTTTTAATAACATACCATCAAAGTTTGGGGGCTCCAGAGCCTCTTCTCGTTGGCAAGAGAGGTTGCTTCTGACAAAAAGACAGATTCTAAAGTTACGCCTAAATCGGGAATAGAAGTCGTACCCAGGATAAAGATAGTGACTGTGCTGGTCGATGAACTGATCTTGGTTTCACAGAGAGCGAGTACATGAGGTTTATTTGGTTGCACGTGTTGGTGCACTGAATTTATGTTCGAGTTTAAACCTCGTATGTTGCAAAAATCTATTTTAAAATTATGACCTCTGCATGTCGATGCCCCTGAACCAGCCTCCACTCGGAGATTTGAACGGGGGGCTAATTTACCCTCGGAATTTTTTTGTGTCCAGGTGCCTCATCGTGCTATTTGGTCCCACAGTCCGGGGTGTCGACACAGCCACGAAACATTAAGCAACTTCACGCAGCCTAAGCCGATGCGATGGTATCACACCGAGCGATGCCTGGTGGGATCTGGGCATCTACTATCTATCTATCTATCTATCTATCTATCTATCTATATATATATATATATATATATATATATATATATATATATATATATATATATATATATACCAGAAATCAAATAAGACTATATTCTAGTGAATAAACGTTTTAGAAATAGTGTCATCTGTCAAAACATATCCCAGTGCTGATATAAACTCAGATCACAATGCCCTAGTAGGGATTCTAAGAATTATCTCGAAAAAGTTAAAAAAAAAAAAACACTAAAACATATACATAAGTTAAAGACAAAAATGTAACACACGTAATTAAAAAAGATCTTAATAAAGAACTCCGAGACACAGATCTAAACGAAGACATAAGGAGGCTAAAGAATAAGTAACTAACTATGGAACAAACATATAAAAGGAAGGAATGGATGGCAGATTACATTCTAAGACTAATGGAGGAAAGACGCTTACACAAAAACAGAGGTAACAAAAGAGAATATCGCAGACTACACACACAAATACAGAAAGAAATTTGAACAGCTAAAGGTAGGCCGACTGGTGAAAGATGTAAAGAGATAGAGGAGTTGCAGGGAAAGTATGATAGCTTTAATATCTATCGAAAAATCAAAGACTTAACTGGTGAACGGAGAATGAAATCAAATGGATGTTTAATGGATCATCAAGGAAACGTTGTTATCGATAGGGAAGAGAAATTGAAGAAATGGCAAGACTATATTACAGAGTTATTTTCCGATGCAAGATCAGATCAGCCACAATGCTCAATAGACTTGTTTGGGCCCTGTATTACCACCGAAGGGGAGTTTCTTAAGCTCTTAAATGAGGATGGGTTTAAGTGGCTTACTGTGATCTACAATAAAATCTATGATTTAGACAGAATCCCAGAAAGCTGGTTAAAGCCTGAGTTTATAACGATCTCAAAAAATGCAGGCGCTAAAAAATGCGGAGAATATCGAACAATTAGCTTCATAAGCCATCTTTTAAAAACATTTCTGAAAATCATTCACAGAAGAATATGCAAGTTGTGTGAAGAGAACATGTCAGCTTTACAATTCGGTTTTCGTGATGCCATGGGTACCAGAGAGGCCTTGTTTTCTAGGCAGGTTTTGATTCAGCGATGTAAAGACTCAAGTGTGACGTATATTTGTGCCTGATCGACTACCAAAAGACTTTTGATAGAGTCCAACATCACAAAATGGTCGAAATTCTGAAAGTTCTTGGACTAGAAGGAAAGGATCTGCGGATTATTCGCAACCTCTACTGGAACCAGATGGCGTTTATTAAAGCAGAAGGGGAGCGCTCAGAAGCAATATCCATTGAGCGTGGAGTAAGGCAGGGTTGTATTTTGTCTCCACTATTGTTTAATATATTCTATGAGCAAATCTTCAGAGAGGCACTGGAAGAGGGTGATGGAGGAATACTGCTTAACGGGGAGCGAATAAACAACATTCGTTATGCTGACGATACGCCGGTTGTGTCTGATAACTTAAAGGATCTACAACATCTTATGACAAAAATAAACGAAGTCAGTAATCGATACGGCCTCGAACTTAACATCAGCAAAACAAAGTAGATGGTAATCAGCAAGTCTCCGGTTCCTGCTACCTTGTTGATGGTCAATAAATACAAAGAATTCCACAATATTCACATGATATACGAACAATGGGATCATTCCCAGGAAATTTGTTGCCGTATCGAAAAAGCTAGAGCAGTGTTCCTCAAAATGACATTACTTTTCAAAAGCTCCGCGATGAAATTGAGCACGAAAATGAGACTCCTCCTAAGATGTTATGTGTTCAGTGTCCTTCTTTATGGTGTGGAATCTTGAATGCTGACTGAAGCCACTTCTAAGAAACTTGAGGCATTTGAGTTATGGCTATATCGCCGAATTTTGAAAATTTCTTTTACTGACCATATTACCAACGAGGATGTCTTAGGTCGCAGGAACAAGAAACTGGAAATTATGGAAACTGTTAAAATAGGAAAATTGAAGTACTTAGGACACATAATGAGAAATCCCCACAGATATGGGTTACTACAGCAAATACTCCAAGGAAAGGTATTTGGAAAAAGGGGACCAGGACGCAAACATATTTCCTGGCTAAACAGTTTGCGGAATTGGTTCTCAACAAATACTACCGACTTTTCAGAGCTTGAGGTGGATAAAGTAATAATAGCCAGAATGATCGCCGACATTCGAACTGAATAGGCACTTTAAGAAGAATATATATATATATATATATATATATATATATATATATATATATATATATATATATATATATACATATTTATAAATATATATATATATATATATATATATATATACATATTTAAATATATATATATATATATATATATATATATATATATATATATATATATATATATATATATATATACATATTTATAAATATATATATATATATATATATATATATACATATTTATAAATATATATATATATATATATATATATATATATATATATATATATATATATATCGTGTGAAGTGTTGCAAGGATGGTTTGCAGCTGTACCAGAAGAATCCGGAGGACTTTAAGCGTCGTTTCGTCACTGTGGATGAAACATGGATACATTACTATACTCCTGAGACCAAACAACAATCTAAACAATGGTTACCAAGGGGAAATTTGCTCCAAAAAAGGTGAAGACCGTTCCTTCGGCCGGAAAGGTTATGGCGACTGTCTTTTGGAATTCGCAAGGGATAATCCTCATCGACTATCTGGAAAAGGGTAAAACTATTACAGGTGAATATTATTCATCGTTATTGGACCGTTTGAAAACCGAGCTGCAAGAAAAACGCTCGCGATTGGCCCACAAGAAAGTCCTTTTCCATCATGACAACGCACCAGCACACACCTCAGCAGTTGTGGTCGCAAAATTAATGGAAATAGGATTCCAACTCGTTTCACATCCCCCTTATTCTCCAGACTTGGCTCCCTCGGACTACTATTTGTTCCCCAATTTGAAGAAATGGCTGGCGGGACAAAGATTTTATTCAAACGAGGAGGTGATTGCAGACACTAATGGATATTTTGCAGACTTGGACAAATCCTATTATTCGGAAGGGATCAACAAACTAGAACATCGTTGGACGAAGTGTATAAGCCTAAAAGGAGACTATGTCGAAAAATAAAAAAGGTTTACCCTAAACACATAAGTAGTTTTTATTTTTGCACGGACTTTTCAAACCAGCCTCGTATATATATATATATATATATATATATATATATATATATATATATATATATATATATATATATATTTATATATATATATATATATATATATATATATATATATATATATATATATATATATATATATATATATATATATGTATATATATATATATATATATATATATATATATATATATATATATATATAAATATATATATATATATATATATATATATATATATATATATATATATATATATATATATATATAAATAGCCAACCAAGACATTCAATCCTCAAGCAAAGTCCATAGTCAGGAAAATAAAAAATCCTACTTCTTGGTACTGCTATTGCGATTGCCTCTCCATATGGGCTCGTTGATCAATTCTGGCATGGAGCGAAATATGTCATATCTTAGTTTGGTGAGTAATGGCTGGAGCGCCCGGGTTGTTCATTATTATTGGACTTCTGTACTTTTGATAGAAGGGCAAAATTTATTGACTTTCTGTTTTTTTTATATACCATACTTTGTTTTATAATTATTTCTGGCTAGGTATAGCAGGCCTCCCTGATGCGATCAGCAGTACGATCTTTTCTGAAATCTTAAAATTGCTAGGATGCGGAAAAATACTCAGTCCCTATACTTTGGCTAGGAATATTCCCGTTTAAATTGTTCTTTTTATTTTTACAGTTACTGCTAAACGATTAATAGGGGTGTTAGTGCAGTATTTGTCTATCGCAACGCAGTACTTTCTCTGCGGTGGGCTTTGCTTTTGGATAAAAGGTTTTGGCGGTTTACTCAGTTGAAATTGAGGTTTGTTGGCTACTAATATCTTTAGAAATATGCTTCTTAGATCTCTGCTGCTGTCCTGATTGTGTTCGGATCTCCTCTTCAACTAGGGTAGCTGTTGGGCTATGAAATGACATATCTTAGTTTCGGCATGCCCAGATTATACATGATTCTTCGTCTCCCATAATTTAACGCAACTGTATAACATTTAGCATCTTTTGTTATAGTACTAATCAGTCTTTGTACTCACATTTTTTTATTACAAATATATTTCAACAACAAGCAAATAAAACAAAGCAATAAATGAATTATTTTAATTTCTTTTAATCTGGTTAAGATAAATATTTTTAAAGCCCAGCCAGTGGAATCAGACAAATTGCTTTATGTCATTCCACTAATTTTCTATACGACGCTGCTCGACCCTCTCCACAGATTTTCGTTCATTCTTATATTTCGAAACTAATAAGATTAAATTAAATTTTTTAGTCTATGAGTTTCGCCAACTCTGAAGCACGAGGTGCCTACTTAAACATTGTGGCAGGTTCTTTAGGTTTTGCTGGTGCTGGTGCCAATTTAGTTTTAACACAGCTGGTTAAACGCGGAGCTAACATTGGACGGGTAAGAATTTGTGTTGTAAAATTACAAAAAAAAACTGGTTAAATTAAAAAAAAAAATCGATTCTTGTAAGAATCCTGACACGAGGTGACACTGTTTATGAGGTAGAAATTATAAAATAATTTGCTATGAGTATATTTATTTATTGAGCCAAACTATGGACTTACAATATCTATTAGATATATTCGGGCAGTATTATCGTTATCTACATAAACCTAGCACAAGGATAAAACTGTAAAGAGGAAAAAACTATGATGTTTATAAAAATACAAAAAATATATATACAAATACACAAATTATATTTTACTCCAAAATATTTAATAATCGTATAGTAAGTACCACCATATATTTTAAGTATGAAATGTAAATGTGTATATGTTATGTATAATTCTTTTTCCAATTTTGACATCTAAAAAGGTGCCTTCTAAAACTATCGAAAGTTTTGACACATCTTACTTTTCGTTAATGCATTCAGTTATAGAGGCTTAAACTCTTGAAAGTGATTTGATTAATAGTGCATTAGTAACTAGGATGTTAAAGAAAGGGATAATAATGTACAAAATTATTTAGTTTTAATTTTTATAAATAAAATTTTTATTTGCTCTGTGACTACACCCGATCCAAATCATGCGAACAAGTTGGAAGTAATCCATTTGGACCTGAAAAACATCCTACATGTGAAATATACGCGATTTTCTGATAGTTTTTTTTATTATGGAGCTCAGTGTACTGGTAATGAGTCAAATTACATGAGAAGACATGAGACTAATAATAATATGTGAAAATTAATAAAATTTGTTACTCAATCTAGGATGTTCCGTGTAACTTTTATTGTGAAAATGTTATATATTCCTATAGTCTTCGGGCACTTTAAAAGCTTATATTAATAATTTTTGTTTTTTTATAGGGTGTAACCTACTGTGTAAACACAGTTGGAGTTGTTAATATGGGCGCAAGTGGTGCTTGTCTCGCCAATTCCGGCTATGAAGTGTTCGATCAATGGTATAACAAAGAACGTACTCCTTCTGCGTTGACTATTCTTCAGTTAAGTACATCTGTTTTATTTTTTGGACATGCCGTTTACAATTTTAAAGGCGCACAAACAATTATTGACAAAACCCAGGCTAGAGTTTTACGAGACTATCAAGATTCCTTGAGAAGTAATAGACACAGGTAAGTCAACAATCGCCGTAATCTAAAACTTTAAAACGGGCTGTAACAAAATAATTTATTCTTGAGGAGTGCAAAACTAAATGACAAAAAAATCAAGCCTACTTTTGAATAAGGAACACGTTCTGTATTATAAATTAGCCACAATACCGAAAGTCGCTAGATTTATGCTTTTCCATAACTTTTTTACTGCGATTTTATTTTTTTGTAGCTTATTCAGAAACGAGTTTTATATTTATTTTCATTTTTTTAATTTTTAGAAAAACCTTTAACAAATTATTAAAAGAGACGATGAGAACTCAAGGTGACGGCACAAGAGGTAGAGCGGAAGTAATATCGGCAATTCGAAACATACAAAATAAAGATGAAGTTTTTGCAGCCTTGACTCGTAACAATAAAGCAATGAATCGTGCAGGCATAAAATTTTCTGCAGAAGGTGGCCAAATTAAACTTGGTGGCATTGTTGTCGATATGAACGAATTTATAGGTTTGAATAAAAAACAAACCGAAACATTCCTTACTAATTTATCTCACCAACATTTAACTGAACAACCCACAAATATCAACGGACCTTCTACTAACTATACTGGTATTTTTAAAACAGCTATTAATGATATATTATCAGATTGTGGCGTTGATACCACAGGTGTCAACCTTAACCAAATCATAGGACTAACCACTCAGTTATTGGTATTTTTACAAGGGGATGTTCAATCAAAGTTATTGAAGGCCATTCATATAGTTATAGAATACACTTTCTCAAAATTATCCAAAATTATTGTGGAGGAAATGGATAACATTTTGCCAAAAACATCTCGGTATTTGGAATTTTTACGTCTAGGTATTTCTTTCTTTAGCCAATTAGTAGATAAGCTGGAAGCCGATTACAAAATGTATAGTGACACTAAGGACACAAAGTATTACCACAAAATTTTTGATTATGCTAATCCTTTATATGCTTAGCGTACAGTACAATTTTTCGAATTTGTCATTCGGAATAGTTTCTCTGGAGACTCTCTTGTTAAGGCCATTCTAGAAAAATTTTCCAGTTTTATCATCGCTTGGGTTACAAGGGTTATCTTTAAAAATGAAGAAAAAAAAGAGTCCGAAAATAGACGATTTCGCCATTCTGCTGGTTTTAGCGTTAAAAAGGTAAAATGTTCTGATTGTGGGGGTTATTATTTTAGTCATGTTTAAATTCTTGCGCCATTATTAAACAGAAATAAGGTACAGGGTGATCATTTTTAGGCGTCCGGCCCCGATTTATGAAAAATTGTCGGATAGTTATGTTTTTTTGAAAGGTAGGTTAGTATAGTCAAATAGTCAAGGAGTATAGTGACGTATTTGACATTTGGTAGTGAAAACGACGTTGGACACTGCGACGCCAAACAACTTTTTTTTTCCATCGACTTACCTTTTGTAAAATGGCATTAGAAACATTTTTTCCTTAAACTGTCTTTTTCTAATTTGTTTTGCAAAAAAGTTATGCAGCAGAAAACCTCTAAAATATTATTTTTTGATCATCACAGTTGCCATGTATCGTATGCCACGTTTGGCGGTTTTCAAGCAATTTATCTAGTAGGCGGCTGTCATACTTTAATCTGACAGTAATTATAATAATATTAGTTACTATGCTGTTGAGGTTTTTCCTTCAATAAAATATCTTTGAATAATAAACAATAAGAATACATACAAAAAAACTATATAACTTTTAACATTACGTAGCTTATTACATATTTTTAAAATTAAATGTTTGAATCTTAAAAAATAATAGAAAAAGAACATCAAAAGAAATTTTCTATATGTCTTCGTTCTTCTATCATGCATGCTTGATAAGTGGCTTTGTAAATAATTTCATTTCTCGCAGTTTTGTATACAATATCTTTAAGAGTCCCCCACAAGAAAAAATCTAACAGCGTGAGGTCTGGTTACTTAGATGTCCATTGAATAACTGGGCTGCGAACTCCTTTCATCTTTGTTAAAAACCGTTCATTCAAATACTCTCTAACAGCAGCAGTTGTATGAGATGGTATTCCGTCGTGTTGATACCACATATGCCTTCTTAAAATAAGGGGAACATTTTCTAATAAAACTAGTAGAGTATTAACCAAGAAATTAAGGTATCTATTTCCAGTTAGTGTTCCCTTAAAAACGTATGGTTCAACCAATTATCCCACACCATACATTAACGACATAATGGCCTTGATCCTGAGTTTGATTAACATTGTATGGATTCTCGTCAACCAGTAATGATAATTTTTTCTGTTAGTCTTGCCGTTTCTGACAAAATGGCTTTCATCTGTCCGTAATATATGATTCAAAAAATAACATTCTTCGTCATATTTAATCATCATTTCTGCTACACAAAACTCAGTCGTAGTTCCGAATCAAACTGTTTTAATAACTGAAGGTTATGTATTTTATGGTCATGGTATTTGTTAGCTTTAAGAAATTTCTGAATATCCTCATAAATGATATTCAATTGCCTGCTTACTTGTCTGAATGAATTATAGGGATGGTTTTGAAAATACTGCATAATTTCGGCTACTTTTTGATCTGTTTAAAACAGTTTTTCGTTTAGAAATACCTTTCTGCCTAGAAAATGCATCCATATTGTTCCTCAAATTTCATTCTGATCGACAAACATAGTGTGATCCGATATATACCTGTCGGGGTAACGTTCTCGATATAGTCTAACGGCTTCCCGAGAATTTCTTCTTGCTTTTCCTTAGATAAGAATCACATCTACTTTTTCAGCGTGGGAAACCACTTCAACCACAGGCTATTAACACACTATTTACTTAGTTTAACTCTACAGCAAACAAGAGCTGTCAGATTAAAGTATGACAGCCGCCTACTAGATAAATCGTTTAAAAACCATTAAACGTGGTATACGATCCATGGCAACCGCAATATTCAAAAAATAATATTTTAGAGGATTTTTGCAACATAACTTTTTTGCAAAACAAATTAGAAAAAAATTAGGGCTTTCCAATGCCGTTTTACAAAAAGTATGTCGTTGGAAAAAAAAAGTTGTTTGGCGTCGCGGCGCCCGGCATCGTTTTCACTACCAAATGTCGAATACCTCAATATACTCCTTGACCATTCTACATTAAAAAAAAATAAACATCCAACCATTTTCCATAAATCGGGGTCAGGCGGACGTCTAAAAATGATTACTCTGTACAACATTTTTTAAACATAAATTTGTAGCATTGGTTAACTGCACAGATAGTGGGATATAAAAATAAATGAAATCTTGTTATTATAACCTTTAGTATTTATAGTGTGACTTTATTGTTATTTTTTAGTTGATGGTAAAAATTGTTTTTTTTTTCAGGCTTTTGCTCTAATATTTGATTTTAACTAAGTTACAAATATAATGAAATTATTTGAAATTAGAAAATTGTTAATGTTCTTAATTATTATTTTTAACACAACTTCACTAAAAATATTTATTTTAATACCAATCGAATTTGACAATTATGACTGAGGAAAATTTTGTTTTTTTTTAAAGTCCAAGTCAAGATTAAATTAAGGTGACAAATACTCACCCTGTCAAGCCTATCAAAAATCTTTAAAGAATTTATATTGGTACATGTAAAATTTTGATTTTATTAGTTATTGCTATTATGTAAAAACTATATACATATAAACAGTATTTATAATTCAAAATAATAAACACAGACAATGTTTTGTGAAGCTAAAAGTAATTCAAAAATGAAATTTTTAAATAATTCGTAGTAAAGATTTTATGCAAGTAAAAACTCCAAAATTTGTAAAAAAATCTATCTCACTGTGAGGACGTAAGTAAAATATAGTATTAGTAACACATTTTTAATGTCCTGCTTATTGGCTATTGTCTATTTTTATTCCTATTTTTTATTCTGATTAAATTTTGTAGTCAACTGCTAAATTTAAAAATCTCCTACCAAAATGGAAAAAAAATTTAACAACAATGTTACCGATAGTAGAAAAATTCAGCTAAGAATATAAAAAAAAAAACTAACTTTACATTAAGGAAACTAATTTGAGGCTAAACGGTGTAAGATCCAGAAAATAGTTTTAATATGTTATTAAATTTAAAAAAATCATTGAGAAACCATTATTGTTGTCACAATTTCCAGGTATGAACTGAGTTTTTAGTTTATATATTCTTATAAAGAACCAATGCTTTAGAGACGGCAAATTTAAGGAGAGAAATGGTAGAAAAAACTAGAAGATTAATAAGAAGAGTTCTAAATAAATATCAAGAAAGAGAAATTGAGAGGTTGATTGAAAAAAACAGGGATCTGAAAAGTCTAAGAGAAATTTCAAGCATAGATAGGTTATTTCAATGAAAAACGAACGCGGAATAGAAACTAGAGATCGCAGTCAGATAAGAAGAATCACAGAGACATTCTAAAACACGTTATACAGATCGCATGTAAATGATACTGACAATGACAGACAAAAAAACGACACGAGAATAACAATAAAATAAGCACTTCAGGCTATGAAGAACCCCAAGGCCCCTGGAGAAGATGACATAATGGTGGAACTCCTAAAGGCAAATGGTGAGAAGGCCTCAGAAAAACATTGATCTGTTTAACAGATGCTTGAAACTGGGAACAACTCCGGATGCCTGAAATAACGCACTGATCATACTACTTTATAAAAAGGGCGATAAAACAAATCTGGAAAACTATCGGCCAATATCACTCCTATGGCAGATTTACACCTGAACTATTTACAAAAATTCTAACAAACAGACTGGCCAGTAAATTCGATCAATATCAACCGAAGGCAGGCGGGATTTCGAAGAAACTTAAGTATAAGTGAACATTTGTTAACAGTTCGACTCTTAACAGAGATGGCTGTAGAATAAAATCTCAATTTGTGTTTGGCTTTTGACGATTTTCAAGAATCCTTTGATACGGTGGAGCACTGGGCAATTATAAAATCGCATAAACATACTAAAACAGACAGCAGATAGATAGACTTATTGAAGTATATCTATAAGAATGTCACTTCCACAGTTCAACTGGACGAAAGTACTACACCAATTATCATCGAAAGAATAATAAGACAGGGTAATACCCTATCGCCAAAACTGTTTACATTGGCGTTGGAGGATGTGTTTAGAAAATCGAATTGGCAAGACCGGGGTATAAACATTAGAGGGATGAGGCTGAACCTTAATATCCGAAAGTGAACATGAAATACCAATGATGTGGAAGAATCAAATAAAATTGAATTAAGGATGAATATCCACAAAACTAAAATTATGTGCACTACAAAACCACATGTTGCAATAAGAAGCTAAGAAATAGAAAATGTCCAGAGTTATGTTTATCTGGGTCATATAATAATACTTGAGAGAGAAAATTAAATTATCGAAATTACTAGAAAGCGGAGGTGGGCATGCCGCCCATGACATGCTTTTGGAAAATTGGGAAATATATTAAAGAATAAAAACATCTCCATGCATCTTCGTACTCATCGGTTCGATCAATGTGTCCTACCCGTCGTTACCTATGGTGCTCAAATGCTGGGAATAAGTTTGAGGGACCGGAGAAGAAACGAATGGATCCGAACAAGACAAAAATAAAAGATGTGGTAGAACCAATCTCAGAACTCAAATGGAATTTCGCTAGCCATGTAGGGAAATATAACGACGAAAGATGGCTTAAAGTACTTCTTCAGTGGAGGCTGTACCTCGCCAAACGATCATGAAGGAAACGATGATGGTTCTTATATGGGCGTTTACCATACAAAATATCATATTGTCAAAATCAAAATGCAACTGATTAAATTTCGGATGATTGTAACTTCTACGTGATAAAAATTCAATATAAATATAACAAAAGACTGTTTTAAAATATTGCCTCACACACTACTCCCCCATTCTCATTTCGGTAACTGATCACGCTTTGACCCAAAATGCCTTAGAATGAGTAGAATATTTTTGGCACGGAAAAAGGTTTCAGACTTGAGGTCTGAAAAACGGCACCTACTTGGTGATAAAAAACGCTTCACTACGTGATGGAAGAACTATCACTGACGGAGGAAAAAGCCTCGAAAAATCCGAAATGGCGGGTTAATAACCCTCTCCCTGCTTCCGCGTCGAAGTGAAATCTTCTAAATGTACCAGTTCACTTCAGGAACGCAAAATGAGACGGGAGTGTTAAACTGGCGACTTGATAGACAAGGACCAATGATGCTCGTCTTAATCGTAAATCAAACGCATTCAATGCAAATGAAATACAATAAATCAATCACATGCGCTCAAAATGGTTTAAGTTACACTGTTCAATCAAATATAAAAAAGGTAATAAAATATAAATTCACTGCTTAATTTAAATTAACAATTATTACATGAATTATAGATAGAAAAACGGTGTTGTAACATGATCTTAAAATCTAGGAAAAAATGAATGTTACACTATTCTTGAGATATCGCTGTTCTAAAAGTTGGAAAACTCCTATTCTACATAATATGCACATATTTCCGCACCACCTATAAGGTAGTGTACTTGGCGCATTTTTAACGTGGTTTCCAGAGAAGACATACTCCACGTTCTATTGTGATTAGGTTTTATTATACAGTATCCTATTGATTGAGAAATAGTACTATTGGTAATGTTTAAAGTGGAACGGATTATTGTTGATTTCGGAAAAATTTTAGTCTGATTGATAATCTTCAAATGCCACTTCAACAGCAATGTCTTCATCTTCGCTTTTTTCTTCCTCTTGCTGGATTTTTATAGATTGTTCTACCATAAGAAGAAAGATGTATCAGTTGTCTCCTCATTGATACCATAAGCATTCTCATCTGTTTTATCTGATTCAACATTGGAGCAAGACTGGCCTAGACAATTGGTACATACTGGTGAACCATATAATCTGACTTTTTTACAGCCACAATTTTTACTACAACCCTTCTTGCAATTACAAAAAATAGTATTTAGAGTTTTTCTGGAGCAGGTGGGAGTAAAGTTTGAATTAGCTCCAAACTGTTATCTATTAATTTTCAATCCCAGTTTTCTGGGTCCAGTTGATTGCCTAGCCACACTTGAACTTGATAGTATACACGATATAAGTGTTGATAAGTAGAAGCAGATGTTGGAGGAAGACAAGACATTTGTACTATTTTATTGTTCCGTGTATTTTTTACAAAACTTAAGTATCTGTACTTGTCTATACAATCAATTTTTTTTGGAGCTCCATATATAGCAAGAAGAAAGGGAATCTCATTTGTGATGACGATTGTGGAGAAAAGTCAATCTGTTTAAATACTTCAACACATTCCACTAAATCATTACTTTTGTTTAACAATTTAATTACTGTTGTTTTACTCTTTTTGAAAATTGCTGATGTAGTATCGCAGCCAGTTATTGCATGTAAAAATAAAATATGAGCTTGACATTTTGGATATGCAGATAAACTTTCCGATGAATATATTTTTGTTTGTACTCGAGCTTTCCCAGGTTTTAAAAAGTAAATAATCTTATCAATTGGAGTTCGTGCAGGCAATAGTATTAACAAATCAACATCTTCACCAACAACGATGGTTGTATTTGTTCTATTGAATTGTTATATTGCTGTTTCAATTATGAAAACATCAGCGTCATTATCAGCTTGTTTCACTAAAATGTTCGCAGCTGTAAATTTTTCACATAACATTGAAATCAAGCGAGACTTGTGAGTATTTGCAAGAAATTGTTGTTGGTTTGTTGGAACTGTCATAAATCGATCAGAACCGAACATTAGAAGATAAAGATATTTTTGTAGTCCGACGACGTTGTTCTGCAGCTTTAATATTTTTCTTATATATACAGTATAACCACCAAATACTATAGTCACGCTATGACCAAAATATCTATGTATATACTGAACGTATTTATCAAAAATAACATCAAATGTTTCTTCTCGATCCCACACAACGTGGTGAAATAGATATCCCCCATCGATGATGTAGGTACCATTTGTGTTGTCAATTTCAATGTTCACAGACTGACTTCTGTGTTTTACGCATTCTAATTGCATCGAAGAGTGATAATGGGTAGGGGGCTAATTCATATTCGAAGAATTTTTCAAGTTCATCCTCAAATGTCTTAGTAATACTCATGCGTTGAAATAATAATACAGGGTCTAGAGGTACCTTCTCATCATAAACTTTTATGGTCCTACTCATAGTTAAAAGAGGGAGTACTTTGTCAGCGCGTTTTATTTTAACATTATTAAATGTTTGTCCAGTCATTTTAATCATAGAAGCAATTCCAACTTCACGAGCATTATGACAATTAATTTTATTATCACCGTCGACTCCACTGGCAATTGATATGATTTTTTAACCTTAGAGAAAGGATCATGTGATAAAAACCACTCGAGAAATTTTGTAACGTCTTCAGTATATCTCTTTACACGTGAATCACTTGCATCTACATGCTGATCTGTTGTGTCCATTCTAATGCTAGCGAGACCTTCCAATCCTTCACACACAGTATTCATCGCATGCATGTCATAAACCCATTTACTTATAACACTCTCTTGCGTACTTCTTCCTCGAGCCACACCTCCATCTGTCTTCATTGATGTCATCATTGATTGCTCAATCACCATACCCGTCAAAGTTCCACAATTTAATTTATCAGAACGTCTAACAGTGAAAAATGCTTTTATAAATCTTTAGTAAACACTAGGATCAATTAAGTTCTCTAATTGTAGCATATATTGCAGATATAAGTGCGCAGACTTAGCATAAGGAAAATGTCCTGATGCGTGAAAATAAGGAGACATTTCTTTAACGCTATTCAAATGAGCTTGCCAATATCTCATACGCTCAACTCTTATAAACTCCTTTGCAATCGACTCCTATCAAAATATTGTATCCATAGTTTTGCTGTAGGTCCTCGTTCTTCATATTCCTTTAGTTTTTGATTGAACTGATAAAGTAATGCTTCAGCTGTTTCATCACCAAATTCAATATCATTATATGAAATAGTGTTATTTATTACATTTTCAACAGTATTATTAAAATTTGCATCCACCTCATCATCAATAACAAGTTCTTTTGATATTATTGTTGCTAAAGTGAGATGAAGTAATGTATGAGCTCTAACAGCTATCGCGTCAGCATGGCCATTGAGCATTTTTTCTAATAAATTAGGTGCATAAATTAAAGAAATCAGCACTTTTATGTCACTTCCTTGTATAATATAACCAATTACTCCAAAAAACGACATGAATAAATGAAAACCTCCAAGTCTTATTATGATCTTTGATAATTCAGATCCTTCAGGTACTGCAGATACGATTTCTCGAGCTTTTGCATACAGAGGTTGATTAAAAGTAATACAGCATACGTCGTGGTCATAACGTTTTACATTCTCCAAAGCACAAAGTAAAGTTGTGTATATAGTATTCTAGTTACTTGCTGGTTGATGAATAAATGGTAAGAATGACATTTGAGATTTAGAAAAATTCATAATATTACTTGTTAAACGTTCAATATAACCATTCCAACCGGGTAACGATAATTTTTTTTCATTTCCCATATAACCATAACATATCTACTTTTTTGAGTAAAGATACTGTTGTATCACTTTCATAAGCAAAATTTTGAACAGCTATTTTACTATATCCTACTACACCATCATTTTGATAGACTCATATTGGCACATCACTTTTGCTGCGAAATCATTGTCTGAAAGGATTTTATTTATTCGTGATATAGGCTCTTCTCCTATAACTGAACTTTTCAGAGTAATAATTTGAATGATATTCATTATGTGGAGCGTGTTATGTCTACAACGAATTGAATAAATACGTAATGGATGTAAGGTGGACGATGAAAAACTGCTGCTGCCCCATACATCATAGTATTACTATAAGATGCATACAAACCAAAAGACGAAAAAATCTGTATAAGACGTTTTGATCCAAATCGTTGATGAAAAAAAAACTGAGAGAC
The DNA here is from genome assembly GCA_019049505.1 of Pachyrhynchus sulphureomaculatus. Taxonomy (NCBI): domain Eukaryota; kingdom Metazoa; phylum Arthropoda; class Insecta; order Coleoptera; family Curculionidae; genus Pachyrhynchus; species Pachyrhynchus sulphureomaculatus. The sequence continues at coordinate 144,100,440 of CM032446.1, forward strand.
CCAATTGCAATCTTGATTTGAAAGATATAGGCAGAACAGCAGTCATAATACAGTGATAGTTGTACATATTAATTTTAAATGTTCTAATTTAAATATTTTATTTTTCAAAATTACTCCCTCCAAAAAATAAGTCAATGACTCCCGAATATCACTGTTAATATTTTTAAACATTCGACTAGGCGGGGAGTAAGTATTATTGTCAAATACTGTAGATTGAATATCCTCTCGAATGGTTTCTGCCGCAGCTTTCAGTATTCTAAATCGTTCCTCTTTTTCATTTTGTTTTCTATTATCATACCAAGCTTTGTTGAAGAGTTATAATAATTTTGTTACCATACTTTGACTTTAATCTTGTCTTAATTTTTCTATTATCTATAGCTAGATTTTTGCAAATATTTTTTAATTCTCCCGATGAAAACTGACAATCATCACTATCTTCAATGTATGCAAATATTTCTTTCATCGTCAAAGTAATGGAATCATCTTCAGGACGACCGATTTTACCCCCCGTGGTAGGTCTCAAAAAGGAATTATAACAATCATTATGGTACTTAGCCTCAGCAGCAACTAAATCATATTTATACTCAAGCGTGCAAGCTTTGGTACGTCGTCAGAACGAGTTCGAGCTACCTTGAGAATAGAATCTTTAAATGGAAGCGTAGCAACATGATAAATTTTACGCCGAACATTCTGCGCTTTTTTCTTTCCAGCATCTTCATTTGCTTCACCGCCGCAAAATAAGCAATAATTTTTAAAACAAAAAAACCGACTCACTTATTCTCACTCTAGTACGAGGTGGACTAATTGTAGATGTACTGGTTTGTTCTATCTCCTGCTGTCTTTTAGCTGCAGCAATACTACTCTTTCGAGTGTACGTTTTACGACACTGCACATGGATTGTCACAGATTGCTTGTCTTTCAGGTATTCAAGAAAGCCATCATTTCTTTCAACACTTGAATCAATCAAAGTCTTCATTCCACGATCAACAACAACAATTTCACTTTCAGTCAAAGGTTTACTACAAATAGAGCAAAAGTACGACATTTTTTTAAAAAGTTTAACGGCGCAAATTGAATTCAAAAATATTATCAATAAGCACGTCTGTTCGCTACAAAGAAACGTTCAATACTAAAAATAGTTATTTCATTTACGTCCTTCAAAAAAGGGCAGGTATACAACTGTCGCCACTCGAACAATGGAGTAGCTGACAGATGTTGCTCAAGGTTATACGGGCGAACGGAATTAGAGACTGAGAGTATATTCAATCAGAATCATATAATTTGTGCGTATTTTAGTGTGTGAGTCACATAAACCAATAATTCTATATTTTTACTTATATTGAAGGTCCAATGACGTACCCAGGCCGCGTAAGAGTGCATATTAGTATTTTCGATGTTTGAAATCACGATATCTCAGGAATGGTGATTCGTAGGAAAAAGAGTATAAGAATAATTTTTGTAGAGAATTACATGGTCTACAACTTCTGTCTAGTCTATTTTTACGATAACACTTACCGTTTACGAGAAAAATGCGAAAAACCGATATTTTTTACCTTTGACCTTGAATAAAATTTTTAGCAGGATCGGTGGGGACCTTTGATGTTTTATTTGTAATAGTGTATTTAAGACCTATACCAGTTTTCAGCTCTATGCGAATTATTGCGAAGTTACCACTTTTTTTTCGTCTATTTTGACTGGATGAAATGAGAAAAATTTTTGAATGCGAAACTACGAATCTCTTTTTTAAAATGGTTCGTACGTAGCGTATAAAGTGAGTAACATGCATGTTAGTCGCGAGCAATTTTAAAAGGGTTCGTTTGTATTCAAAATATCTTATAAAATATGAGTTTTACGAAAATTTTTATGGAGACCTCTTTTGTAGTGAATTTCTTGTTCTACAAATTTGTTCATATATATATATATATATATATATATATATATATATATATATATATATATATATATATATATATAATTAAATAAATAAATAAATAAATACATTCCTGGACAAAATTAACGCAACAATATATGAAATCATACAAATCTCTATAATGAATTAATTTTAATAATTTTTTATGAACATTGATTACACTAAAAGTTATAAAAAACTTATTCGGATACTTTAAAAGAGAATCAGCTACCAAATTTCTCTATAAGATTCGAATTAAAATTATTCTTAAGACCTAATAACAAAATCGTTGAAATTATATAATAATGAAAAAAATAAACTGGGACACTAGTAGCAAAATTAATGGTGTAACTGGGACACTAGTAGCATGTGTTGCCTCCTCTACTTCGGATGAAAGCGTTTATGCACCTAGGCATGCTTCTAATTAAATTTTGGATAAAATCTTGAGGAATTTGCTCCCATTCTGTAATAACTGCATTTTCAAGTTCCCTCAGGTTTTCTAGGTGCAGGTATATGACGTTTCACATTTTTCTTAATACATGTTCTATCGGATTCAGATCCGGGCTTTTTGGTAGCCATTGCATAATCGGTATATCAACTTGAATAAGATAATCGAGTACCTTCCTAGCCACGTGAGGTCGAACGTTGTCTTGCATAAACAGGAAATTGGGCCCCACAAAATGACCGAAAGGCATCACATGTTCTATTAGAATATTCTCAAGATAGGAGTCAGCATTCGTGAATCTCGTACGGACAGGAACTAACTCTGTGCGAGCATCAAAGCAGATGCCATCCCAGAACATAATAGAGCCACTGCCGAATGGAATCCTTGCAGAGATATTGCAAGGAGCAAACCTCTCTCCTGGTCTTCGCCATACTCGCTCACGACCATCTGGATGTTTTAGACTAACCCTAGTTTCATCTGTGAAGAAAACTTGTTTCCAATCATCCACAGACCAGTTTTCGTGATTTCGAGCAAAACGTAACCTGGCAACTCTGTTCTCTCTAGTAAGCAAGGCGCAGTGGCTGGTCTCCTACTGTTTAATCCAGCTTCATTTAACCGTCTTCTAACTGCTTTAGAAGAAATTGTGACATTACGAACAGCTTCGAGTTCGTTTCTTATTATAGAACTAGTGACAGTCCTGTTTCTTAAAGTATATTGTCTTATAAAACGTTCATCTAGGTCGCTAGTACATCGTTTTTCGCCCTTGCCCTAGCCGTCTAGAATAAGTTCCTACTTCATTCAAGCGTCTTACCATACGACTTATTGTGGAACGATGTTTGCCCAACAAATTGGTAACATAACTCTGACAATATCCCTCGTCCAATAAAACTGAGGCTCGCACTACCTCGTGTTCAGTTAAATTCCTTGTTCGATTCATTTTTCTAATTCTTCGGGGTCAAAAATAAAACAGTCTACCACAAAAACGTATTACTTTGAAAAAGGGAACAATTTATAAGTTTACTTTTAAAGAAAATCTATCGCTTTATTACAGAAAATTGTTTATCTTCTAAAAAATTCTTTAAAACTGTAAATCTAAACGAATTGTTTTGATTTCTGTCATGAACAACGAAACAAAATATGCATAGCCTACTATTCAAATACTCGATAAACTTTAAAAACTGACATAAGAAAAAGATAAATTATTTTCAGATTGTTGCGTTAATTTTGTCCAGGGGTTTATATATATATATATATATATATATATATAATATATATATATATATATATATATATATATATATATATATATATAAATATATATATATATATATATATATATATATATATAATATATATATAAATATATATATATATATATATATATATATATATTATATAAATATATATATATATATATATATATATAATATATATATAAATATATATATATATATATATATATATATATAAATATATATATATATATATATATATATATATATATATATATATATATATATATAAATATAAATATATATATATATATATATATATATATATATATATAAATATATATATATATATATATATATATATATATATATATATATATATATATATATATAAAATCCTTTCACCCCAATAGGATTATCGGTGACACTATGCAGTTGCTGCCTCAACAGTCAATCTTCAGGCATGTCGATCCTGCGCGACTTGACTTGACTCGTACATACCTATCCTGAGGAGAGATCTTACTTGGTCGGACCATCTTGTTGGAGACCGTCCTCTTGATCTTTTTACGTTCTACCTTCCCCGTTACTTCAAGCCACTTTCCTCATAAAGTGACCAAAATGTTTCAAGTACTTGTAACAGCTTGATCTTTGCAGACCTTAGTGAGTTTGATGGTCGAGTTTCTAGCCATTGCCAAACGTCTTCTTACTTCTGTTTCACAACCACCATTGTTAGTTATGAGGGATCTCAAATAGTTGAAATGGACTACAACAGTGAAACTAGCAATCTTATTTATGTGTGACAGATCTTCATTACGACTAACAATCATTAGTTTGGTCTTCGCTCTATTAACTGTCAATCCATAGTTTTTGCTAGTGATTTCCACGCGGTCCATAATTGATTCTAGGTCTGGTATTGAAGTTGCAAATATAACAGTATCGTCCGCATATCTAAGATTACTTATCTTATATAAATAAATATATATATATATATATATATATATATATATATATATATATATATATATAGATATATATATATATATATATATATATATATATATATATATATATAGATATAATCGAAATTTTGAATCCCTTAAGAGATATTTAAAAAAAAAAAAAAAAAAACCGCTTTTTTTTTTCGATTTTTCTGGTGATTTTCCGATATTTTTCCGGATTAGTTAGTGTGCAAAACAATTTTTTTTTTCGTCTTTTATTCTGAAAATACTACCCATTACAACAAGAAACTCTGACATCGAAATTATTGTAGTCTGAAAATTCCCCGAGACTGGGCTACAATGAATATATACAAAGCCGTTCATATTTACACTTAACTGCGTTCTTGTTTTTTATATTGTTTGTCTATTTGGTTTGGTTGTTATACTTATGACTGTAATATAATCGTATTTTTAGTTCAGGTTAATTCAGGTTTGCTTTGTTATACTTATGACTGTAATATATTCGTATTTTTACTTATTACTGTGATAACTGTACGTATATTAATGTATATAATTTGACGACTCTATATTAATTATTTTACTATTTATTTTTATTAACATTTGTTATACGTAATTTTTAATATTTTTATTAGTTTATACTGTTCCTACTTATCTCTGATAATCTCCAAATCAATATTTTGTGTCTAACTGTACGACTCTCTAGTAATAATAATATGATAAAACTTTTAGCTTTTTATTTTTTAATTTCTTTTTTATATACATTGTAACTGCCAAACGACAACGGGGGAACGAATGGTCATATATTTTCGTTTTAGGGTGTTCAGAAACGGACTAAGCATTTAAAATGTGTCTATCTGCTACTTCTTCACTCCTGGAACTTGTGGCGTATCTAAAGGAGGGCCATGAGAGTCCCCGCCCTTGTGGCTCCTATGGATGTAGAAACTAGCGCCATCTTAGAAACAGTTTTTTTTTATTGGGAGAAGCTTTGAAAACTCCATTTTATGAAATAGTTCTATTTATGAAAAAATCTATCCCCGTTATCAATTACCAAATTGTTTGAAAGGGTTTTTTTTTTATGAAAACTTTTTCCTTCCCTGTTTTTTTTTTTTTATGGGTCCAGCATACGTGTTGCAGGCAAGTCCCTAAAGCGCTCCAGGAGCGGCACGTGCGGAAAAAAGCGATTCACGTTGTTCTTGAATCGCTGTAAATTGTACTCGGTGGGGAAACATAGCGCTGGGCAAATTATTCCAAAGGGATGATGTTCTCCATATAAAAGACTGCTTGAAAAGCATTGTACGCTGAATAACAAGCTGAACCTCATACGGATGTGAAGCACCAGCGCGACGTGTATTTCTAACATGCACCGCTTTGGGAGGAATTAAGCGGGCCACATCCTTCGAACACTTTCCATGAAAATACTTGTAGAACAGACTCAAATCGCCAACCGTTCTTCGATGTTCCAGCGAATCAAGGCCGCCGGTCAGTTCCGGGTCTCCAATCAGACGAACAGCTCTTCTCTGAACAGAATCCAACAAATGCTGTGTATGTTTGGGAGCGGAGCCCTAAACATGAGAGCAGTATTCCATAGTTGGTCGAATTTGAGCTTTGTGAAGAATTAACAGTTGTTGTGGAGTGTAAAGCTTTCTGGTTCGAAATAATATTCCCAACTTTTGAGAAGCTCTCCTTGCTATGCCTGCAACATGTTCATGCCAGGACATATTCGCTCACAACTGAGCGACGATGTTAGGGGAATGGAGTGCCCCGACATAACTATGTCGGGTTCAGCAACGTTAACTTTTTTAGAAAAAACTGCCGCCTGGGTTTTTGTAGCGTTAAATTCCACTTGGTTACTGTCACCCCAAGATAGAATTTTTTTCAGGTCTTTGTTAATTTGAACAACCTCCCGCTGTCTGCGGATATTCGCCTGAGCAGCCGATGTCCGAGCGTTCAAAGTGAATGCGTACTGTGGTCTGCAAAGCTGTTTCCCGGTCTTTTCCAGCAGATCGTTAATGTGAATGAGAAAGAGAGTAGGAGACAGTATGGAGCCTTGAGGCACACCGGCGTTGATTGTGAAGGTGTCAGAAAGAAATTCGTCGACCGCCACTCGCAAGAAACGCCATCTGAGGAAACATGAGAGCCACAAACAGAACTTTTCAGACATACGACAAGAGCGTAGCTTAGCCAACAGTCCATCGTGCCAAACACGGTCGAATGCCTTGGATATGTCGAAAGCAAACCGCTCGAGATTCTCCAAAGTGTTCGATTGCGTTATTCCAAACATGTGTTACATAAGTCAGAAGATCTCCTGTTCATCTATGTTTACGAAAGCCATATTGGTGATCCCTAATAATATTGAATCGTTCAAGATATTTTAGAAGATGCTGATTGATAACCTTTTCCATGACTTTCGATATTATTGAAAGCAGTGCGACGGGTCAGTAGTTATTTGGCACGGTCTTCTTGCCTGTTATCGATTGAATTGGGTGAACGTTTTTTAAGGTGCTACTGTATGCGAGGTTTTTGTTACGAGAAATCCGTCCTTCGTCCTGGACACTGATTTTGAGGTTACTATAGTGGGAAGGGTCTAAACCTTTAGCGTTCCAGGGCAAGACAGTTTTTCTTCTTCAAGGGACTTCGCTCCCCTGGTATGAATTGGTGCCTTCCTGTTTGTCGACTGGTCCTCTCCCCTCTATAACAGACTTCTCCTTTAGTGTTCTTTTTTTTTTCCCTTGTATCTATATGCCTCTCGTTCGCCCCAGCAATATATTCCGATGAGATCATCGAACTTTACATTAATGGTGCGGCCTTCAGCTCCAGGACCGATTTAACGTGTTAAAGTAACAGCATACAACGTTCTTAAGAAGCACAAATACAATTTCTAACCGCCAACGTAGGTGTTACTATTATTGCCAAAAATTTTGTATTATTAAATGCAGGAATCTAAGGAGGATATTATTACAGTTTAGTATATACTACATATTATGTAAATATATATTAGTACAGTTTAGTATATACTACATACCATGTAAATATATATCTGGAGGCACGGTAGTGCCCCCCGCCAAGTCGAGCAGAAAGCACAGCTGTACCATCCTTTTCTCGAAGCCACTCACGGCACTTTCGACCCCCCTGAAACTTCGTTGTGGATAAATCTAGAAGCCTGAATTTTCAGTGACCAAGAGGACAAACTCTACTCGCTATATTCCTAAATTACCTACTCTTTTTACCTTATAGTTTACGAACTATCGCCAGTCGAAGTTCTTTAATTTTGTCACTGAAACACACACACATCAAAATTCTAAGGTACTTCTAGCAGACACACAAACTTTAAATTTTGAATTTAGTTAGTGTTTAGCCTATAAAGGAAGGAAAAACTGAAACATCCCGAAATTTCAGTCCCGCCAAAAAAGAGGGTCAACCTCGGAATGAGAGATAATAAGCTGTAAACTTGTATAAACCTTTATTTTGGCATTCTAAAAGTTGTCCAAAAGTCTCATAAAATCTCGTGTCTACGTCTTAAGATATTCAAGGTCAAAGGTCACAAAAATCGATTTTTCGTAAATATCTCGCTTCTTAGGGTTTCAATGATATTTGCATTTATTATGAAAATTGTAGAGCATAAAATTCTCTACAAATTTTGTTCTAAACATTTTTATATACGCTTAACCGTTTTTGAGATAGACCGCGGAGAGCGCGCAGCGCTCAGCCATACATAGCATAATGCAAGGTCAACCGTGAGTCCCGGTAAATAATACGTCGTATAAAGTTAATTAATCAGTAAAAAACCCATAATATAATGAATAATTTGTATTATTTATTAATTAAAATATTATATTTAATAATATTTTTCATTTATCAAATATATTCGTTTAATAATACTTACCTACTTCGTGTAATTAAACAATTGTTAAGTGAAATACTTTAAGTATATTTTAATTATAAAAAAGTATGAAGATGGTGCTTCCATGGCAGCAGGGCTAGAAGAAAATATAGTTATTAAAAGAGGAGCAAAAGTCTTGTTAAGACGAAATATTGACGTGAGTTTTGGTTTAGTCAATGGTTTTATAGGTATAGTACAAGGAGTACAGGTTGATCCTGAAAATACAAATAAAATTAAAAAAAAATACATATTACATTTAATAATGAACATCTTTACGAGCTTGGTCCAGTCAAAACTAAATTTGAAATTATTAATAGAGCTTATGTTCATCGCGAACAGTTTTTTTAAATAGTAGATTATTCTTATGTGATTATAATTTATTCTTAAGTGCACTGTTTAGACTTACTTAGCAATCGAATTAGTAGATTATTCTTATGTGATTATGTTGCCCTGCGATTGCCAAATCATTATATTTATTATAGAAGTAAAGATGTCTAATATTAATATGGTCACTATAAATGTTGGTAGGTAACTAATTAGATAACAATTTATGACAAAGTTGTTGAACAGGTGCTTCCATAGATACTAACTAAAATAACTGACTTGATTTTACATGAGATCTCACAACTTTTTGTTGGGGAAGGACTGCGTTGCGAGACTTTTTTTACATTTTATGTTTTTGATGGGATTATATTTAAAAAGTACCGAAATATTTTACATTAGTGTATTTTTTGCTCAGTCTGTAAAAATAAATGGCAGTATAGGCGGCCAGTTGATTTAAAAAAATATATTGTGAATGGTTGGTTTCTGATATTCAAAACATTAAAAAAAAACTACGATAATATACTTATAATTTCTTTTAGCGGATTGCCATTTTAAGCAGCAAACTTCATTCGGTAGTGAAATTAGGATATTCAGATATGACAACATAACCATCTAAAATAAGCTACCAAATAATTGGAAATTTTGTTCCACACTTTCTGATGCCGTAGTCCTTAGATGCAGCACTATCGCATAACTTTTGCATTAATCGTTAACCTGTTGTATTTTTTACATATATTAAAATATGTTAGAAACCACAAATTGCTATAGGTTACAAGAATACAAACATTTTTCCTTGCACTTGAACTCTCGAAGTAAACACGCGAAAATGTTTTCCAACTATCAAACGTGTCTTCATTTAGTATTTATTAAGGTCAATCGATTTATGTTATGTGAAAGATTACAATACCTGAACGAATAGTTAATATCTTTTCGGCTTTATTTACTTACCCTTTTCATTATTTGTCAGTGGTTGATGGTATGTACTCTTACATTGTTTAACCGGTAAGTGTGACATTTTTTTAAAATTAATTAATAAACTATTGAAAATGTAGGTTATAGTCAACCGTATTATGATAGACTTCATAAAAGTTTCCTTTAATTAGACTAATTAGCTAAAATATAATATTTTTGCCGCATTCGTTGACAAAATGACCACTTTCTAATCAATTTTTGCATTAATAGTTTTTTAGGGTAGAAAATACACATCCATCACGATTTCAGCATGATTTAAGATTAGAAATATATATATATATATATATATATATATATATATATATATATATATATATATATTTATATATATATATATATATATATATATATATATATATATATATATATGTATATATATATATATATATATATATATATATATATATATATATATATATATATATACATATATATATATATATATATATATATATATATATATATATATATATATATATATATTTATATATATATATATATATATATATGTATATATATATATATATATATATATATATATATATATATATATATATATATATATATATATATATACATATATATATATATATATATATATATATATATATATATATATATATATATATATAAATATATATATATATATATATATATATATATATATATATATATAATATATATACATACATATATATATATATATATATATATATATATACATATATATACATATATATACATATATATATATATATATATATATATATATATATATATATATATATATATATATATATATATATATATATATATATATATATATATATATATATATATATATATATATATATATATATATATATATATATATATATATATATATATATATATATATATATATATATATATATATATATATATATATATATATATATATATATATATATATATATATATATATATATATATATATATATATATATATATATATATATATATATATATATATATTTTCTAATCTTAAATCATGCTGAAATCGTGATGGATGTGTATTTTCTACCCTAAAAACTATTAATGCAAAAATTGATTAGAAAGTGGTAATTATATATATGTTATATATATATGTATATATGTATATATATATATATATATATATATATATATATATATATATATATATATATATATATTTGAGGCTTCTGAACATGTTTCCATTAACTACTTGGCCTTACTATGGTATAACTGTTTCATAAACAGTACCTTAAATAATATTTTTAGGTAGATGATACCGTTATAGAATTTTTTTTTGATTAAATATCATTTTGATACAAAAATGTCATTTTCAGACCTCAAATCATATATTAGGTATTGTTCAATATCCAATAATTTTATTATTGAACAGTTTTTCTTTTTATACAGTATTCTTATAGAGCCCATTCCAGCCCAATTGGATCGATAAATTACGTAAAAAGTGCATTTTTTTACGAATAAGGGTGGTTATTTTTGTTAATGACACGAATTATACTACAAAACCTCGAAAGTATATTATCTTATAAAGAAAATCAGTCCTGACTTCTTATAGAGCTAGTCCTAATGAATAAAATACGTCAAAAATGCTTTTTAGTGATTCGTACGGAACACTTCGGTATCTGTCCGTCTGTCATTTCCGATTTTCTCCGAAACTATTTGACATAGAAAGTTGAAATTTGGTACTAATATAGGAACTGATGGCCTTATAGTTTCGAAAGTTAAATTTTGACTTAAGGGGTTAGTTTTGGGGGGTGAAATCGGAAGTGAAAAAAACATTTTTTTACCAGATCATCGAGTGGGGTGTCAAATAAAAACTTGTAAAAAGATGAGTTCAAAAATATATACAATATAATACTTTTGCACAATTCTCTTTGTATTGTTTTTAAAAAAGTGCGAAAAATCGCTGCCCTCCCCTTATCTAGAAAAGTACTTTTCAAAAAATTCTGGAATATTCTCTACAGGGTGTAGATTGAACAAAAATTATCACGAGTGTATTAACTTTAATAATTTATCTGGTATATAAAAAAACAAAAATTTCAAGGTCATCAATTTTCACTAAAGATCGGGAAAAAACTTTATTCAAAACTCCTTTGGGATGTTTCTCTGAAGTCACTGGTCATTTTAAACTACCGTAATTTTTATTTTAAAAGCTATCAACGTATAGTATTTAATGGAATTATGTTCGGACGCCTCAAAAACAGATATATATATATATATATATATATATATATATATATATATATATATATATATATATATATATATATATATATTTGTATATATAATATATATATATATATATATATATATATATATATATAACAAAATACAGTCGACATCTGAACTCTGGGCTGATGTCGGATGCTTCATCTACAATTATAACAACAAATTTTGCGTTTTCAATTTCCTTTTTAATTTCTTGCAATAAGACATTTCCTAATGATTTAACGAGATCATTTTAAATTTTGTTCGATAAGCCAGTAAAAACCGTAGACTTCTCTAAATGTATTTTTAATTGATTATCAACAAGTTCAATATAATTACCTCTGCTATTAGATTAAATAGATTCTCTATGCTCTCTAAATGCCAATTCTTGTTTTGATAAAAACATACATGTAACTATTAATTTAGTTATCTCTATCAGCCTTAACTTTCTTGTTATAATTTTTAATACTCATTTTATATTGCAGATTAAATTCTATTCTGCTTTGATTTCTAAATTGCTTCAATTTTACGAAAAAATCGATGACATTTACTATTTTCGTGTCTTTTGCAAGCTTTACTTAAATTATTTAAATCATCAAAGCCATTCTTAGTGCACACACCAATTTCATTTGAAAATAGTAGGCAAGAGGAATAAAACAATTTTTGGATATTTATGCACCCACAAAGCATTTTACGTCTTCATAAATTTTATTATGAAAATGTCGAACAAATTTTTTTATTGAAATATTTATATTTGATGTAGATATTGGTCCTTCACTTTTAATGTTTTCTTTTCCATGATATGGTCTTAAGCTAAAACTTTTTTTTCAATAAATTTTCAATAACGTTCTGAATCGCTAGCCAAGATATAAAGGATAAAATAAAAAATAAAATCATTAGTTGGTCAAATAAAATATGCGGAGGATATACATTCCTGTTACAAAATATTCTTCAATTGTAAGAACACACTTAAAAAAAAAATTATGATTAAATATAGTTTTGTAAAGAAACGTACATAAAAATAACAAAATATTCTTTACTTTTTTAAGCTTAAAACAATCCACTTAGTTAAATAGCTCCCCACGAGTGGCTAACGGATAAAATCATTGGAAGTGTTAAGGCTGCTATACACGCTCCGGTATACCTGCACAAGCAACCTGTGCAGGTATACCTCAACAGGTTTACCTTCACAGGTTAGGACCCACACACGCAATGGTGAAACTGTGCAGTTCTCGTTTAAAATTATGCTGGAGACGCGGGAGAATGTACTACTAGCCTTTATAGCTCTTCATATAATAAATAATATAAACCACCAAAATATAAACGTTTTATGCAAACCTGCTCTTTTGAAACCTCACTGAATAAAAAAAAGGATAAATACCATTGCGCATTCTTCTGCGCAACTCTGGCACAGGTAAAAATATGTTTTTCCATATTTACTCCGGTCGCCTGTACAGTTCAAGAAACCTGTACGGGTTTTACAATACTGTTGTAACCTTACTATGTTTACTATTATTATTTTGTATTTTATTAATATTATTCATATTTTATAACTCATGAGCTCATGGGGAACTTTCCCTTCAAAATATTGGTATGACCTATACCTAAATAAACAAAAAGACCCTTCCAGCAAGACAACTATTTATTGGAGTGTCATTTACATAAAGTTGAGCGGCATTAAATATGACTGAGAAAAGCTTGATTCTCACAACTATAAAGACATAAACAGTAATTGTCGAAGATGGAAAGTTCCGCCATAAAACGACCTTGTTTAATAGTAGAATGTAATCTTAGGGTTATTAGATTATAAAATACATTTTAACTGCTTAGGGAAGATTGTAACAAGTTTACTTTAGGCATTTTTAGAAAGAAGCCAACACACACTACTGAAGCAACTCAACAAGCGATCGGTTGAGACTTAAAAGCAGCTTTCCCTTATTATAGTTATTTTTATTTTAGTTAAATAGTAA
>CM032446.1:144119368-144129368 GCA_019049505.1 Pachyrhynchus sulphureomaculatus
AGGTTTGCCTGCACAGGTAGACCTGCGCAGGTAAATCGGAGAGTGTATTGTTGTAATCGTAAGCTGCCACCGCTGTTGTGGTAGTTTTCTCGCTGCCACAAATGTTTTGGTTTCTGCCACAAATGTATAATATTTCCACTATTACCGCTGACTACTTTTTGGTTTCTAATCCAAACACTTCTTTTTAGATTATTTACTAAATATATTTCAAAAATTTACTATTTAACTAAAATAAAAATAACTATAATAAGGGAAAGCTGCTTTTAAGTCTCAACCGATCGCTTGTTGAGTTTCTTCAGTAGTGTGTGTTGGCTTCTTTCTAAAAATGCCTAAAGTAAACTTGTTACAATCTTCCCTAAGCAGTTAAAATGTATTTTATAATCTAATAACCCTAAGATTACATTCTACCTATTAAACAAGGTCGTTTTATGGCGGAACTTTCCATCTTCGACAATTACTGTTTATGTCTTTATAGTTGTGAGAATCAAGCTTTTCTCAGTCATATTTAATGCCGCTCAACTTTATGTAAATGACACTCCAATAAATAGTTGTCTTGCTGGAAGGGTCTTTTTGTTTATTTAGGTATAGGTCATACCAATATTTTGAAGGGAAAGTTCCCCATGAGCTCATGAGTTATAAAATATGAATAATATTAATAAAATACAAAATAATAATAGTAAACATAGTAAGGTTACAACAGTATTGTAAAACCCGTACAGGTTTCTTGAACTGTACAGGCGACCGGAGTAAATATGGAAAAACATATTTTTACCTGTGCCAGAGTTGCGCAGAAGAATGCGCAATGGTATTTATCCTTTTTTTTTATTCAGTGAGGTTTCAAAAGAGCAGGTTTGCATAAAACGTTTATATTTTGGTGGTTTATATTATTTATTATATGAAGAGCTATAAAGGCTAGTAGTACATTCTCCCGCGTCTCCAGCATAATTTTAAACGAGAACTGCACAGTTTCACCATTGCGTGTGTGGGTCCTAACCTGTGCAGGTAAACCTGTTGAGGTATACCTGCACAGGTTGCTTGTGCAGGTATACCGGAGCGTGTATAGCAGCCTTAACACTTCCAATGATTTTATCCGTTAGCCACTCGTGGGGAGCTATTTAACTAAGTGGATTGTTTTAAGCTTAAAAAGTAAAGAATATTTTGTTATTTTTATGTACGTTTCTTTACAAAACTATATTTAATCATAATTTTTTTTTTTAAGTGTGTTCTTACAATTGAAGAATATTTTGTAACAGGAATGTATATCCTCCGCATATTTTATTTGACCAACTAATGATTTTATTTTTTATTTTATCCTTTATATCTTGGCTAGCGATTCAGAACGTTATTGAAAATTTATTGAAAAAAAGTTTTAGCTTAAGACCATATCATGGAAAAGAAAACATTAAAAGTGAAGGACCAATATCTACATCAAATATAAATATTTCAATAAAAAAAATTTGTTCGACATTTTCATAATAAAATTTATGAAGACGTAAAATGCTTTGTGGGTGCATAAATATCCAAAAATTGTTTTATTCCTCTTGCCTACTATTTTCAAATGAAATTGGTGTGTGCACTAAGAATGGCTTTGATGATTTAAATAATTTAAGTAAAGCTTGCAAAAGACACGAAAATAGTAAATGTCATCGATTTTTTCGTAAAATTGAAGCAATTTAGAAATCAAAGCAGAATAGAATTTAATCTGCAATATAAAATGAGTATTAAAAATTATAACAAGAAAGTTAAGGCTGATAGAGATAACTAAATTAATAGTTACATGTATGTTTTTATCAAAACAAGAATTGGCATTTAGAGAGCATAGAGAATCTATTTAATCTAATAGCAGAGGTAATTATATTGAACTTGTTGATAATCAATTAAAAATACATTTAGAGAAGTCTACGGTTTTTACTGGCTTATCGAACAAAATTTAAAATGATCTCGTTAAATCATTAGGAAATGTCTTATTGCAAGAAATTAAAAAGGAAATTGAAAACGCAAAATTTGTTGTTATAATTGTAGATGAAGCATCCGACATCAGCCCAGAGTTCAGATGTCGACTGTATTTTGTTATATGAAAGAACACGGTTAAGAAAGATCTGTAGACTTTGCTGATATGAGTGAAACTAGAGACGCTAATTCGTTATTTACTCATATTAAGAGTTACAGTCTGTCAAGTAAGAACGTGATTGTTCGTATTCTTGAAAAAACTGTTTCGAGAACATTTCTTGCCAAAAATGTATAAAAGAATGAAGAATATTTTTTCAAACTATGACAGGATTTTCTTCATTTTTTCCTAAATCTTCTAAACGATCTCACGTCTTAGATCTAGAAGTCAAAAAAATGGGCGATTGAATTATAATAGCGTTATGGAGTATAAACAAGAATTAAAACTTTTGTTACTGAATACGGTTGAAAGTTCAAAAAAGCAATGGGATTCTGACATTACAATTGCTGCAAGAGGATTATAACATTGTTTCACAGATTTTGATTTCCACTTTTTATTACCAGTTTTTCCTTAAAGATTTGCAGATATTCTACTTAATATATTACAAAAAAATAATTTTAATAGAGCACGTTGTATTATCGGGCAGCAGGCACGCGTCCTCCTGGAAGACCACCGAAAAGATGGAAGAACGGAGGATGGCAGTCTACCTCACAAGAAGTGCTACGAAATCGGAACTAACAGATCAGTAGATCCCAATCAAGAAGAAGACATTGTATTACTAGAATAAATCAGTTTATTGACCTTTTACGACAGAATAAAAATGATTTTGATTTGATCTGGGATGCTCAAAAAAAGTTGAAAATGTTTTGACTTAATCTAAATTACGAAGCCAATTGCAATATTTTATTCATGTCTAGACTATAGTGGCAAGCCACTCTTAGACATAGAAGATTTTATAATTAACGACGATCGGAACAAAGATGTACTAAAATAATTATATGATTTAATATCATTAATTTTTACGGTACCACCTACGAGTGCGTCTGTTGAGCGCAGTTTTTCAACCATTAAGCGAATTCACACATTCGCAAGGAATACTCAGTCAGAGGAACGATCAAGAGAATCAACGACAAGCGATTTTTATGATAAAGTAATTACGATTAGTTAACTAAAAAATAATAATAATATAAGTTCTTAAATCTTTGTTTCATGTCAATGTATCTATTTTAGAATTAAAAGAAATAACCTGTTTATTTTTGTCATTTCCAGTATTTATTTATAATTTCTATGGAAAACTTAGCTTCCCTATCATCAAATGTCACCGTACGCCTCTTATCGACACCCACCCCTTCTCCCTTAACCGATATGGTTCAAAATATAGGCTTTATCTTCACATTAGGTAGTATAAATATACCATTTGAAACTGATATCTCATTTCGCGCCAACAGACTCACAAGCCGACAGACAGATAAGATAGACGAGCCAACGGAAATAAGTAGCTATGTTTTTAGTGATCTCGGAATGTAAGGTTTTCACGAAAACAATGATTTCCTTTAGCAAGTAAAAAGGAAATACAAGAGGAAAAATCAAAGACTAAGAAAAGACAAGAACATATCAAACAAAGTAATACAAGGTGATTCAGATGGAGACATTGAAGGTAATGAAGATGTTGTACAGCAAGATTCTAAGGATGACTGAATAGATAAAAAAAAGAAAATGATAAACGATTTTTAAAAGAAAATGATCTCCAAAAACCTTTACCCCCGTTCCCCTCCAGATTTTTTGTTCTCTAAAGAACAAGATATAAAAATTATACTACCAGAACCTATTTTAGGAGGTAGTACCTCAAGTCTTATTATTGTCTTTCAGTTGGTTTATCTGTTCTCAGCTGCTCTAAGAAATCTAAGATTTAAGACTGATTTGCTTGTAATCTTCCTATACGTAAAACTGTTGATTATTTATTTAATTAATTAATTAAGTTAATTTTCATTTCTTTGTTGCTTAAGAAGGAATATTTTGTTAGACTAAGAGAATTACTTCTAGTGAGGAAACCAAACTTAGAGACTCTCTCGAAACATTATGTGTGTTTATACAAGTAGGATTGTTCATTAATTGATTAAAAATTAACATTCTGAATTTACGTTAAAAAAATATACTACGAGTAGGTTCGTTATATGCTGAGACTAATATGTCATTTCATTTGATCGTTTCGACAAATATTACTCAAATATTTTTAATTAATATTGTATTTCTCTTAAAGCAAAATTAATAAAAATGAAGTAGTATGTGTAATTTCACTTTACATTCCTTTGTAGTCCCACTTCTTGTTATGTTCAATTTTCAGTTATACACTGTGTAATTATAGACGCATAATGTACCACCATGGTGAACCTCCGACCATGAATTTGAGTGCACAGTGGATCATTTCCCATTTTCTAAAAAATGTTTATAGCTCTTTTTTCATTTGATAATTAAAAAAAGTAATTATGTAAGACGAAACATCAACAATTGGGCTTCGTGGATATCAAATTAGAGCTTACTGGGTGTACCGAGGCCTGATCTGTGCGCCTCCAAACAAAATGTTACAATATTTAGCCAGATTTTCCAATATAACTGACTATATATATATATATATATATATATATATATATATATATATATATATATAATATATATATATATATATATATATATATATATATATAATATATATATATATATATATATATATATATGTATATATATATATATATATATATATATATATATATATATATATATATATATATATTTATATATATATATATATATATATATATATATATATATATATATATATATATATATATATATATATATATATATATATGTATATATATATATATATATATATATATATATATATATATATATATATATATACATATATACATATATATATATATATATATATATATATATATATATATATATATATATATATATATATATGTATATATATATATATATATATATATATATATATATATATATATATATATATATATATATATATATAT
Source organism: Pachyrhynchus sulphureomaculatus (assembly GCA_019049505.1). Lineage (NCBI taxonomy): Eukaryota > Metazoa > Arthropoda > Insecta > Coleoptera > Curculionidae > Pachyrhynchus > Pachyrhynchus sulphureomaculatus. Next base: position 144,124,376 of record CM032446.1, read on the forward strand.
ATATATATATATATATATATATATATATGTATATATATATATATATATATATATATATATATATATATATATATATATATATATATATATATAGATATATATCTATATATATACATCTATATATATACATCTATATATACATATCTATATCTATATCTATATCTATATATATATATCTATATGTATATCTATATATATATACATATATATATATATATATATATATATATATATATATATATATATATATCTATATATATCTATATATATATATATATATATATATATATATATATATATATATATATATATATCTATATATATATATATATATATATATATATATATATATATATATATATATATATATATATCTATATATATATATATATATATAACGCCTAATGGTTGGCAATAAATCAGGTAGATTTCTGTGAGAAACCCGGGGAATAACCCATTTTATAGAAACCCGGGAAAAACCCATTTTATAGTCGAGGCCTACTAATTCACAAATTCAGGTTCAGTTTCTTTTTGTTTAAGAATCAAGTAAGATGTCCAAGCGAGTGTGTTTAAGTTTAGCTGAGAAAATTAAAGTTTTGGAGGAAGTTGATAAAGGCTGCAAAAAAATTGATGTTGCTGCAAAATTTGGTGTTTCTCCAAGTTGCGTCTCTCTGATAATAAAAAGTCGCGACAGTATCATCAAGAAACCTAGTGTTCCAAGCAGTTGAAAACGAGTACGGGTGAGTACTTACGAGGATGTAAATGAAGCAGTTTTACGATGGATTCAAGTGGCCCGTACGCATCAAAAACGTACCAGTATCGGGAAATTTAATAAAGCAAAACTGCTACCGTCGACGCAGATTTTTTACTTGAAGATTTCTTAGAAATCGACAATGATGTTGGCACGACAGATCTCCCAACTGACCAAGACATAATTGACGATATAAAAAGTATAGAAGATCATGAAGAAGAAACTGAAACCGGGGAATGTCCTGCTAAATTTAGTGAAAATGAAATAAGAAATGCATTTGACATTGTGCGAACTACTCTCAGGGGCCAGGAAAGTGTACCTGATCAAATCTTTATGCATTTGAATAAATGCGAGAATTTTGTTGAGCAACAATTATTTTTCAAAAGTAATGTTCAAAAGAAAATAACTGATTATTTTTCCTAGTACGTATGTACGTAGTATGTACATATGTATTAACAGATTTTGTATTATTCTTTTTATTTCGTATGTAGTACATACATACATAAAGTCCGTAGGTTATATCTTTACACGTGCGTCATAGTTTTCAGGCAATATCCCAGACGACTATTATATTTTTTGTCTCTTTTTACCAATACTTACGATTTATTGGTGAAAAGAGACAAATAATATAATAGTCGTCTGTTATATGGCCTGAAAACTATGACGCACGGGTAAAAATATAACGTACGGACTTTATGTATATATTTAGCCCTGTACATGCTATGTACTATTTAAACTTTCAAATGTTTAATAAAATCTTTTCTAATAATTCAATTTTGCAATTTTTTTTGTTGCTTGTACCTTATAAAATACAAGTAAATGATTACCAATATAAAATACATACATAGCAATATATATTTCTTTATATAGTGAAAAACTTTCTATAGTGAAATTTCGGTCAACATTTTGGTCTTTCACTATATAGAGTGTCTACTGTATATATATATATATATATATATATATATATATATATATATATATATATATATATATATATATATATATATATATATATATATATTATACCAAAGGTTTTCCGGTCTTCAATCCGTCCGGCTAACAATGAATTTGCACGACGTTTCGCCAAAATCTCATTTGTCATTTTCAAGTGGTCCCGCTGCTGCTGCTACTAGATACTGTGATCTTGCGGCTGCTGCCTCTCCAAGCTAACTCTACTACCTAACTAAGTTAGCTTCGAGCGGCAGCAGCAGCAAGATCACAGTATCGAGTAGCAGCAGCGAGAGCACTTGAAAATGCCAAATGAGATTTGGGCGAAACGTCGTGCAAATTCATTGTTTAGACGAACGGATTGAAATCCGGAAATTTAATGTATTATATATATATATATATATATATATATATATATATATATATATATATATATATATATATATATATAATGTATCATCATCATCATCATTAGCTTATTCCATCCATAGTCGGATGTAAGCCTCCCCAAGTTGTCTCGAACAAGCTTTGTTGTTTGCTTTTTGCATCCAATCGTGTCCTGCTAATCATTTCATGTCGTCCGTCCATCTTGTCTGTGGTCTACCTCTGTAACTTTTGTTCTCTAGGCCTCCATTCAACTATACGACGTGTCCATCTGTTATCATTCGTCCTTGCGATATGCCCCGCCCAATTGCACCTTAATGTACATATTCGTTGTATTACATCTGTCACTTTTGATCTTCTTCAAATCTCGATGTTAGGAATACGATCTTGGAGTCTAATATTGAGCATTCTCCTCTCCATTGCTCTTTTGGTTACCTGGAGTTTATTTATTAACCTTTTATTTAAAGCCCACATTTCAGTGCCATATGTTAATACCGGCAGTACATATTGATCGAATACTCTGGCTTTTATTGTATTTGGGATGTGCAATTTAAATGTAGATTGTAACCTTCCAAACGCAGACCAACCTAACGAGACTTTTCTATCTAAGCCAGCCTTTAAATTATTTTTTGATCCTAAATTGACCTAAATTGATATGTTTGTGCCTTTCCTATTATTTGACCTTCTATTAATAGTTCCTGGCTGTTATCTTCACTTTTGTTGTTCAAATATTTGGTTTTGATGAAGTTTATTTTTAGACCTATTTCTCATTCCATCAGCATTTCTTGTAATTCTTCTTTTGTGTTGGCGATCAGAGTGACATCATCTGCGAACCTTAAGTGTTTTAATCGTTCACCGTCCATTAGTATTCCTTTATTTTCCCACTTTAACGATTTGATCATGTCTTCTAGAGCCAACGTGAACAGCTTTGGGGATATCGAGTCGTCCTGTCTAATTCCTCTTTAAATTTTGATTTTAGTTGTTTTTTCTTCAAGGATTATTTGTGATGTTGCATTTTTTTATATGTAGTCAAGAAGAGTTGTGTATCTTTCATCGATTCTGCTGTTACTTAAGGCGTTAAGGACTGCCCATATCGCTACCGAATCAAATGCTTTTTCGTAGTCAACCACTGCTATCCACAAGGTGACCTTATATTCATTTGCTCTTTCCGCTAGTAATCTAATTATTTGAAGATGGCCCAAAGTGCTGTATAACCGTCTAAATCCCGCTTGTTCACGTTGTTGATAACTGTCTAATTTGTTTGTTAATCTATATGTTATGATTCTAGTGAGGATTTTGTATAGTACCGATAACAGGCTGATGGGTCTGTAATTCTCCAATTTAAATATGTTCCCCTTTTTAAAAATAAGCACAATCAAGGTGTTTAGTCAAAGATGTTGGTATTTTTACTTTCTATAAGGCATCTGTTAAATAAAACTTGAAGAGATTTTATTATCGACGCCCCTCCATACCTTATCATTTCTATAATTATTTCATCATCCCCTGGTTCTTTGTTGTGCATATGTTGTAAGGCGTTCATTATTGCATCTGTTGTGGCATCGAGAATTTCTTCAGATTCTACATTTCTTACTATCACTCTATTTCCTTCTTCTTTCCCTGGCGGTGGCCATATTTTCGTGTCATATAGTGTGTGATAATATTTCTCTGTAGCTTCCTTTATTTCCTTGATTTATACGATCTGTTGGTTCTGATTATTTACAAGTTTTATTATTTGATGTTTGCCTTCTTTCATTTGTTTGTTTAAATGTTTCAAACTTTTTCCCTCTTTCAGAGTTTCTTCTATTTTCGAGTTCCTGTATTGTCTGACGTCTTCCCTGATCCTTTTCTTTATTTTTTTGTCAATTTCTGCCAATTCTAATCTGTCATTTGTAGGATCATTTCTTAATAGTCTTCTCTGTTTTATGAGATTTTGTTTCTCTTAATTTTTTGTTTTGTATTTTTTCAGTGTGGCTATTTGTTTTGTAATGATTAGGCGGTTGGTTATTTGTGCATTTAGTTCATTAAGTTCCGTTTAGTGGTTTATGTGTTTTATATGATTTTCCAGTGCTTGTCGATATTCACCTGTGTTTTGCTTTATTATTTCTCTTAGTATCTTCATCCTTGTATGCGTTATCAATCTACGTCTCTCCTACTTCAGATTTATTCTTATTTTTGCTCTGAGCATCCGATGGTTACTGCCAATGCTTATCGTGTTCAGGACTGTGTGTCAATTATATTGTTCTTATCATTTGATAGAACATAATCAATTTCGTTTCTTGTTATACCATCTGGGCTTTGCCATGTCCATCGTCGATGTTCTAGCTTTTGGAAAAATGTGTTCATAATATTTTTTTTTATGGGTCTAGCACACGTGCTGCAGGGAAGTCCCTAAAGCACCACAGGAGCGACACGTGTGCGGAAGAAGCGATTCACGTTGTTCTTGAATCGCTGGAAATTGTACTCGGTGGGAAACACGGTCCTAGGCAAATCATTCGAAAGGAATGATGTTCTCCATATAAAAGACTGCTTGAAAAGCGTTGTACGAGGAGTAACAAGCTGAACCTCATACGGATGTGAAGTATAAGCGCGACGTGTATTTCTAAGATGCGCTCTGGGAAGAATTAAGCGGGCTACATCCTTCGAAAACTTTCCATGAAAATACTTGTAGAATGGGTTCAAGTCGCCAACCGTTCTTCGATGCTCCAGCGAATCAAGGCCTCCGGTCAGTTCCGGGTCTCCAATCTGACGAACAGCTCTTCTCTGAATAGAATCCAACAAATGCAATGTATGTTTGGGAGCGGAGCACCAAACATCGGAGCAGAATTCCATAGTTGGTCGAATTTGAGCTTTGTAAAGAATTAACAGTTGTTGTGGAGTGTAAAGCTTTCTGGTTTGAAAAAATATTCCCAA
>CM032446.1:144134368-144150735 GCA_019049505.1 Pachyrhynchus sulphureomaculatus
AAACATGGATCTCCACAGGGTGTTTTACGGTGCGCTGAACCAGTTAGTTAGTGGAAATTGATAACATAACCCAAAAATGGAATTTCATACAAAAACATTACATTGCTCCAGTCTCGATCTGTTTTCCGCCGCCCACGCGAGTCGTTTCTCTTTGTTTTTCGCTGAGTAATCGTTTCTTAATTGTATCGTTTCATAGGATGTATCCAAACTTTTAGTTTTGGCACACCTTGGCGCAAAGTTAATTCCGGATTTCAGGAAAACATGTTTTCCCCCTGTTTGTTTTTCCTCCTAGTCCGACATTTTTCCTTTCGAACCACGTTCTGATAGATCATCAACATTTTTTAACTGAAAGTATCGTTTCACCCACTTGCTAATGAGTGTTCTCGACTTGCTCATATCCTTAGCCATCGCTGTACGTATTATTTTCGGACCTTTTGATGATTACATAGGAACACGGCCTCGAAGCGCGAACCATATGCCGTACTCATGTTAGGTAATGTACTATTTAACCATAAATAAGGTTAGAAATGAATCTCTGTCCGTAAAGTAGTGTTGGCAAGGGTGCCAACAATAACCAAAAAAAAGAATTTCTTTTACCGACTACAAGTTATAGGGGATACATTCTTACTTGACCGACTGTATAATTAAACAGATATACAAAATAAAAAAAATCTTGTCTTTTAAGAGACACGTGTTTTCTTAAATTTTTTTTATGCTGAATCCAAAAAAATCATAAAAAAGACATCCATGGCGAGATTTTTTCAAAAAACACACTTAAAGTTGCCAGAAAACTATTAAATTGAAAAAAATACATTTTGATAAATGTAAAACTGTATCATTATTAAAATGATGGAATAAAACTATTATTTCGGACATCTTTAAATGTTCTGAATCTACACTTATCAAAAAAACTTAAAAATATTAGGTTTTAGTGTTCCTGTTTAACAAAAAACACGCATACACCTGTTTAAAATAAATATGTGCAACAGCTAAATTAAAAAATTCTCTTTAATTTTTGTTAATATTGAACAAAACTATTATTTCCAGTGGTTTTTAAAGTTCTTAATTCTGACATGACATGCAACAGCAAAACAAGATTTTTTTTCGAACAAAACTATCATTTCTAGTCGTTTTTTAAGTTTCAAATTTGAATTTGATATCAAAACATGACGAATAGTGTTCAGTGTTGAAAAAAAATATCCGTTTAGCTGTAAACAAAACAACCCAAGGAAGATGGTTTATAACCAGAATTGACAAGGTTAACAATACTAATCAAAATAGACAATGAATTCCGCCAATTGCTGGTTCCTATTGGCATTTCAATTAATGAAATTAATCATTTCGCAACACTGTAACAAAAGAGCACTATTTTGTTTATGTGGTAAAATAGAGTCCCCCTTAAATTACATCAATCAGAATTTGGCGGGAATAATTTTCTGCATTGTTAATACCGCCAAATTCTGGTCAATAAGCGTATCTGCTCTCTTTTGTTGACATTGTTGTAAAATAGTGTCCCCTTCATTATAAACGGGAAAAGACCGATACACCAGTAAGTAACAACTCCTACACATTTCTGATATTGTTTCAACAGCTTCAATTTTAGCTGTCTTAGTCTTGAAACACCTAAATACCCCGATCGTCGTCGTCTTCTAACGGCTGCATTTAAATGCATAAGTAAGAATCAGACGACGCAATATTGGAGCTACATGGCGATTAATCAAAAATTTCTTAGCCAAAGTTACTGTTGGCCGAGTGCTACGTTCTTCATGATGAATATTCTGTCGTCCTTGATCAAACTAACACTATTGCCTTACTTTGCGGTCACTCACAACATTAGACCGTAAACCTTAGACGGTTGTCTATGGATTTCAGCAGGACCTTAATATATATATATATATATATATATATATATATATATATATATATATATATATATATATATAATATATATATGTATATATATATACAAAGTGTTATATTGTGACATGGAACAATTATATGAAATAATTTTTCTTTCAGGTTTTTAAATTTTTTTTTAAGTAGAAAGCAATCAAATGACTACTGAGAACTTAACAAAATCATCCTCTCAAGATCGATCAGATTTGGTAGCGTACTGGAGCGTACCTTTACTGGACGGAGCGCATACTGTCGAATTTGAGCATGGTACTACAACTGGGAAAAGGGTACTAAGATTGGACGGAAAAGTAAGTATAATAAATAGAAATAGTAAGTAGAAAAAAGAAAATAAGCATAGAAATGTCTTAAAACAACAGCTAAAATCTACAAAGGGGAAAATAAGAAATCTTGGTTGGGTTAAGACCGTGTCAGTTTCGAGTAATATTTTGCCTACGATTGTCTCTAGAGTACCTAGGGTAAAACCGTGCTATTTACTGGTGTATCCATACTATCTTGTCTAGGATTTCTAAGTAATTAAAAGGCCGTCTAGTATCGTGATTCTATCTATTTCGTTTCAAAACATTCTTATATTCATCATATATTAATAGAGCTCATAACATGATAACAGACAGTTTGTAAGAAAGTTCAAGTATCTATTTATATGAGTTGACTTTCTGTAAACGAGTGGTCGTGGTGTCATTACTACTATTTTGTTCTACAAGGGTTCCCATAAAAGTGCTGCACGTTTGGCTCCAGAGCAAAAAATTGTAACTCATAGAAGAAAGTAATATCATTGGTCTTCAATATAAACCCCTCCTTGTGAGTGCATTTTTACCAGCGTCGTAGAAGCAATTGGAAGCCGTTCAGTGACGTTATCTAAGGATGGAAAACGTTTTCTAGTTTTGGAAATAAGGCAGCATATTCCTTCAAAAGTTCAGTTGCAGTTGTACCTATATGCAGGCGTGCATTGTCGTGCAAAACCCAACACCACGTTCCAAGATTCCTGGATGCTTTTGCCGCAATGTTGCGCGCAATATCTTTTACAAAAGTGTAGTAGTCGCAGTGATGTGGCCGGCAGAAATTAGTGGCAATCACTCCATCCTTGTCGTATGTGATGATCACGTCTAACTTTCTACTCGTGAACTTTTCCCTTACAAGGTGCTGCTCTGCGACTTTAATTGTTTCGTAATTGCATTTTCTTTACAGCGTAAAGCTTCAATTTTAATATACGCACGTTACTCGATGGTACTAACGCGACCTAAAGGACATCGAACGTATTTTTTTTCTTGGCTTCCGCCGTTTTACCGAAACACTAAATCCACGTTATTTTTACATGCGTGTATCCAACAGTCTTCAAACTACCTACTACCGTTTCACCGAGCTCTCTAGGTTACGTTTAACGCATACTAGAGCGCTCTGTATTTTACATTTAGGACAACTCTCTTAACATATATTGACAGGGCAGTACACCATCTGATTGAACTTCCATTGTAAAACTCATGTTCAGATGTTATTAAATGAGATGATCCAAAAAGGGGTTCAGGTGGTCTTCATCTTCTGGAGAAATGAGATTGGTATCGTCCATATACCTACATTAATCCAGTAAGAAGAATTTACGGCACCGTCTTCAAAAGCTTCTCTGAAACTTTTAGCCATATGGGAAATAGCAGGGAACCTAAAGTTTGTTCATGAACTGTTTCTTAGACTACGAAAGTTGTAAACGGCATATAATTTCTATAAATGTAAGATTAGAAACTCAATCGAAAATTATACCTTTACCAAAGATACAGGTTAGTTTAAGTGTATCACACGTGAAGACAGGGGTCACGGTCAGGTTGTAGTGTATAAATATTTGACTTATTACTCTTCTGGCTCATTCAGTGATTTAATCCTCGAACGATCTTTGAAGATGTATCTTGCAATTGTAGTATAAATGTCGAAAGACACTCTAATACAGATTTTTAAGCTTAAGAATATGATTCCTTAAAGAGAAAGATGTAATCCCGTTAAGTAAATTAAAAGAAGCATGTTTAAACATTATTAAGAACAGTCAGCTCCCCAGATATTATAAAATAACCCAGTATAGATTACTGTAGAGGCAAGTACAGGATTGTCAGTTATAAGTGAACCACCTCTCTAACTTGCTTATTTGAGGAGTTAGTCAAAAATGTTAATTACAGAAATTGTAGCATTTTTCAGGATTTTTTTAATGCAGTTGAAATAAATCACGAACAGCTTTTTAACATATGATACAAACCTTATATTTTTTAAATCAAGGTAAAATTATTTTTCAGACATAGCGCAAAGAGATAAGTTTAAAAAAACCGGTCAAGTACAAGTTGAACTTGTACAATTAGTGTCCCCTACGTTGATTGCTTTTAAAATAAAAATTTTGTTACGGTGGTATCAAATGATCAGTGACTTCACAAAACATACCCCAAAGGAGTTTTCAACAAAGTTTGTTTCCAATCATCGTTACTGAAAACTGATGACCTTGATTTTTTTTTTTTTAATATATATATATCAAATAAATTATTAAAGGTAAAGCACTCGTGATAATTTTCGTCCAATCTACAACTCGTGGATGGCATTCCAGAATTTTTTCAAAATTTTTTTGATCAGTATTTTTCGAGATAAGGGGGGGAGGAAAGCGATTTTTCACCACTTTTTTAAAATAATACGGCAAAAAGTGAGTCCAAATACTACATTATATATATTTTTTACTCGTGTTTTCACAAAGTTTCATTTGACACCACACTCGATGACTAGTAAAAAAAAATTTTTTTTCACTTCCGATTTCACCCCCCAAAACTAACCCCTTAAGTAAAAATTTAACTTTCAAAACTATACGGCTTTGATGAGACCATCAATTCCTATATTATTACCAAATTCTAACTTTCTATGACAAATAGTTTCGGAGTGACAGACAGACAGACAGGCAGACAGACAAAGACCGAAGTCATCTTATAAGTGTTCCGTACAGAACACTAAAAATATCTCTGCGCAATATGGGAAAATATGATTTACTTTTTAAGAATAAGCTCAGACCTCACATTTTTTACATTTTAGCGGACTGTTATCCGAGTCATTAAATTAGGTATTGAAAATATTTCGATTTAATAACTTAAAGTAGATTTATCCAGGTATAAATTCGTAGCAGGTCTTAATGCAGAATGTTCTGGAAATCCACGTCTTTTTTTGCTAGCGTTTAACATGAACTATTTGACCAATCACATATAACCCATAAATACGGGTGTTGTGTAAACATTTTTTTTTAAATATAAGCTTTTTGTATTGCATACCCCAGAAAGTGTTGAAGGTAGAGACATGAGACAACCATTGATATTTTTCCCCAATTGTGATCCAACTGCTATTTTTCAAAATAGAGATTTTACCAAAATATACAACATAACGTGATCAGCAAGAAACTATATTAGGATTGTGTAGGTTTATTGATTATAAATGGACTACCACTCTAACTTGCTTATTTGAAAACTTAGGCAAACATCTTAAACATGGAAGCTGTAACGTTTAAAGAATTAAAGCAGAAACAATCGTGCATCTCGATCTTAACATGTGGCACAAACTTTATGCAATTTGACAATGGTATTTGGTTATTATTTTTAGAAGTAATAAGTATCAAATGTTTTTTTTTTTGAAGAAAGAAAACGCGATATATATGAAATAATTATTAAAAATGGTTATAACAAAAAGTAAACACGAAAATATACAAGACTTTACGGAAAGCAAAGAAAAATCATTAGCTTAAATAAATTTCGAAGAATACATAACCCCATTTGAACTGAAACAATGTTTAAATGAAACAAGAGAACTGCACAAAGAAAAGAAAACTAAGGAAATGAAGAATTGGAAATTATTTTGAATTCTTCATGAAAACTAAATTAATATTTACTATTTATTTTCTCCTAACAAAGGCATAAACGTAATTCTTTGCTTTCGTGGGTTAAATGCTGCACTGGTAAAATTTTGAATCGAGGATATTCATCTTCCTGTACAGTATTTTGAACCCTGTAATACGTTTTGCCGAGATCCTCAACAGCAGTTATAGATTAGATTTTCAGAAATTCAATTCTGCAATTAATGGAGAAGTTTACGAAAGGACGATCCAAAACCTTATCTAGACCATTAGAGGAAAATGTTCGAATACATGGAGAATCAAAATTTTGCTGTTGCGCAACAACCAACGGTCCAAAGGCTCGTGCTATTCAAGCCATTACCGAAAGCCGTTAACATCCACTCTGTAACCTTGATTTAGTGCCCTACGCCTTTTTTTGTTCAACTTCTAAATGATGACCAAAATTTTTTCTCAAATGATGAGTTGAAAGCTGCTGTAACGAGAGAAAACAAAATAATTTTTTTGGATGAAGTGAAACATTTGAAGAAATACTGGACTAAGTTCAGCAGAAAAATATTTGTTTTTAAGCTCTGCGAGTATTTTTTCATTAACTGCATAAATACCTTAAAGAATACCCTGGAATATTGGAGGACCTAGAATAAGAGTTCTATAAAACTGAAAAAATAATATACAGCATATACCATTTACAAGATATAAAGTTTGTCATATTTCAAAAATGCTATGCGCGATTGTGTCTGTCTTAACTCTGTCAAAATTTTTTTCAATATTTAATGTTTTTGCCTAACTTTTCAAATAATAACAACAATAACAATAATTTATAATCAATAACCCTATATAACCCCCAAATACTGTCGCTGGTGATCAATGGTAGGTTGCGATTAAATAGGTTTGAATAAATTTCTTGCCTAAATTTGAAACATCTCAAAAAAAGGGTTTCGGCAATCAGTATATCCTAATTCATCAGTACTTGTCGATAAATTTTCTATTTGGTACAGTCATATTCTGAAAAAATCTTAAGCCTAACAAATAAGTTGTGTAAAAAGTATAAATGGTCTGACCTACAGTCTAATTACGACAAAGACTCCGAAGTTAGAAGGCAGACTAACCATTTGATTGAAGTCTGTTATTTACTTTTTGTAAGCACCCTGAATAAATGTTACCCTCAAATGTAAAGTATTTTTTGTGTTATGTTAAAGCACTTCGATCTGACAGTGTTTTTTTTTAAAATAATGAGTTAGCCGTAGCATTTGCTAACTATTTCAAAACTAGCTATAAATACCATTTCCGTATTTCTTACTCCTAGGGTAGTCAAGCATTGTTAAAAATAATGCAGTACGCTCGTACCATAAATTTACTCTACCCGAGATTGAAAGTAAAATAAATTCTTTAGACTTTAACAAGGGAGCGAGTCCTGATGGGATACCTCCGGTTTTTTTGAAGAGGTAAAAGGAAAGGTCTTATTAGAACAATTACCGATAATTAATTTGTCAGTTGTTTTTTTGTTCTGCTTCTTTCTTTTTATGTGATCTGGAAATAAACTTTGTTTCATATTTTTGAAAAATCAAAATTATCGTGGAATATCTTTATTATCCATAATGTCAAAGATTTTTTGAAACCATAATAACTATGAGCTTCTTGAATCCGGGAAGAAATAATTGATATGCAATGCACTACAGCTATCAACCCTGCCACATTTCAGGATTATCTCATAAATAATATTGAACAGGTTTTCAGGTAGATTTTTTTTTATATTGATCTGGAGAAAGCCTTTGACAGTATACGTTCTTCTAAAGAAGCTAAAGTTAAGTGGCTTTTTGGGTTGTATTTAAAGTTGTTGCATACGGCTCTGTAAAAAACTTATTTACAGAGCCGTATGCAGATAGTTAAACTGGATGGTGCAACTTCGAATGTGATTATTGTATCCTCGGGTGTGCCTCAATGATTTCATTTGGGACCAGTTTTGTTTTTAGATTTGTAAACGACATCATGTTTATTTTTAAGCATTGTAATTGTTTGTTGTATGCGGAAGATCTCAAGTTTTATTATGTAACAAAAAAATTTGGATGATGGTTTTGATATGTAAATGTTTTGTGTTTCTCTAGACGCCAAAATTCCATATTGTAACATTACTTCATTGGGGATACTATGTAGTAGACTGTCGATACATTTAATATTATTGGTGTTTTATTTGACAAAGAAGCCACGTTTAGGAAGAACATAAACAATATTATCATTAAGGCGTATTCTATGTTGGGTTTTATAAACCGTTATTGTATATTCGTCTCTAATACACAGGCTTTCAAAGTTGTATATTTAACTTTGGTTTACAGGATATTGGAATATTATTCGGGAATTTGGTCTGCATTATATAACATACATGTTGACTGACTATAGAGCATTTAGAATAAATAATATGCTTTTATGGAAAGACCATTTTTTCACGATATCGATTATCCGAACCGATTATTGTTGCTGGGAATGGAAAACTTATAGAAACGACGCGAAAAGCCATTACTTTTCTTTTCATATAAGATTATCCAAAGTTAAAATAACGGGCCCTTACGTTTATCTACAATTTTAGAACTCATTTGTGAAACACTAGATCCAAATAAAAATTTTACGAAAAAGTTCATCGCACCAACTACGACTTAGCTTCTTTTGCCAAACTAAAGGGTGGGCCATCTATCGGTTTAAATTTGAACCACCGGTTATTTCGAATCTGGCAATACTTATGTCATTCTATTATGTCACAAAATTCAGTATATTATCTCCACTGAACGAAATGAATCCATTTACGCTTGAGCTTTATTGTAAATTTATTTCCAAAACAAAGACAATTGGTCGGAAATTGCACGAAAATGTCGTACAAAATTTGGTCGCAGAGAAGGACCAACAGTGCCCGGTATACGCAAGTTTATTGCTAAAGTTCGTGAAACTGGTTTCATTGTTGATGCGCCAAGACGTGAGCGTGCTCGTACAGTGCGTACACCCGAAATATCGAAGCTGTGGCTGAGAGTGTGCGTGAGAATCCATCAACATCAACTCGTCATCGTTCTCAAGAATTGAACATTTCACGCACCAGTTTTTTTGTACCCGCTCTTCATGGTATTGATGTGAACGATGTTTTGGTTTCAACAGGATGTGCAACTTGCCACACATTTCATGCCACAATCGATTTATTGCGTCAAACGTTTGATGGCCGTTTAATTAGCCGAAATGGTGATGTCAATTGGCCGCCAAGAAGCTGCGATTTGACACCGTTGGACTATTTTCTGTGGGGCGCCATTAAAGACAAGTGTTATGACGACAAACCAGAGACAATTGAGCATTTGAAGGCCAACATTCGTGATGCCATTGCCGAGATACGACCCCAGACACTCGAAAAAGTGCTCGAAAATTGGTCCGATCGAATGGGGTACTGTGAGGCCAGCCGCGGCAGCTATATGAATGAAATAATATTCCATCTCTAACCGGAACAATTGTACTTCACAACAAAAAAATAAATTTGGCAAAATTTCAAACCGTTTTTTGTTTTATTGCATTTTTAAATTTAAACTTTTAAATGGCCCACCCTATAGTTACGAATAACAATAATAAATTTGATGATACAGATTTATTTAATTTTGAAGCATTTAAAAATTATATCTGACATAAGCGACACGTCTCCAAGTTATTTACCATAATTATTATTTTGTCTAGAATAATTTGTACATTTGTATTTTAAATTTGTTTTTATTGTCATTGTTAGTTTTTTGTTTTGGAAAATACTATTCTATATATATATATATATATATATATATATATATATATATATATATATATATATATATATATATATATATATATATATATATACAGTCCCTGGCCAAATTATTAGACGCACTGCAAGATTTCATGTAAAATATTAATTACCGAGTGATATTGTACCGTTTTATTATTTTAAATTGATTTGTTTTTTATTTTTATATTATCCAATTTGACATAAATAAAACAGCAATTAATTTAGAAAAGCATAAGTTTATTAAGTTTTAAAGAAAAGTGAAATTAATGTTAGTAAAAAGTCAATATTTAGTTGAGCCACCTTTAGTCGCTATCAAAGCTTTAATTCTGCGCGGCATGCTATCAATGCAAGATTGTACTGTCTCCTGCATTTGAGGATGATGATTCCACACATGAATAATCTTTTCTAGGAGCTGGGTTTTGTTGGTAATCACATCTTTAGCCACTTCTCTTTTCATCAGCTCCCACACATTTTCAATGGGGTTCATATCAGGGCTATTACCCGGCCAATTCCAACAGAGGGATATTTTTTTCTGCCAAAAAAGCTTTAACAGACCGAGCAGTGTGGCAGGGAGCTCCATCTTGCATGAAAGTGAATGGTTCCCCATTTGGAAACCATTCTCTGAGCTGCGGAATCAACCGATTTTGTAATACTTCTTTGTACTGATCTTGCCTCATTATTCCTTTGAACGACGTACAGACGTCCAGTGCCCTTGCCGCTGATGACTGACCAAATCATCACTTTGGTGGGATGTTTAACCGTCGGGACGACACAATCAGGATGAAACTTTTCTCCATGACGACGACGCACATACTGAGCTTTATTCTGCAAAATTTCGAATGTGCTTTCGTCACTGAAGCAGACCTGTCAAAAATAGGAAAAAAATATATAAACTTCCATGTTTATTTTGCTTTATTTAACTGAAAATGATAATAATGTATCAATTATTGATTAAATTGCTGTATCTTACCGATCTCCAGAAGTCCACATCTTTGTCTTGCCATTGTTTGGCCCACTTCAGGCGCTTTGCTTTCATTGCAGCTGTTAACTTGGGCTTCCTGGCGGGGCGACAGGCCTTAAAATCTAATTCTTTCAATTTTCTTCGAACAGTGCGCTCAGAAGCATTTACCTAGCATCCTGGAGTTGTGATTTTTATTACCTTTGTGGTAGCAAATCTGTTTTCTACACAAATTTTCTTCAAACATCTCTCTGACCGTGGAGTGAAAATTGGTTTTCTACCGCATCTTTTCTTTCTTTTCGGCTTAATTCCTTCCCTGACTCAATTTTCTTTTTTATGCGTCGTACACTAGCTTAAGAAACCTCCAATCTTCGTGATATTTCTCGGTTTGTAAATGTTTTCGCAATCACAAGGGCCTTCACTTCAGCTTTTTTACGTGGTGAAAGATCGCCTTTTCTACCCATATTGAAAATAGTCCAATTACTTTTTTAAAACACTGTTAAACAAACAATCACAGTCCATAAAGCCACAGAAACACGTCCGTACCTGACTCGATTCCGATCGCGACTGATACAGGTTTGTACTTGTTTACGTTCATGTATCACTTTGTCAACACAGTGTTGCCATATGTTAAAAATAAATACAAATATGTAGTCTACAACAATTCTTTTAAATAAAAATCAATAATATTGTAGTTTAAATATACCATTATTGCATAAAAACTCTTAAGAAACATAAAATTACTAAAAAAAATACAGTGCGTCTAATAATTTGGCCAGGGACTGTATATATAAAAAGATGTTTAAAAATTTTATATAATTTGTTTTTTCTTTATTTTGATTTCATGCCCACTTTTAAAATTGTGTTGCCATTTGGAACTGCTCTGTAGTGTACTGTAAGCTAAGAAAGAGCAAAAAGAACAGTTTCTCTTCAAATAGTTGCTATCAAAAGACTACAAAGAAAGACGTGAAATTTCATAAGATTCTACATTAGGACCCATAACGAATTCGTAACGTGGTAAACCTAATTAATAAAAGTTATTAAATGGAAATATTGCCTAAAGCCTAATTCAATGTAACTCAGGCAATAGTCCACTAAAGTACGAAAAATGTCAGCTATGAGTTTAAGATGTTTCTGCGGAGTAAGTTACATCGCCATATACTCGTCAAGCCATATTGGCTCATATTGGGCTGGCATATTTTTAAACGTATTTTGACTGCAGCAAAAAAATGAAATCTATTTTGCCTTAAACGGCTCCTAAAAAAAAAGTCCGTGATATACAGATCGGAAGTAAAGGTGTTCTTTTTCTAATTTCGGTACTACACTAAAAATATAAAATATTTCAGGAAATCTTTCGTAAAGAATGGATGTTTAAACTTGTCGGTGACATAAAATTTACTCTCGGAAAACAGCAGGCACAGTGTGAACTAAGAGTGGATCCTATCCCAACTTTTTCATTTTCATATTCTTTACTGGTAGATGGAAAACCCCTAGAAAAGTTTGCTGAAAAACAGTTGCAATCCATAAAATCATGGAGTGGTTGTAGAAAATGGAAAACGATATGGAGTAGTTTTTTGTAAGTAAAAAAAATATTACTAATATTTCAATAGGTTTTCATTTCTTCTTACATTTTATAAACCATTTTGTCTAAGACAGCTTTTACAGCTTCAGTCATGCTTAAATTTTGTTAAGTTTCTTGATATTTTAACTTTCGTGGCTGCTTATTACATAAACACTTTATTTTTTTAATTATGGAATTCAGATTTTTTCTGACTATACATTAATCAGACAAAACACTAAGATTCTCATCTATCACGTCAAGCTGACTGCCAAATTGGAGCAATTTGTGAAACACGACAACAAAATGGTGCGACTTCAGCACAACTTCCTGACCATTCTATGGAAACTGCACTCATACTCAGCAAAATGAAAAATTCGAATTAGTTGATGTCTAGCACACATGTAGCAGGGAAATCCTAAAGCGTTGCAGGAACGATGCGTGTGCGGAAAAAAAGCGATTCATATTGGTCTTGAACCGCTGTAAATTGTACTCGGTGGGAAACAGACCTAGGCACATCATACCAAAGCGATAAAGTTCTCCATATAAAAGATTGCAAAGGGTTGTGAGAGGAGTGACAAGAACCTCATACGGATGTGAAGTATTAGCGCAACATGTATTCCTAGCAAGCACCGCTCTGGGAGGAATTAAGCGGGCTACATCCATCGAACACTTTTCATGAATATACTTGTAGAATAGACTCAAGTTGCCAACAGTCCTTGGTTGTTCCGAGAAATCAAGGGGTCTGAGTCTCCAACCAGGCGAACAGCTCTCTTCTGACTAGAACCTAACAAATGCAGGAGGAGCAGAGCCCCAAACATGAGAGTATCATTCCATTATGGTCCCAAGTTAGCGCCCAGCAAATTAAGTAGCAATACTAAAGGAATGGAGTGTCGCGACATAACTATATTGGGTTCAGCAATGTTAACTTTTTTAGAAAAAATTACCGTCTGGATTTTTTTAGCGTTAAATTCTACTTGGTTACTGTCACCGCAAGACAGAATTCCTTTCACGTCTTTGTTAAATTGAAAGACTTTCTGCTATCTGCAAATATTTGCATGAGTAGCCGATGTTCGAGCCTTTAAAGTAAATAAATAAGCGTACTGTCATCTGTAAAATTGTAGATTGGATTCCTGCCCGTTCCAGAAGATCGGTAATGTAAAGGAGAAAAACACAGTAGAAATGGTATGAATCATCAGCGTTCATAGTGAAGGTACTAGAAAAAAAAAGCTTCAACTACCACTCGTAAGAAAAACGCTCTTTGAGGAAACACGAGAGCCATAAACAAAACCGTTCAGATATACCACAAGAGGCGTAGCTTAGCCAAATAATCCGTTATGACAAACACGATCAAATGCCTTGGATGTATCAAGTCCAACCGCTCGAGACTCTCCAAAATGATCAATTGCGTTGTTTCAAAAATGTGTGACATAAAGTTAGAAGATCTTTAGTTGATTTTTGCTTATGTATGCCATACTGACGGTCGCTAAAAATATTATATCTTTCTAGATATTTTAATCCATTGATAGTCTTTTCCATAACTTTCGATATTCGGTATATTCGGTTTTCCTACATTTTTTGGGATCGGCTGAACTGTAGCATTTCCAGCAGAAAGAAAATATTTTTTCTGTAGCGTAGGTTGAAAAGTCGGCAGAAAACTGGTGTTAGTTTGTTCGTGGATTGATTGATTCAGTCTACTAGAAGCCCACCCACACCAACAGATATTTAAACGCTGGCTCACACCACCATCCATCCCAAATCGAGGCGGTAGACAACACTCTCGTATCGAGATCATACCGACTCACCGCACCAGACACGAGACAGCAAGAAATTACATAAATCACTAGGGCCCTTAAGCAAAACGGATATAAAGATCAGTCCATACGGAGAGCATTAGAAAGGCAACGCCATCCACAGACAAGGACAGAAGAACGGGACCTCAACCAAAGTAGCATACGTGAAAGGAGTTACAGATAGGATTGAAAGAGTTCTAAATTAACTAAAACATAACACAGGCACAGCATACAAACCACAAAACACTCTGACAGATATCCTGGGTGACCCCAAGGACAAGAAAAAAGTGGAGAATCATGGGAGTTTACAGCATCCCATGCGGAGACTGCCACAATTGTACATGGAGTAAACAAACAAAACGAATCTCACCCGGATATCCAAGAACATAAAATAAGTATCAAAAACAAACAAACAACTTCAGCTCTTTTTAGCACCATCATTGATATTAGTCACAACATCAATTTTGAGGGATCTAAACAAATAGCTTCGATTTCACATTATAAAACACGTATAGTCAGGGAAAAATTGGAAATTGTAAAAGAATGGGACACCTAAATAAGCCGGATGATGCACTGAATATCTCCACTACATGAAAGGGAACTACTAGCTAAACCAAGGCGAATAACCAAAACATCGAGAAGGCAACAGTCAGCATAGCGCCAGAACCCATAATTACCACTGGATACGGGCATCCAGCCGCCGAACACCGACCTATAAAAGGACGGAATCACACTTCAGTTTTCTCAGTTAGCTTTGAGCGGCAGCAGCAGCAGCAAGAGCACTTGAAAATGCCAAATAAGATTTTAGCAAAACGTCGGGCAAATTCATTGTTAGAAAAACGGATTGAAACCCGGTTGATTGGAAGTGACTGCAACTTTCTTATTTTTAATGGAACCCTGTTTATTTTTTTATCAATTTCAATTCGCTTTGAATTCTCTTCCAATGATATATCACAAGTTGACATTTGTTTGACAGGTGACCGCCAAAAACTGATTTAAACTCTTAGAGTTAGGCGGCCATGGCGAATATACTAGCAATTGTTTTTGTTCGTTTTATCTCACTTTGGAAAAAATTTAAGACTATCCATTTATCTTGCCATTTTCGCGAGTCTAAGTGGCTCCTACAAAATTTTATGCTTTACATTCATTACAGAATTTTCTCTTTAAATAATGATCAATATACCGAAATTAAGATAGGAACACATATTTTTATTTAACCTAGTTACAACAGGTTTTTTGCCAACATACATCTTACAGAACTATCTAACGCCAATTGGATTTAATATTATTTTTTCAGAAATAAACCGTTTTTTATTCTGCAATAATGTGATATCAACCAAGATCCACATTGCGGACTTAGTAGGCTGTGATAAAACAGACAAATCGAAAATCATGGTTGCTGCGTGTTACAAAAATGGCCATTATTATTGTTTACTTTACGTGAAAAATAATTTTTCGTTAACAAAAAAATGTATTCAAAACGGATGAAAAAAGTAGACATGTTATTAATGTATGGAGAGTGCAGAAAGAATAGCCGACAAGCCGCAGAGTTGTACAAGGCAAGATATCCCGATAGGAGCCCCCACCCAACAATTATTTTTTAAGAGAGAACAGCAGTTTAGAAGGCAACCGATTGAACCCGCTGATGTATTTATTGGTAACGAAGAGTCAGAAATCAATGTATTGGCCATTGTTCAGCTAGATCCTACAATCTCTCTAAGACATGTTGAGGAACAAACCGGTGTAAATCGTGAAACCGCTCGCCGCATTTTAAAAAAATATAAACTCAGGTCCTACAAATATCAAATAAATTAATATTTATTTCAAACAGATTGCCAAAGAAGAATGGATTATTGTAATTGGTTTTTGCAAATATACTACCTTGATAACCAATTTCATTTCAACATTCTATTTTCGGATGAATCTAGATTTACCAGTTTGGGTAACAATACTCGATATTGGGCCCAAGAACCTCCTAGAATTATGCGTGAAAGTGCCTATCAAGAAAGATTCGGCTTTAACGTGTGGTTGGATATCCTTGGCACAAGAACTATTGGTCTTATTATATTTGATGGTGCGTTAAATGGAGAAAGATATTTGGAATTCATTCAAAATAAATTTTTTAGAAACTTTATCTTTCAATCGGGGAGACATTATTCTCCAACAGGATGGCGCTCCAGCCCACAATAGTAGAAATGTAGTAAACTACTTGAATCAAAGATTTGGTGCAAATTGGTTACGTACCAATGGACCTAATAAGTGGCCTGCAAGATCGCCAGATCTTACACCTCTTAATTTTTATATGGAACCATCTAAAAGAAAAAAGTTTACAAAAATCCACCAACAGACAGAAATGATTTTAGAAATGCGCTTAAGAAGAGCAGTAAATCAAATTATCTAGTATAAAATAGTTTTACCTATTTATTTTTATTGTGTTACTTAGTTAAAATATTACTTTTTTCTAATATTAATTAATTACAAGTATCGGTTTTGTTGTGTTATTC
>CM032446.1:144150835-144153335 GCA_019049505.1 Pachyrhynchus sulphureomaculatus
AGAATATTTTGTTATTGTTCTGTTCCGTTTCTTTACAAAACTATATTTTAATCATAGAATTTTTTTTGTAAAGTGATGTTCTTACAATTGAAGAATAGTGTTGGTAACAGGAAGGTATATCCTCCGCATATTTTTATTTGACCAACTAAATGATTTTATTTTTATTTTATCCCGTTATATCTTGGCTAGCGATTCAGAAAACGTTATTGAACAATTTATTGAAAAAAAGTTTTAGCATAAGACCATCTCATGGTAACAGAAAAACATTTAAAAGTGAAGGACCCATATCTTACATCAAATATAATTATTTCAATAAAAAAATTTGTTCAACATTTTCATAATAAAATTTAATGAAGACGTAAAATGCCTTGTGTGGTGCAATAAATATCCTCAAATTGGTTTTTATTCCTCTTGCCTACTAGTTTCAAAATGAAATTGGTGAGTGCACTAAAAATTGGCTTTGATGATTTAAAATAAATTTAAGTAAAGCTTGCAAAAGACACGGAAAATCGTGAATGTCATCGCTTTTTTCGTAAAATTGGATCATGTTTAGAAAATCAAAGCAGAAATAGAATGTAATCTGCAATAAAAAATGAGTATTAAAACTTATAACAAGAAAGTTAAAGCTGCTAATGAGATAAACTAAATTAATAGTTACATGTATGTTTTTATCAAAACCAAAGAATTGGCATTTAGAGAGCATAGAGAATCTATATAATCAAAGTAGGGCAGAGGTAATTATATTGAACTTGTTAGAATAAATCAATTCAAAATTACATTTTGCGAAGACTACAGGTTTTTACTGGCTTATCGAATAACAAAATTTATAACTGATCTCGTTAAATCATTAGGAAAATGGTCATATTTGCAAGAAATTAAAAAGGAAATTGAAAAACGCAAAATTTGGTTGTTATAATTGTACGATGAAAGGGCATCCCGACATCAGCCCAGGCGTTCAGATGTTCGACTGTATTATGTTATACTGAAAGAACACGGGTAAAGAAAGATCTGTTAGACTTTGGCTGATATGAGTGAAAAACTAAAGACGCTTAAATCGTTATTTACTCCATATTACGGAGTTACAGTCTGTCAAGTATGACCGTGACTGTTCGTATTCATGAAAAAAACTGTTTCGAGAACATTTCTTGCCCAAAAAAGTATTAAACAGAATGAAGCAATATTTTTTATTATCTTGACAGGATTTTTCATTTTTCTAAATCTTCTAACGATCTCACGTCTTAGTCGAGAAGCACCCCCCTAGGGGATTGAATTATAATAGCGTTATGGAGTAAAACAAGAATTAAAACTTTTGTACTGAATACGGTTGAAAGTTCAAAACAATGGGGTTTGGACATTACATTGCTGCAAGGGATAATAACCATTGTTTCACGAATTTTGATTTCCACGTTTTATTACCAGTTTTTCCTTTAAATATTTGCAGATATTCTACTTAATATATTTCAAAAAAATAATTTTAATAGAGCACATTTGAATTATCGGGCAGCAGGCACGCGTCCTCCTGGACGGACCACCGAAAAGAAGGAAGAAGGGAGGATGGCAGTCTACCTCCCAAGCGTGCTACGAAATCGGAAACTAAACAGATCAGTTAGGATCCCAATCAAGAAGAAGACAATTGTATTAACTAGAACAAATCAAGTTTATTGACCTTTTACGCACAGAATAAAAATGATTTTGATTTGAACTGGGGATGCTCAAAAAAAGTTGAATGAAAATGTTTTTTGACTTCTTAAATCTAATTTACGAAGCCAATTGCAATATTTTTATTCATGTCTAGACTATAGTGGCCAAGCACCTCTTAGACCATAGAAGATTTATAATAACGACGATCGGAACAAAAGATGTACTAAAATAATTATATGATTTAATATCATTAATTTTAACGGTACCACCTACGATGGTGCGTCTGTTGAGCCGCAGTTTTTTTTCAACCATTAAGAAGCGAAATTCACACATTCGCAAGGGAATACTCAAGTCAGGAGGAACGATTCAAGAGAAATCAACGACAAAGGCGATTTTTATGATAACGTTAATTACGATTAGTTAACTAAAAAATAATCAATAATATATAGTTCTTAAATCTTTGTTTTTCAATGTCAATGTATCTATTTTTAGAATTAAAAGAAATAAACCTGTTTATTTTTGTCCATTTTCCAGTATTTATTTATTAATTTTCTATGAACAAACTTAGCTCCCTATCATCACAATGTCACCCGTACGCCTCTTATCGACACCCACACCCTTCTCCCTTAACACGATATGGTTTCAAACTATAGGCTTTATCTTCACCATTAGGTAGTATAAATATACCAATTTTGAAAAACTGCATTATCCTCATTTTCGCGCCAACAGACTCACAAGCCGACAGACAGATAAGATAACTACGGAGCCAACGGAAATAAGTAGCTATGTTTTTAGTGATCTCGGGAATGTAAAGGTTTTCACGAAAAACAATGATTTTCCTTTAGCAAGGTAAAAAGGA
>CM032446.1:144155835-144160835 GCA_019049505.1 Pachyrhynchus sulphureomaculatus
CTCTATATAGTGAAAAACTCTTTTTCAAAACCTAGAATATTTTAACTGAAATTTCATGTAAAAGCCCTGCATATAGTGAATCTGTAAAATAGTAACACTCTATATAATAAAATTTTTGCCGGAATTTTATGTATAAATTTTTTTATGCATTTATGGTGAGATCTTGGCCATTTCGGGTTTCCCATTTTTATCTAACATTAGCACGAATTCCATTTTTATGACGCATTCTTTTTGAAAAGGTTCTTAACGCGTTTATAACGCCTAATGGTTGGCAATAAAATCAGGTAGATTTCTGTGAGAAAACCGGGGAATAACCCATTTTATAGAAACCCGGGGAAAAAACCCATTTTATAGTCGAGGCCTACTAATTCACAAATTCAGGTTCAGTTTCTTTTTGTTTAAGAATCAAGTAAGATGTCCAAGCGAGTGTGTTTAAGTTTAGCTGAGAAAATTAAAGTTTTGGAGGAAGTTGATAAAGGCTGCAAAAAAATTGATGTTGCTGCAAAATTTGGTGTTTCTCAAGTTGCGTCTCTCTGATAATAAAAAGTCGCGACAGTATCATCAAGAAACCTAGTGTTCCAAGCAGTCGAAAACGAGTACGGGTGAGAGTAACTTACGAGGATGTAATTGAAGCAGTTTTACGATGGAATTCAAGTGGCCCGTACGCATCAAAACGTACCAGTATCGGGAAATTTAATAAAGCAAAGGCTCTACCAATTTGCTAAAGGAAATTTAAACTGCGTTAATTTTCAAGCTAGTGAAGGGTGGTTTGAGTGCCTGGAAGACTCGCAATTCAATTGTTTTCAAGACGGTTGTCTGGCGAGGAGTGCAAGCGTTAGTCAGGAGGGACTGACCATTTGGACTGAAACTGTTTTAAAAAGTGCATTGAAAAAGTACGAGCCAAAAAACGTTTTCAGTTGTGATAAAACCGGGTTGTTTTTTAAATGTTTGCCAAATAAAACTTTTGCTTTTTAAAAGTGATAAATGGTTTTGGTGTTAAAACAAGTAAAGAAAGGGTACACCAATTATGGTTGGAGCAAAACATGGATGTCTCAGAAAAACGAAATTATGCTATTAGGTAAAAGCAAAATCCCCGTTGTTTAAAAGAGTTAGATTAAGCCAATAATAAAAAGGCATGGATGATTTCTGAGATTTTCGAAAGTATGGATCAAAGAGACTGGACACGAAAATGCAAAGCCAAAAGCGAACGATTTTGATTGTTTATAGACAATTGTCATGCACATCCAGTTACTGTAAGTAAATATTAAGGAAATATGGAATTGATCTTTTTTCCACCAAACATGACCTCCAAATTGCAACCTATGGACCAGGGTATTATAAAAAACATAAGAGTGTATAACCGAATGTCGCTAAAGTATGGAGTGAAAATGTTTCTCAGAAAAAACTATCAAAAAACTGCTTTTCTAAAAGCAGGTTTTACTGAAAAAATTGACGAATGGGAAGAATAAGACGAAATGGATCTCGCTACCTTAAAAAGGCAATGGGGTATTCTACAAAAAACTGCTACCGTTGGACGCAGATTTTTTTTTACTTGAAGATTTCTTAGAAATCGACAATGATGTTGGCACGACAGATCTCCAACTGACCAAGACATAATTGACGATATAAAAAGTATAGAAGATCATGAAGACGAAACCTGAAACCGGGGAATGTCCTGCTAAATTTAGTGAAAATGAAATAAGAAATGCATTTGACATTGTGCGAACTACTCTCAGGGGCCAGGAAGGTGTACTGATCAATCTTTATGCATTTGAATAAATGCGAGAATTTTGTTGAGCAACAATTATTTTTCAAAAGTAATGTTCAAAACGAAAATAATCTGATTATTTTTCCTTAGTACGTATGTACGTAGTATGTACATCATTGTATTAACAGATTTTGTATTATTCTTTTTATTTCGTATGTAGTACATACATACTAAAAGTCCGTAGGTTATTATCTTTACACGTGGCGTCATAGTTTTCAGGCAATATCCAGACGACTATTATTATTTTTGTCTCTTTTTACCAATACTTACGATTTATTGGTGAAAAGAGACAAATAATTAATAGTCGTCTGTTATATGGCCTGAAAAACTATTTGACGCACGGGTAAAAAATATAACGTACGGGACTTTATGTATATTATTTAGCCCTATTACATGCTATGTACTATTTAAAACTTTCAAATGTTTAATAAAATCTTTTCTAATAATTCAATTTTGCAATTTTTTTTAGTTGCTTGTACCTTATAAAATACAAGTAAATGATTACCCATATAAACTACATACATAGCAATATATACGGATTTTTTTCTTTATATAATGAAAAACTTTCTATAGTGAAATTTCGGTCAACATTTTGGTCTTTCACTTATATAGAGTGTCTACTGTATATATATATATATTATATATATATATATATATATATTATATATTATATATATATATATATATATATATATAATATATATATATTATACCAAAGGTTTTCCGGTCTTCAATCCGTCCGGCTAACAATGACTTTGCACGACGTTTCGCCAAAATTCTCATTTGTCATTTTCAAGTGGTCCCGCTGCTGCTGCTACTAGATACTGTGATCTTGCGGCTGCTGCCTCTCCAAGCTAACTCTACTTACCTAACTAAGTTAGCTTCGAGCGGCCAGCAGCAGCAAGAAGATCACAGTATCGAGTTTAGCAGCAGCGAGAGCACTTGAAAAATGCCAAATGAGATTTGGGCGAAACGTCGTGCAAATTCATTGTTAGACGAACGGATTGACATCCGGAAATTTAATGTATTTATATAATATTATATATATATATATATATATATTTATATATTTATATATATATATATAATGTATCATCATCATCATCATTAGCTTATTCCCATCCATAGTCGGATGTAAGCCTCCCCAAGTTGTCTCGAACAAGCTTTGTTGTTTGCTTTTTGCATCCAATCGTGTCCTGCTAATCATTTCATGTCGTCCGTCCATCTTGTCTGTGGTTCTACCTCTGTAAACTTTTGTTCTATAGGCCCTCCATTCATATACTATATCCGACGTGTCCATTGTTATCATTCGTCCTTGCGATATGCCCCGCCCAATTGCACCCTTAATGTACATATTCGTTGTATTACATCTGTCACTTTTGATCTTCTTCAAATTCGATGTTAGGAGTACGATCTTGGAGTTAATATTGAGCATTCTCCTCTCATTGCTCTTTTGGTTACCCTGGAGTTTTTATTTATTAACCTTTTATTTAAAGCCCACATTTCAGTGCCATATGTTAATACCGGCAGTACATATTGATCGAATATCTGGCTTTTATTGTATTTGGGATGTGCAATTTAAAGTATGTAGATTGTAACCTTCCAAACGCAGGACCAGACCACTTAAACGAGACTTTCTATCTAAGCCAGCCTTTAAATTATTTTTTGATCCTAATTGACCTAAATTGATATGTTTGTACCTTTTTTCTATTATTTTGACCTTCTATTAATAGTTCCTGGCTGTTATCTTCACTTTTGTTGTTCAAATATTTGGTTTTGATGAAGTTTATTTTTTAGACCTATTTCTCATTCATCAGCAATTCTTGTAATTCTTCTTTTGTGTTGGCGATCAAGAGTGACATCATCTGCGAACCTTTAAAGTGTTTTAATCGTTCACCCGCCCATTAGTATTCCTTTATTTTCCCACTTAAACGATTTGATCATGTCTTCTAGAGCCAACGTGAACAGCTTTGGGGATATCGAGTCGTCCTGTCTAATTCCTCTTTAAATTTTGATTTTAGTTGTTTTTTCCTTCAAGGATTATTTGTGATGTTGCATTTTTATATATGTAGTCAAGAAGAGTTGTGTATCTTTCATCGATTCTGCTGTTACTTAAGGCGTTTAAGGATGCATATCGCTACCGAATCAAATTGCTTTTTCGTAGTCAACACTGCTATCCACAACGTGACCGTATATTCATTTGCTCTTTCCGGCTAGTAATCTAATTATTTGACGATGGCCCAAAGTGCTGTATTAAACTGTCTCTAAAATCCCGCTTGTTCACGTTGTTGATAACTGTCTAATTTGTTTGTTAATCTATATGTTATGATTCTAGTGAGGATTTTGTATAGTACGATAACAGGGCTGATGGGTCTGTAAATTCTCCAATTTAAATTTGTTCCCCTTTTTAAAAATAAGCACAATCAAGGTGTTGTTTAGTCAAAGGATGTTGGTATTTTACTTTCTATAAGGCATCTGTTAATAAAACTTGAAGAGATTTTATTATCGACGCCCCTCCATACCCTTATCATTTCTATAATTATTTCATCATCCCTGGTTCTTTGTTGTGCATATGTTGTAAGGCGTTCTTATTGCATCTGTTGTGGCATCGAGAATTTCTTCAGATCACTACATTTCTTACTATCACTCTATTTCCTTCTTCTTTCCCTGGCGGTGGACCTATTTTCGTGTCATATAGCTTTGTGTGATAATATTTCTCTGTAGCTTCCTTTATTTCCTTGATTTATACGATCTGTTGGTTCTGATTATTTACAAGTTTTATTATTTGATGTTTCCCTTCTTTCATTTGTTTGTTTTAAATGTTTCAAACTTTTTCCCTCTTTCAGAGTTTCTTCTATTTTCGAGTTTCTTGTATTGTCTGACGTCTTCCCTGATCCTTTTCTTTTTTTTTTGTCTATTTCTGCCAATTCTAATCTGTCATATGTAGGATCATTTCTAATAGTTTCTCTGTTCTTTCATGAGATTTTGTTTCTCTTAATTTTTGTTTTGTATTTTTTCAGTGTGGCTATTTGTTTTGTACGGATTAGGCGGTTGGTTTATTTGTGCATTTAGTTCATTAAGTTCCGTTTAGTGGTTTATGTGTTTTATATGATTTTCCAGTGCTTGTCGATATTTTCACCTGTGTTTTGCTTTATTATTTCTCCTTAGTATCTTCCATCCTTGTATGCGTTATCAATCTACGTCTCTCCTACTTCAGATTTATTCTTATTTT
>CM032446.1:144165835-144213335 GCA_019049505.1 Pachyrhynchus sulphureomaculatus
AACACAAGAAATGAAGTAAATTGTAGGGTGACTAATACTTTTGGCAAGGCTATATATATATATATATATATATATATATTATATATATATATCTATATATATTTATATATATATATATATATACTTATTCTTTAAAAAAATGTATTTATGTACAAGTTTTTTACATCATCCGACAGTAAAGGATTGCCATTAAAATACTAATAATTCAGTAGTTCGTTCAGTCCCCATCAGCGTCGATGATCGCCTGACATCTTCAGGGCATAATTTCGGCGAGATTTTCCGCATATTCTTGAGACAAAGATTTTTAAATTGGAATGAATTTACAGTAAGAGTTACTTTACTGTGTATATATTTTCACTATGAAGCTTCGCCTTCATGAATGACCTACACGTTCTCGATTAGGTTTGCGACTAGGACGGTCAATCTAGTGTAACGATACCAAATTCCACTTTCCACTCGCTACACGTTTTACTCCGATGTTTGTGATCGTTATCCTTTTGAAGAATCCACTCCTTATTTTTATCGACAAACTATCGTTGGTCGGTCCTAATGCATTTTTTGTAAATCTGGAGCATTTCTTCAGCGTGCAAATTATAGGTAAAGATGATGAGTCACCCAAACACTTTTTCCGCAAGACACCATCTCCAAACATGGATCTCCACAGGGTGTTTTACGGTGCGCTGAACCAGTTAGTTAGTGGAAATTGATAACATAACCCAAAAATGGAATTTCATACAAAAAATTACATTGCTCCAGTCTCGATCTGTTTTCCGCCGCCCACGCGAGTCGTTTCTCTTTGTTTTTTCGCTGAGTAATCGTTTCTTAATTGTATCGTTTCATAGGATGTATCCAAACTTTTAGTTTTGGCACACCTTGGCGCAAAGTTAATTCCGGATTTCAGGAAAACATTGTTTTCCCCCTGTTTGTTTTTCCTCCTAGTCCGACATTTTTCCTTTCGAACCACGTTCTGATAGATCATCAACATTTTTTAACTGAAAGTATCGTTTCACCCACTTGCTAATGAGTGTTCTCGACTTGCTCATATCCTTAGCCATCGCTGTACGTATTATTTTCGGACCTTTTGATGATTACATAGGAACACGGCCTCGAAGCGCGAACCATATGCCGTACTCATGTTAGGTAATGTACTATTTAACCATAAATATAGGTTAGAAATGAATCTCTAGTCCGTAAAGTAGTGTTGGCAAGAGTGCCAACAATAACCAAAAAAAAGAATTTCTTTTACCGACTACAAGTTATAGGGGATACATTCTTACTTGACCGACTGTATAATTAAACAGATATACAAAATAAAAAAAATTCTCTGTCTTTTAAATGAGACACGTGTTTTCTTAAATATTTTTTTATGCTGAATCCAAAAAAATCATAAAAAAGACATCCATGGCGAGATTTTTTCAAAAAAACACACTTAAAGTTGCCAGAAAACTATTAATTGAAAAAAAATACATTTTGATAAATGTAAAACTGTATCATTATTAAAATGATGGAATAAAAAATATTATTTCGGACATCTTTAAATGTTCTGAATCTACACTTATCAAAAAAACTTAAAAAATATTAGGTTTTAGTGTTCCTGTTTAACAAAAAACACGCGCTACACCTGTTTAAAATAAATATGTGCAACAGCTAAATTAAAAAAAATTCTCTTTAATTTTTGTTAATATTGAACAAAACTATTATTTCCAGTGGTTTTTAAAGTTCTTAATTCTGGACATGACATGCAACAGCAAAACAAGATTTTTTTTCGAACAAAACTATCATTTCTAGTGTTTTTTTTTAAGTTTCAAATTTGAATTTGATATCAAAACATGACGAATAGTGTTCAGTGTTGAAAAAAAATATCCGTTTTAGCTGTAAACAAAACAAACCCAAGGAAGATGGTTTATAACCAGAATTGACAAGGTTTAACAATACTAATCAAAATAGACAATGAATTCCGCCAATTGCTGCAGTAGAGCACTATTTTGTTTATGTGGTAAAAATAGAGTCCCCCTTAAATTACATCAATCAGAATTTGGCGGGAATAATTTTCTGCATTGTTAATACCGCCAAAATTCTGGTCAATAAGCGTATCTGCTCTCTTTTGTTGACATTGTTGTAAAATAGTGTCCCCTTCATTATAAAAACGGAAAAGACCGATACACCAGTAAGTAACAAACTCTTACACATTTCTGATATTGTTTCAACAGCTTCAATTTTAGCTGTCCATGTCTTGAAACACCTAAATACGCCGATCGTCGTCGTCTTCTAACGGCTGCATTTAAATCCATAAGTAAGAATCAGACGACGCAATATTGGAAGCTACATGGCGATTAATCAAAAATTTCTTAGCCAAAGTTACTGTTGGCCGACTGCTACGTTCTTCATGATGAATATTCTGTCGTCCTTCATCAAAACTAACACTATTGCCTTACTTTGCGGTCACTCACAACATTAGGACCGTAAACCTTAGACGGTTGTCTATGGATTTCAGCAGGACCTTAATATATATATATATATATATATATATATATATATATATATATATATATATATATATATATATATATATATATATATTTATACAAAGTGTTATATTGTCACATGGAACAATTATATGAAATATCATTTTTCTTTTAGGTTTTTAAATTTTTTTTAAGTAGAAAGCAATCAAATGACTACTGAGAACTTAACAAAATCATCCTCTCAAGATCGATCAGATTTGGTAGCGTACTGGAGCGTACCTTTACTGGACGGAGGCAATACTGTCGAATTTGAGCATGGTACTACAACTGGGAAAAGGGGTACTAAGATTGGACGGAAAAGTAAGTATAATAAAATAGAAATAGTAAGTAGAAAAAAGCATAGAAATGTCTTAAAACAACAGCTAAAATCTACAAAGGGGAAAATAAGAAATCTTGGTTGGGTTAAGACCGTGTCAGTTTGGAGTAATATTTTGCCTACGATTGTCTCTAGAGT
Organism: Pachyrhynchus sulphureomaculatus; assembly: GCA_019049505.1. Classification (NCBI taxonomy): domain Eukaryota; kingdom Metazoa; phylum Arthropoda; class Insecta; order Coleoptera; family Curculionidae; genus Pachyrhynchus; species Pachyrhynchus sulphureomaculatus. The sequence continues at coordinate 144,168,815 of CM032446.1, forward strand.
ACCTAGGGTAAAACCGTGCTATTTACTGGTGTATCCATACTATCTTGTCTAGGATTTCTAAGTAATTAAAAGGCCGTCTAGTATCGTGATTCTATCTATTTCGTTTCAAAACATTCTTATATTCATCATATATTAATAGAGCTCATAACATGATAACAGACAGTTTGTAAGAAAGTTCAAGTATCTATTTATATGAGTTGACTTTCTGTAAACGAGTGGTCGTGGTGTCATTACTACTATTTTGTTCTACAAGGGTTTCCCATAAAAGTGCTGCACGTTTGGCTCCTCCAGAGCAAAAAATTGTAAACTCATAGAAGAAAGTAATATCATTGGTCTTCAATATAAGCCCCCTCCTTGTGAGTGCATTTTTACCAGCGTCGTAGAAGCAATTGGAAGCCGTTCAGTGACGTTATCTAAGGATGGAAAACGTTTTCTAGTTTTGGAAATAAGGCAGCATATTCCTTCAAAAAGTTCAGTTGCAGTTGTACCAATATGCAGGCGTGCATTGTCGTGCAAAAAAAACCCAACACCACGTTCCTGGATGCTTTTGCCGCAATGTTGCGCGCAATATCTTTTACATAAGTGTAGTAGTCGCAGTGATGTGGCCGGCAGAAATTAGTGGCAATCACTCCATCCTTGTCGTATGTGATGATCACGTCTAACTTTCTACTCGTGAACTTTTCCCTTACAAGGTGCTGCTCTGCGACTTTAATTGTTTCGTAATTGCATTTTCTTTACAGCGTAAAGCTTCAATTTTAATATACGCACGTTACTCGATGGTACTAACGCGACCTAAAGGACATCGAACGTATTCTTTCTTCTCCTTGGCTTCCGCCGTTTTACCGAAACACTAAATCCACGTTATTTTTACATGCGTGTATCCAACAGTCTTCAAACTACCTACTACCGTTTCACCGAGCTCTCTAGGTTACGTTTAACGCATACTAGAGCGCTCTGTATTTTACATTTAGGACAACTCTCTTAACATATATTGACAGGGCAGTACACCATCTGATTGAACTTCCATTGTAAAACTCATGTTCAGATGTTATTAAATGAGATGATCCAAAAAAGGGGTTCAGGTGGTCTTCATCTTCTGGAGAAATGAGATTGGTATCGTCCATATACCTACATTAATCCAGTAAGAAACAATTTACGGCACCGTCTTCAAAAGCTTCTCTGAAAACTTTTAGCCATATGGGAAATAGCAGGGAACCTAAAGTTTGTTCATGAACTGTTTCTTAGACTACGAAAGTTGTAAACGGCATATAATTTCTATAAATGTAAGATTAGAAACTCAATCGAAAATTATACCTTTACCAAAGATACAGGTTAGTTTAAGTGTATCACACGTGAAGACAGGGGTCACGGTCAGGTTGTAGTGTATAAATATTTGACTTATTACTCTTCTGGCTCATTCAGTGATTTAATCCTCGAACGATCTTTGAAGATGTATCGTGCAATTGTAGTATAAATGTCGAAAGACACTCTAACACAGATTTTAAGCTTAAGAATATGATTCCTTAAAGAGAAAGATGTAATCCCGTTAAGTAAATTAAAAGAAGCATGTTTAAACATTATTAAGAACAGTCAGCTCCCCAGATATTATAAAATAACCCAGTATAGATTACTGTAGAGGCAAGTACAGGATTGTCAGTTATAAGTGAACCACCTCTCTAACTTGCTTATTTGAGGAGTTAGTCAAAAATGTTAATTACAGAAATTGTAGCATTTTTCAGGATTTTTTTAATGCAGTTGAAAATAAATCACGAACAGCTTTTTTAACATATGATACAAAACCTTATATTTTTTAAATCAAGGTTAAAATTATTTTTCAGACATAGCGCAAAGAGATAAGTTTAAAAAAACCGGTCAAGTACAAGTTGAACTTGTACAATTAGTGTCCCCTTACGTTGATTGCTTTTAAAATAAAAATTTTGTTACGGTGGGTATCAAATGATCAGTGACTTCACAAAACATACCCCAAAGGAGTTTTCAACAAAGTTTGGTTTCCAATCGTTACTGAAAACTGATGACCTTGATTTTTTTTTTTTTTTTTTTTTAATATATATATATCAAATAAATTATTAAAGGTAAAGCACTCGTGATAATTTTCGTCCAATCTACAACCCGTGGATGGCATTCCAGAATTTTTTCAAAATTTTTTGATCAGTATTTTTCGAGATAAGGGGGGGGAAAGCGATTTTTCACCACTTTTTTAAAATAATACGGCAAAAAGTGAGTCCAAATACTACATTATATATATTTTTTACTCGTGTTTTCACAAAGTTTCATTTGACACCACACTCGATGACCTAGTAAAAAAAAAATTTTTTTCACTTCCGATTTCACTCCCCAAAACTAACCCCCTTAAGTAAAAATTTAACTTTCAAAACTATACGGCTTTGATGAGACCATCAATTCCTATATTATTACCAAATTCTAACTTTCTATGACAAATAGTTTCGGAGTGACAGACAGACAGACAGGCAGACAGACAGAGACCGAAGTCATCTTATAAGTGTTCCGTACAGAACACTAAAAATATCTCTGCGCAATATGGGAAAATATGATTTACTTTTTAAGAATAAGCTCAGACCTCACATTTTTTTACATTTTAGCGGACTGTTACCCGAGTCATTAAATTAGGTATTGAAAATATTTCGATTTAATAACTTAAAGTAGATTTATCCAGGTATAAATTCGTAGCAGGTCTTAATGCAGAATGTTCTGGAAATCCACGTCTTTTTTTGCTAGCGTTTAACATGAACTATTTGACCAAATCACATATAACCCATAAATACGGGTGTTGTGTAAACATTTTTTTTTAAATATAAGCTTTTTGTATTGCATACCCCAGAAAAGTGTTGAAGGTAGAGGACATGAGACAACCATTGATATTTTTCCCCAATTGTGATCCAACTGCTATTTTTCAAAATAGAGATTTTACCAAAATATACAACATAACGTGAATCAGCAAGAAAACTATATTAGGATTGTGTAGGTTTATTGATTATAAATGGACTACCACTCTAACTTGCTTATTTGAAAACTTAGGCAAACATCTTAAACATGGAAGCTGTAACGTTTAAAGAATTAAAGCAGAAACAATCGTGCATCTCGATCTTAACATGTGGCACAAACTTTATGCAATTTGACAATGGTATTTGGTTATTATTTTTAGAAGTAATAAGTTGACACTAAGTGTGAGTATCAAATGTTTTTTTTTTTTTGAAGAAAGAAAACGCGATGTATATGAAATAATTATTAAAAATGGTTATAACAAAAAGTAAACACGAAAATATACAAGACTTTACGGAAAGCAAAGAAAAATCATTAGCTTAAATAAATTTCGAAGAATACATAACCCCATTTGAACTGAAACAATGTTTAAATGAAACAAGAGAACTGCACAAAGAAAAGAAAACTAAGGAAATGAAGAATTGGAAAATTATTTTGAATTCTTCATGAAAACTAAATTAATATTTATTTTCTCCTAACAAAGGCATAAACGTAATTCTTTGCTTTCGTGGGTTAAATGCTGCACTGGTAAAATTTTGAATCGAGGATATTCATCTTCCTGTACAGTATTTTGAACCCTGTAATACGTTTTGCCGAGATCCTCAAACAGCAGTTTATAGATTAGATTTTCAGAAATTCAATTCTGCAATTAATGGAGAAGTTTACGAAAGGACGATCCAAAACCTTATCTAGACCATTAGAGGAAAATGTTCGAATACATGGAGAATCAAAATTTTGCTGTTGCGCAACAACCAACGGTCCAAAGGCTCGTGCTATCAAGCCATTACCGAAAGCCGTTAACATCCACTCTGTAACCTTGATTTAGTGCCCTACGCCTTTTTTTGTTCAACTTCTAAATGATGACCAAAATTTTTTCTCAAATGATGAGTTGAAAGCTGCTGTAACGAGAGAAAACAAAATAATTTTTTGGATGAAGTGAAACATTTGAAGAAATACTGGACTAAGTTCAGCAGAAAAATATTTGTTTTTTAAGCTCTGCGAGTATTTTTTCATTAACTGCATAAATACCTTAAAGAATACCCTGGAATATTGGAGGACCTAGAATAAGAGTTCTATAAAACTGAAAAATAATATACAGCATATACCATTTACAAGATATAAAGTTTATGTCATATTTCAAAAATGCTATGCGCGATTGTGTCTGTCTTAACTCTGTCAAAATTTTTTTTCAATATTTAATGTTTTTGCCTAAAACTTTTCAAATAATAACAACAATAACAATAATTTATATATCAATAACCCTATATAACAACCCCAAATACTGTCGCTGGTGATCAACGGTAGGTTGCGATTAAATAGGTTTGAATAAATTTCTTGCCTAAATTTGAAACATCTCAAAAAAAGGGTTTCGGCAATCAGTATTGGTCCTAATTCATCAGTACTTGTCGATAAATTTTCTATTTGGTACAGTCATATTCTGAAAAAAATCTTAAGCCTAACAAATAAGTTGTGTAAAAAAAGTATAAATGGTCTGACCTACAGTCTAATTACGACAAAGACTCCGAAGTTAGAAGGCAGACTAACCATTTGATTGAAGTCTGTTATTTACTTTTTGTAAGCACCCTGAATAAAAGTTACCCTCAAATGTAAAGTATTTTTTGTGTTATGTTAAAGCACTTCGATCTGACAGTGTTTTTTTTCAAAATAATGAGTTAGCCGTAGCATTTGCTAACTATTTCAAAACTAGCTATAAATACCATTTCCGTATTTCTTACTCCTAGGGTAGTCAAGCATTGTTAAAATAATGCAGTACGCTCGTACCATAAATTTACTCTACCCGAGATTGAAAGTAAAAATAAATTCTTTAGACTTTAACAAGGGAGCGAGTCCTGATGGGATACCTCCGGTTTTTTTGAAGAGGTAAAAGGAAAGGTCTTATTAGAACAATTACCGATAATTAATTTGTCAGTTGTTTTTTGTTCTGCTTCTTTCTTTTTATGTGATCTGGAAATAAACTTTGTTTCATATTTTTGAAAAAATCAAAATTATCGTGGAATATCTTTATTATCCATAATGTCAAAGATTTTTGAAACCATAATAAACTATGAGCTTCTTGAATCCGGGAAGAAATAATTGATATGCAATGCACTACAGCTATCAACCCTGCCACATTTCAGGATTATCTCATAAATAATATTGAACAGGTTTTCAGGTAGTTTTTTTTTATATTGATCTGGATAAAGCCTTTGACAGTATACGTTCTTCTAAAGAAGCTAAAGTTAAGTGGCTTTTTGGGTTGTATTTAAAGTTGTTGCATACGGCTCTGTAAAAAACTTATTTACAGAGCCGTATGCAGATAGTTAAACTGGATGGTGCAACTTCGAATGTGATTATTGTATCCTCGGGTGTGCCTCAATGATTTCATTTGGGACACAGTTTTTGTTTTTAGATTTGTAAACGACATCATGTTTATTTTTAAGCATTGTAATTGTTTGTTGTATGCGGGAAGATCTCAAGTTTTATTATGTAACAAAAAAATTTGGATGATGGTTTTGATATGTAAATGTTTTGCATAAATCTAGTATTGTGTATAACAATTATTTGGCTTTAAAAGGAAAAAATTGTAAAGTTATGTGTTTCTCTAGACGCCAAAATTCCATATTGTAACATTACTTCATTGGGGATACTATGTAGTAGACTGTCGATACATTTAATATTATTGGTGTTTTATTTGACAACGAAGCCACGTTTAGGAAGAACCATAAACAATATTATCATTAAGGCGTATTCTATGTTGGGTTTTATAAACCGTTATTGTATATTCGTCTCTAATACATAGGCTTTTAAAGTTCTATATTTAACTTTGGTTTGCAGGATATTGGAATATTATTCGGTAATTTGGTCTGCATTATATAACATACATATTGACTGATTAGAGAGCATTTAGAATAAATAATATGCTTTTATGGAAAGACCATTTTTTTCACGATATCGATTATCCGCACCGATTATTGTTGCTGGGAATGGAAAAACTTATAGAAACGACGCGAAAAAAGCCATTACTTTTCTTTTCATATAAAATTATCCAAAGTTAAAATAACGGGCCCTTACGTTTATCTACAATTTTAGAACTCATTTGTGAAACACTAGATCCAAATAAAAATTTTACGAAAAAGTTTCATCGCACCAACTACGACTTAGCTTCTTTTGCCAAACTAAATAGTTACGAAAAACAATAATAAAATTTGATGATACAGATTTATTTAATTTTGAAGCATTTAAAAATTATATCTGACATAAGCGACACGTCTCCAAGTTATTTACCATAACTATTATTTTGTCTAGAATAATTTGTACATTTGTATTTTAAATTTGTTTTTATTGTCATTGTTAGTTTTTTGTTTTGGAAAATACTATACTATATATATATATATAATATATATATATATATATATATATATATATATATATATATATATATATATATATACAGTTCCTGGCCAAATTATTAGACGCACTGCAAGATTTCATGTAAAATATTAATTACCGAGTGATATTGTACCGTTTTATTATTTTAAATTGATTTGTTTTTTATTTTTATATTATCCAATCAATTACCTATTTATTTGACATAAAATAAAACAGCATTTAATTTAGAAAAGCATAAGTTTATTAAGTTTTAAAGAAAAGTGAAATTAATGTTAGTAAAAGTCAATATTTAGTTGAGCCACCTTTAGCCGCTATCAAAGCTTTAATTCTGCGCGGCATGCTATCAATGCAAGATTGTACTGTCTCCTGCATTTGAGGATGATGATTCCACACATGAATAATCTTTTCTAGGAGCTGGGTTTTGTTGGTAATCACATCTTTAGCCACTTCTCTTTTCATCAGCTCCCACACATTTTCAATGGGGTTCATATCAGGGCTATCCAACAGAGAGGGATATTTTTTTTCTGCCAAAAAAGCTTTAACAGACCGAGCAGTGTGGCAGGGAGCTCCATCTTGCATGAAAGTGAATGGTTCCCATTTGGAAACCATTCTCTGAGCTGCGGAATCAACCGATTTTGTAATACTTCTTTGTACTGATCTTGCCTCATTATTCCTTTGACGACGTACAGACGTCCAGTGCCCTTGCCGCTGATGACTGACCAAATCATCACTTTGGTGGGATGTTTAAAAGTCCGTCGGGACGACACAATCAGGATGAAACTTTTCTCCATGACGACGACGCACATACTGAGCTTTATTCTGCAAAATTTCGAATGTGCTTTCGTCACTGAAGCAGACCTGTCAAAAATAGGAAAAATATATAAACTTCCATATTTATTTGCTTTATTTAACTGAAAATGATAATAATGTATCAATTATTGATTAAATTGCTGTATCTTACCGATCTCCAGAAGTCCACATCTTTGTCTTGCCATTGTTTGGCCCCCACTTCATGCGCTTTGCTTTCATTGCAGCTGTTAACTTGGGCTTCCTGGCGGGGCGACAGGCCTTAAAATCTAATTCTTTCATTTTCTTCGAACAGTGCGCTCAGAGCATTTACGCTAGCATCCTGGAGTTGTGGATTTTATTACCTTTGTGGTAGCAAATCTGTTTTCTACACAAATTTTCTTCAAACCTCTCTCTGACCGTGGAGTGAAAATTGGTTTTCTACCGCATCTTTTCTTTCTTTTCGGGCTTAATTCCTTCCCTGACTCAATTTTCTTTTTTATGCGTCGTACACTAGCTTCAGAAACCTCCAATCTTCGTGATATTTCTCGGTTTGTAAATGTTTTCGCAATCACAAGGGCCTTCACTTCAGCTTTTTTACGTGGTGAAAGATCGCCTTTTCTACCCATATTGAAAATAGTCCAATTACTTTTTTAAAACACTGTTAAACAAACAATCACAGTCCATAAAGCCACAGAAACACGTCCGTACCTGACTCGATTCCGATCGCGACTGATACAGGTTTGTACTTGTTTACGTTCATGTATCACTTTGTCAACACAGTGTTTGCCATATGTTAAAAATAAATACAAATATGTAGTCTACAACAATTCTTTTAAATAAAAATCAATAATATTGTAGTTTAAATATACCATTATTGCATAAAAAAACTCTTAAGAAACATAAAATTACTAAAAAAAATACAGTGCGTCTAATAATTTGGCCAGGGACTGTATATATATAAAGATGTTTAAAAATTTTATATAATTTGTTTTTTCTTTATTTTGATTTCATGCCACTTTTAAAATTGTGTTGCCATTTGGAACTGCTCTATAGTGTACTGTAAGCTAAGAAAGAGCAAAAAGAACAGTTTCTTCAAATAGTTACTATCAAAAGACTACAAAGAAAGACGTGAAATTTCATAAGATTCTACATTAGGACCCATAACGAATTCGTAACGTGGTAAACCTAATTAATAAAAGTTATTAAATGGGAAATATTGCCTAAAGCCTAATTCAATGTAACTCAGGCAATAGTCCACTAAAGTACGAAAAATGTCAGCTATGAGTTTAAGATGTTTCTGCGGAGTAAGTTACATCGCCATATACTCGTCAAGCCATATTGGCTCATATTGGGCTGGCATATTTTTAAAACGTATTTTGACTGCAGCAAAAAAATGAAATCTATTTTGCCTTTAAACGGCTCCTAAAAAAAAGTCCGTGATATACAGATCGGAAGTAAAGGTGTTCTTTTTCTAATTTCGGTACTACACTAAAAATATAAAATATTTCAGGAAATCTTTCGTAAAGAATGGATGTTTAAGCTTGTCGGTGACATAAAATTTACTCTCGGAAAACAGCAGGCACAGTGTGAACTAAGAGTGGATCCTATCCCAACTTTTTCATTTTCATATTCTTTACTGGTAGATGGAAAACCCCTAGAAAAGTTTGCTGAAAAACAGTTTGCAATCCATAAAATCATGGAGTGTTGTAGAAAATGGAAAACGATATGGAGTGGTTTTTTGTAAGTAAAAAAATATTACTAATATTTCAATAGGTTTTCATTTCTTCTTACATTTTTATAAACCATTTTGTCTAAGACAGCTTTTACAGCTTCATTCATGCTTAAATTTTGTTAAGTTTCTTGATATTTTAACTTTCGTGGCTGCTTATTACATAAACACTTTATTTTTTTAATTATGGAATTCAGATTTTTCTGACTATACATTAATCAGACAAAACACTAAGATTCTCATCTATCACGTCAAGCTGACTGCCAAATTGGAGCAATTTGTGAAACACGACAACAAAATGGTGCGACTTCAGCACAACTTTCTGACCATTCTATGGAAACTGCACTCATACTCAGCAAAATGAAAAATTCGAATTAGTTGATGTCTAGCACACATGTAGCAGGGAAATCCTAAAGCGTTGCAGGAACGATGCGTGTGCGGAAAAAGCGATTCATATTGTTCTTGAACCGCTGTAAATTGTACTCGGTGGGAAACAGACCTAGGCACATCATACCAAAGCGATAAAGTTCTCCATATAAAAGATTGCAAAGGGTTGTGAGAGGAGTGACAAGAACCTCATACGGATGTGAAGTATTAGCGCAACATGTATTCCTAGCAAGCACCGCTCTGGGAGGAATTAAAGTGGGCTACATCCATCGAACACTTTTCATGAATATACTTGTAGAATAGACTCAAGTTGCCAACAGTCCTTGGTTGTTCCGAGAAATCAAGGGGTCTGAGTCTCCAACCAGGCGAACAGCTCTCTTCTGACTAGAACCTAACAAATGCAGGAGGAGCAGAGCCCCAAAACATGAGAGTATCATTCCATTATGGTCCCAAGTTAGCGCCCAGCAAATTAAGTAGCAATACTAAAGGAATGGAGTGTCGCGACATAACTATGTTGGGTTCAGCAATGTTAACTTTTTTAGAAAAAATTACCGTCTGGATTTTTTTAGCGTTAAATTCTACTTGGTTACTGTCACCGCAAGACAGAATTCCTTTCACGTCTTTGTTAAATTGAAAGACTTTTGCTATCTGCAAATATTTGCATGAGTAGCCGATGTTCGAGCCTTTAAAGTAAATAAATAAGCGTACTGTCATCTGTAAAATTGTAGATTGGATTCCTGGCCCGTTCCAGAAGATCGGTAATGTAAAGGAGAAAGACAGTAGGAAATGGTATGAATCATCAGCTTTCATAGTGAAGGTATTAGAAAAAAAAAGCTTCAACTACCACTCGTAAAGAACGCTCTTTGAGGAAACACGAGAGCCATAAACAAAACCGTTCAGATATACCACAAGAGCGTAGCTTAGCCAATAATCCGTTATGACAAACACGATCAAATGCCTTGGATGTATCAAGTCCAACCGCTCGAGACTCTCCAAAATGATCAATTGCGTTGTTTCAAAAAATGTGTGACATAAGTTAGAAGATCTTTAGTTGATTTTTGCTTATGTATGCCATACTGACGGTCGCTAAAATATTATATCTTTCTAGATATTTTAATCCATTGATAGTCTTTTCCATAACTTTCGATATTCGGTATATTCGGTTTTCCTACATTTTTTGGGATCGGCTGAACTGTAGCATTTCCAGCAGAAAGGAAATATTTTTTCTGTAGCGTAGGTTGAAAAGTCGACAGAAAACTGGTGTTAGTTTGTTCGTGGATTGATTGATTCAGTCTACTAGAAGCCCACCCACACCAACAGATATTTAAACGCTGGCTCACACCACCATCCATCCAAAATCCAGGAGGTAGACAACACTCTCGTATCGAGATCATACCGACTCACCGCACCAGACACGAGACAGCAAAGAAATTACATAAATCACTAGGGCCCTTAAGCAAAACGGATATAAAGATCAGTCCATACGGAGAGCATTAGAAAGGCAACGCCATCCACAGACAAGGACAGAAGAACGGGACCTCAACCAAAGTAGCATACGTGAAAGGAGTTACAGATAGGATTGAAAGAGTTCTAAATTAACTAAAACATAACATAGGCACAGCATACAAACCACAAAACACTCTGACAGATATCCTGGGTGACCCCAAGGACAAGAAAAAACTGGAAAATCATGGAGTTTACAGCATCCCATGCGGAGACTGCCACAAATTGTACATGGAGTAAACAAACAAACGAATCTCCACCCGGATCCAAGAACATAAAATAAGTATCAAAAACAAACAAACAACTTCAGCTCTTTTTAGCACCATCATGATATTAGTCACAACATCAATTTTGAGGGATCTAAACAAATAGCCTCGATTTCACATTATAAAACACGTATAGTCAGGGAAAAATTGGAAATTGTAAAAGAATGGACACCTAAATAAGCCGGATGATGCACTGAATATCTCCACTACATGAAAGGAACTACTAGCTAAACCAAGGAATAACCAAAACATCGAGAAGGCAACCCAGACCCAGGCGCCAGAACCCATAATTACCACCGATACGGGCATCCAGCCGCCGAACACCGACCTATAAAAGACGGAATCACACTTCAGTTTCTCAGTTAGCTTTGAGCGGCAGCAGCAGCAGCAAGAGCACTTGAAAATGCCAAATGAGATTTTAGCAAAACGTCGGGCAAATTCATTGTTAGAAAAACGGATTGAAACCCGGTTTGATTGGAAGTGACTGCAACTTTCTTATTTTTAATGGAACCCTGTTTATTTTTTTATCAATTTCAATTCGCTTTGAAATTCTCTTTCCAATGATATATCACAAGTTAACATTTGTTTGACAGGTGATCGCCAAAAACTGATTTAAACTCTTAGAGTTAGGCGGCCATGGCGAATATACTAGCAATTGTTTTTGTTCGTTTTATCTCACTTTGGAAAGAATTTAAGACTATCCATTTATCGTGCCATTTTCGCGAGTCTAAGTGGCTCCTACAAAATTTTATGCTTTACATTCATTACAGAATTTTCTCTTTAAATAATGATCAATATACGAAATTAAGATAGGAACACATATTTTTTATTTAACCTAGTTACACACTACAGGTTTTTTGCCAACATACATCTTACAGAACTATCTAACGCCAATTGGATTTAATATTATTTTCAGAAAATAAACCGTTTTTTTTTTCTGCAATAGTGTGATATCAACAAGATCCATATTGCGGACTTAGTAGGCTGTGATAAAACAGACAAATCGAAAATCATGGTTGCTGCGTAAAAAATAATTTTTCGTTAACAAAAATGTATTCAATGGATGAAAAAGTAGACATGTTATTAATTTATGGAGAGTACAGAAAGAATAGCCGACAAGCCGCAGAGTTGTACAAGGCAAGATATCCCGATAGGAGGCCCCCACCCAACAATTATTTTTTAAGAGGAGAACAGCAGTTTAGAAGGCAACCGATTGAACCCGCTGATGTATTTATTGGTAACGAAGAGTCAGAAATCAATGTATTGGCCATTGTTCAGGTAGATCCTACAATCTCTCTAAGACATGTTGAGGAACAAACCGGTGTAAATCGTGAAACCGCTCGCCGCATTTTAAAAAAATATAAACTCAGGTCCTACAAATATCAAATAAATTTAATATTTATTTCAAAAACAGATTGCCAAAGAAGAATGGATTATTGTAATTGGTTTTTTTGCAAATATACTACCTTGATAACCATTTCATTTCAACATTCTATTTTCGGATGAATCTAGATTTACCAGTTTGGGTAACAATACTCGATATTGGGCCCAAGAACCTCCTAGAATTATGCGAGAAAGTGCCTATCAAGAAAGATTCGGCTTTAACGTGTGGTTGGATATCCTTGGCACAAGAACTATTGGTCTTATTATATTTGATGGTGCGTTAAATGGAGAAAGATATTTGGAATTCATTCAAAATAATTTTTTAGAAACTTTATCTTTCAATCGGGGAGACATTATTCTCCAACAGGATGGCGCTCCAGCCCACAATAGTAGAAATGTAGTAAAACTACTTGAATCAAAGATTTGGTGCAAATTGGTTACGTACCAATGGGACCTAATAAGTGGCCTGCAAGATCGCCAGATCTTACACCTCTTAATTTTTTATATGGAACCATCTAAAAGAAAAAGTTTACAAAAATCCACCAACAGACAGAAATGATTTAGAAATGCGCTTAAGAAGAGCAGTAAATCAAATAGTTTTACCTATTTATTTTTATTGTGTTACTTAGTTAAAATATTACTTTTTTCTAATATTAATTAATTACAAGTATCGGTTTTGTTGTGTTATTCTTATTATTAAACGTTTTGGTTTTATTATTTGCATTTAAATATTTATTTAATAAACAGGTTTCTTATTTTCTGAAAATAATAATAAATTCAACTGGCGTTAGATAGTTCTATTAGATGCCTGTTGGCAAAAAACCTGTAATGTGTAACCAGGGTAAATAAAAAAAATATATGTTCTTATCTTAATTTCGGTGATATTGAACATTATTTAAAGAAAAAATTCTATAACTGAATGTAAAGCATAAAATTTTGTAGGAGCCACTTAGACTCGCGAAAAATGGCATAATAAATGGATAGTCTTAAATTCTTTCCAAAGTGAGATAAAACGAACAAAAACAATTGCTAGTATATCCGCCATTGCCGCCTAAGTATAAGAGTTTAAATCAGTTTTTACCAGTCACGTATCAATTGAATCGAATCGAATTGAAATTGATAGAAAAATATACAGGGTTCCATTAAAAATAAGAAAGTTGCAGTCACTTCCAGTCAAACCGGAAGTAGTTAACAATATTTTTTAAGTGATAAAAAAGCCTAATAATTTTCCATTCTGATATCTAAAAATGCAAATATATAACTTTCAAAATAAAAAAATTACAGGGTGTTACATGTTGGCTGTGTCACTATATATATATATATATATATATATATATATATATATATATATATATATATATATATATATATATATATATATATACCATATATAATTCTGTCAGGTAACGACTTAACACGTCAAAAAATGATTTATTGATGAAAACGTTAATCGATGGATAGACAAAAGAGGTGCTTAGAAAAAGAACAAGGAGTTCCAATCTTACGCCACTCGATTTTTTTTTTATGGTCATTTGAAAACCAAAGTTAACCGAAATCGACCTGAAACTGTAGAAGATTTACCACAAAGAATTCAATATTGAGTAGCAAAGATCACCCCGGATTCACTGCAAAATTCTGTTCAGGCTTTTTATGACAGATTGGGTCACTGTCGCTGTTAACGGTAACCATTTTGAGCAATTGTTACTTTAAAAATAAACTAAAGTATTTATTAACAGTTTTTTGTTTTTTTTTTTATTTTAAATGACATTAATTTCAAAACAGTTCAATTTAGACAGACAAAAATAAAATAATATACAGGGCTTTCCATTTAAAAAAAATTTAGATGGCGTAATTTCTTCGAACTGACAGTTCAAAACATTTTATTGTCAACGTCAGCATGTGTGCCGTATTACACCTTATAACTTTTATTTAAATATTTTTTTGATACACTGATTAATAAATGCTGTGGAGTCGTTATTCCATACACATGAGGCACCCTGTATATATGTATGTATTTATGTATATATGTATATATGTATGTATATATATATATATATATATATATATATATATATATATATATATATATATATATATATATATATTTATAGGTATAGGTGGTAGGAGGGAAATGAAATACCTCCCGCGGATCAAACAGGCACTGCAGCGTCTGACTCAGAGTGGGCGGCTGCAAACAGCGACGGTCCCTCAGGTTAGAGAGAGAATCCTTCAGTCACTGAGACCAACATGGTGTTTTAGGGCCAAACCCCTCTCAGATGGATGGATACAAAGAAACACAAAAGGCCCCCAGCCCCCGCGGTTCGACTAACCCTGACCAAGGCAGCGGCCAGACAAGTTACCGAATGGGAGAGTGGTGCTGCCAACTATATATAGCTACTTATAACGCTAGGTTATTAGAAAACGAGGAAAGGCTAATTGAACTGGAGTACGAGCTCAACAAGATAAGGGAATATCGGAAGTAATAAGGAAAGGAGGGGACTGCCTAAGGCTAAATTCGGGACACGTCCTGTTCTGCAGGAGAAATGAACAAAACAATACCGGCGGCGTAGGAATCCTGGTTCATAAATGTTTAACTCCTAAAATACAGACACCGATAGCAATATCAGACAGGGTAATATACATCACCATAAGAATTACTTCCAACATAACGATAAAAAAATAAGGGGGGGGGAGGGAGAGGGGGAGAGAGGGCGACAGGAAGAGAGGGAGAGAGGATGAGAGGGGGGAGAGAGGGAGGGAGGGGAGGGAGGGGAGAGAGCGGGGAGAGAGGGGGGAGAGAGAGACATATATATGCATTTCAGTTTTCGGTACGGTTTATTGTATCTTACCAGGATGTTACGCCAGTACGGGAGTAAGTACTCGATTTTCTGATCTCTTGTTTGTCGATTCTATCTCGACTCATGAACCCTACTACGGCAAAAAGGGTGTCGAGATGGATTGACAAATAAGGGAAGAGTGGGTCGACTGCTAAAATACGGACCTTGTCCGTTTTCAGTAGTTTTATATTACATTACGAGTTGTATTATTAAAAGATTATAGAGCTACGACGGTACAGGCTAACATAGCCGCTAGAATCTAAAAAAAGTATAATTTTATTTAGGAGGTGAGAAACGAAAAATCGAAATTTAGAAAACAAGGAACATCCTATAATGTTTATATATTTTTTCAGCAAAACAAACCTTAGATTTATGGATAAATGGTCAGAATGTAACACCAGAAATAGGTTTTGTTGAAGATGGTACCGAAATTAGGTTTAGTATGGAAGATTCGAACGCTGTCATACGATCCACAGTTCCGGAAGGGAATAAAGAAATAATTTATAATCTTTTTGTTGGAGATAAGTTAATATTCGATGACAACAATAATAAATAGTCAATTTATCAGGGTTTGTTTTAATTTTTTATAAGAAAGAAATATATTTCATTATTCATTTATGTCATTTTAAGAACCACTTATGATGTTTCGGCATTAACGCAACTTGTTCACGCGATAAATGCTGCGTGTGATGGCATCGAGTAACATATTGTTTTGGAGTATTTTCCTTATTCACGTTGTTACTACATACGATAAAATCGTACAAAGGCAAATATTTTGTTTTCTGGATAATTTGTACTGGTGAAAAAATGTTGCAGCAACTAATCGCGTCGAATTCCATTAATGTTCGAAGACCTTTAGGATAAAATCTGTAGTGAGAGTTAAATTGTTAAATAATTACTCAAAAAACATAGAAATCTTTACACAATGCCAACTGCAGGTAAATCACACAGCTTCAGCACAATGTCTTCAATGAGGAATCTGTATGACATGACATTATATTAAACATACCCCTGTGTCCACTGAAAAAGTATATTTGTGAAAAACGATGTGACCTGTGATGGTTGGTTGGTTGTAGGCGATTGTGCCTGTTTATGTACTGCAGGCTTATTGTGCTCCCTTCTCTTGGTTACATCAGCATCATCCCTTTAAGGTTTATTACCTTCCTTCCAAGCCATTCATGTGGTAATTTATTCACCACGATGTAGATCTGCGAACAGTTTGTGTCTGTCCCAAGTTAAAGCCACTTATTCATTTAGGATGTGAATAGAGGTTTCTTCTTCGTCACCACATAGTCTGCATGTCGTTGGACCATTGTGGACAGCCATTTTCTATAAATGTTTCCTCAAACGACAGTGGCTGGTAATCAGTCCCACCACTAGTTTGGTCTGGGCCCTTGTTAAACAAAGGACGTCAGTTGTTAGTTTCTTTGTGAGGCCGCCAATCTCGTCCCTCGTATGTCTTTGGCCAGATGTTGCGAGCTAACTATCTAGATATTTCTGATGTAACCATCTGTCGATTGTCATTTTACTACCTGTTTTGGTATACCAAATGCTAGTTTTAGACCCCGATATAGTTTTGTAGTCCCTAATCTTGCTAATTCGTCCGGTTTTTCATTACCTTTTATCTCCGAATATCCTGAAATCCACAGTAGTTCAACCCTGTTGTTCCGAAAAGTTAGCTCTAACAGGTGAAGTTTACATTTCATCGTGATCTTGGAGTTGACCTAATATTCAATGAAAGCCATTAGAACAGCTGGACTGATAGAATATTTATTTCTTGGTTGCAGTAGTCCCGTCTAATATTCTCGCACTTGTATTGCTTGACTTGCTGCCTGGTATATTATGGCATTTGTCCGTAATCGAATACTGAAGCTACCCTTGAACTTTTCTGCATATATACCAGCGTCTACTCGGCTCGAAGTTTTTAACCTATCTGTGTAAAAGACCATACCTCCTACACAGATTTGAATCGCATCCCATTCTATACAGTTTTTCGAAATTATACGATGTTGTTATATAGTCAGATTGTATATTCAAGAGTTTGTCGTTGATTAGATCTATAACTCTTGCATGCCTAAATTACATAGGCAGTTGTTCCCATTCTCTATTTGTTCTCACTCTATAGGAGCTATCTATAGCCTCACTTTTTATGTATATATCTAGGGGTATTAGCCCTATAATTATTTCCATAGCTGTGGTGGAGCTGCTACTTACAACCTCGGTGGAACATAAGCAAGCCGACTTCTGCAGCAGATTTAGCTCCGCGGTTGTCGTTCTCTTCTGTTTTTGTCTATCATACTGCAGTTCCGTATGTAGCTATGGGTCTGATGACCGTGACGTTAGTAAAGCACCATTTCTGATTAAAAGTTTCGGGTTTTCTCAAACATGCTCCTGCATTTCATGAGACACCTCTCTGCTTTATGGACGTTTGTAATTAAGGAAAAAACGGCAATTTCACAACACTGTTAGCCAAAGGGCGCAGAGAAGATATTTGAGGCGTGGCCTTGCAAAACTCACAATATCTGTTTTTTACATAAATTTAGATGGCGGTGGATTCTGATAATATCCACGATCTCGAATGACACAACATATTGTCGACGCCCCAAAACTCGTTTTATCCCTGTTAAAAACTTGTTTATAATACACGTGTCGCTGTAAAACTCACTATATTTCACTGTTCTGACGGTGCAAAACTAACTATATTCTTAGAGCCAATGAGATTGCTAGAAATGTTCACATGACCAGTGAAGGCCATATTGCGATTAGAAAGGATATGCTTCTTTGTTCAGTTTTTTTGAAGGTATAGCGTGGCGTAATTATTTTTTTTTCAAATGATTTATTTAAATATATAAATAACAAAATAACACGTTTAATAATGGAAAGCTTGGTAAAGCCAGCTGAACCAAGAAAGGCGAGAAAATCTCCAAAGGATCCATCCAAATGGAAAAGGTCTTGAAAAAGTTCAGAGGTAAGACTATTTTTTTTATCGTTCACCTCCTTGTCTGATTAGGGATTTTATCCTTTTTCCATATCCTAACGATATCCAGGATGTCGTAATACCCATCAACGTTGTCCAAGTGCCGAAACATACATTTTTGTATTTCACAGTACCTTTTAGACAACATGGTAGTGCTGCCTCGGAACCTATTGCATTTCTGCGAACAACTACTACCAATGTACGTGGCCAGGCGAAATATACTTAAATAAAGTAATAAATAAGTATACCGACCTGCGGGATTGAACTGTCGACCATCTGTACCATAACCAAGGTATTAAGCCACGGAGGCACGGGCCGCCACTAGTTTCAGTTGTTATCAACAATTTTGTATGTTTTTGTTTATTAGAAAGTTAACACTCTTAAACCATAAAAACTTCACATTATTTTTACAATCTCCTTACTGCTCTTCGACTTTTAAACACCGTGGTCTAGTCAACAAACGTAGGTACCTACCTAGCTTGTTTCTCTATTTATATTACCTATGTAATTCACCACTTTGAAAATTTACTAAAACGAGAGTACTTTTTTTAAGTTTTAGACATTCTCCAAAAGGTCTCCCGAATTCCCTACTTGTGGTCATCACCTTATTAAGAAGAGCAAAAGCATCAGCATGACATTGACTATGAAATATCAAAGAATTTCATAGCCAGTTTTATTCCCATCGAGATAAGGTTCAGCAGGATGCTTTCATTTTAAAATACATCCAGGCCTTCGAAATGAAAAAAGGACGACCACTTAAGAAAGTTGTTTCTTCAAAAACTGTCAGCACCCAGTTTTTTGTTAGAAAATATGGAATGATTCGTGTATGTCAGAAAAAATTCGTGAAAATTTTGCAAATTTCACCATTTCGAGTCAAGCTTCTAGCGAAGAAACTCCTAAGAACTGGAACGTTGCCTGTTGAGACAGGAGGAGAGGCAAGAATCAATGAAGTCAATGTAAGAAAAAAAGCAGCAGCTTCATTGAAAATATATCTTGTGTTGAAAGTCACCATTCTCGTGGTAAGTTGGTTCAAAGGCATTATGTATCAGGCGACTTAAATCAGCAGAAACTTTGACGCATGTACTTTCAAGAGCCCGAAATGAAAGTCGGGAAAAGGTTTTTTTTTTAAAAAAAAAATTAAACTAGAATACAATATTGGCTTTGAATTTTCAGTAACTGACGCCTGCTCAACATGCATAGAATTAAAGATGAGGGGCTAAAGTCTATTTTAGAAAATTAAAAGAAGAAAAAAGATGGCTTATTAACGTTGTCATGTGATGGCCAAAAAAATCTCGTTTTGCCCAAGGTGCAGGATCAGAGTGCATATTACAGCACACAGCTGTGCGTGTACAATTTCACCATAGTGATTGGGTCTTCCAAAAGCGCTCTTACATCTGCTAATGTTTTTTGTTACATATGGATGGAGCACGAGCACAGAAAGAGTTCTAACGAAATTTCCTCAACAGTTTTTCACCTCCTGACACAATTAGACTTGGCTTTGTTTTCAAAAATTAGACTCTGTGCTGATGGATGTGGAAGCCAGAATAAAAATCCCATCATGACGGCTATGCTAATGTATTTTTTTTAGAAGAGCAATAAACCACATCAATTCCATTGAACTCATTTTTTCGGTCACTGGCCCCCGATTTCTACCACCTGATCGAGTTTTGGCTTGGACAGAAACAAAGTTGAGACATCTGCCAGTTATTATCAAACCTTCAGAATATCATCCACTTTTCTCCGAACGCAGCTCAGTTTTTAAACTCGGGAAAGATGTCCAGGTATATGACTGGGGAAGCTTGAACACAGTCTACTTCAAGAAGCTTGGCGATTGATATTTCAAGTTCAGCGAGCCTAAGCGCTTTATATTTAAAAAATTCTCACAGAGTGTATCTCTAAAAGGAGAGTATATCTACAATACAGACACAGGTCAGTTTAAGTGCGTTACAAAGCGGGGCATCAGGATGTTAACCACTCAGCTGTGGAACGCCTGTGCAACCAGCAACACTTAATAATCTTAAACAACTGCTATGCAAACATTTTGAAAACGAATGGCGTAAACCAGAAGAGTGCGAGTTTTACTTATCTACTGTTGACAATGTAGTACTTGGAGATGATACAGGTCAAGTTGATGATTATTGTGAAGATCATGAGGAGAACTGTTCTTTGAGAGTCTAAATAAGCTGTTTTATTTAAATTTTAATTTTTTTTCTTTACATACTTAACTTTTTTAACTTTATTAATTCAACTTTTATTTGTGAACATAAACTAATAATAATCATAATAAAACAATTGGTGCTTAATTAATTAATAACCAGTCTGCCAGGAAAGGGTTTTCCTGTTTGGGTTGAGCCGCTGCAAAAATGCTAATATCCCTCACGAGCCACTGCAAAACTATCAGTATCCCAACTGTCGCAAAACTCACTATATCTAAACTTTGAAGCGTTATAATTAATAATAATAACCGATCAAGTGCAAGTTGAACTTGCGCAATTAGTGTTCCGTACGTTGATTACTTTTAAAATAAAATTTTTTGTTACGGAGGTAAAAAATGATCAATGATTTCCCAAAACACACCTAAAATGAGTTTTTAACAAAGTTTGTTTCCGATTTTTACTGAAAACGGATGACCTTGAAAGTTTTGCTTTTTTATATACCATGAGGAATATTCCGGATATTTTCAAAATTTTTTTGATCAGTACTTTTCGACATAGGGGGGGAAGCGATTTTTCGTGATCTTGTAAAAATAATACAAAGAAAAGTGTGCGCAAGTATTACATTATATATATATTTTTGAACTCCTGTTTTTACAAGCTTTCATTTGATACCCCACTCAATGACCTAGTAAAAAAAATTTTTTCTCACTTCCGAGTTCATCCCCAAAACTAACCCCTTAAGTCAAAATTTAACTTTCAAAACTACACGGCTCTGATGAGGCTATCAATTACTATATTAGTACCAACTTTCTGTGTCAAATAGTTTCGGAGAAAATTGGGTATGACAGACGGACGGACACCGAAGTGTGTTCCGTACGGAACACTAAAAATCAACATTTCCGTATATTTTTTTTATTTAGAGCTGCTTTATGGGTCAATAGACTGATTTCAAAAAAACACCGTGGCCTTTTCGAGGCTCAGAAGCTTAGAAACTGTTTTTTTGTGATAACTGAAAAGGCAAAAAAATGGATATTGGGAGTTTTGTAATGTCACACCTCATTCATAGCAACGAGAATTGGGCGGAATTAGCAATTATCAATCAAAACAGACAATTAATCTCGCCAAATTTTGTTGCTTGAATTGATCGGTATTTTTAATCCAGCAAAATTCCCGGTGCTCTGTCTTCCCCACACTCTTTTATTTATAGTGTTGTAAAATGGCATTTTTTTCTTAATCACAAACGCCCATTGTGGTTTTTGTAATTTGTTTGTTCGACGTTAAGTTCGTGTCAAGTGTCAAGCACAGATATTTGTATTCATTAACGGTTTTTATCCGTTCTCCGAAGATACTCGGGTTATTATAATTGCCATGGTTTTTTCTTTTTGTGAACAGTATAACAGCAAACTTGGCAGTGTTGACTTTTAGGTTTACACCGACCCTATCTATTATTCAGTGCTCTTTGCATGAGCTCTATCACAGTGCGATATCGTTCCCTTGGATGAGTATAATTATATCTTCAGCAAATCCCTGGGCATCAAAGCCCTGTGAGTTTAGTCCAAGTCAGCAGCTCATCCACCACGAGGAGTGGCGATAGCATTCTTCCCTATGGGCATCCCTGGGTCGCCTCTGCTTCTAAGGTGTCTCCATGTAACTTGGCTTTTATTGGCGGATAAAAAAAAGTATGTTGTTTATCCACTTGCTTATGATGTCATCCCTACCACCTATTTCCAAGGCTGTAATTAATGGCATTGTCAAAAACCCTCTGTATGTCAATGAAAACGCCCAGGGAAACCTCCTTGTGGTACAGCGATAATTCGACCCTCAGTATGAGATTGTATAAAGCTGTCTCACAAAATTTCCCTGGCTGATAGGCATGTTCACGTTTATGTAGAAGCTTTTCTGGAAGTGCCCCCTCTGTTATATGCTCATCTATAAATTGTTTCAACATTTTTAGAAAAAAAGACGAAAGGCTGAAAGGTCGATATGCCTTCGGTTCAGTTTTGAATCACGTCCAGGTTTAGCAGTGAAGCTCTTTTGGCCTTAGGGCAAAGGTACAGTTGTGTCTGAGCTACCTCCAGTTGTTGAATTGCCATTCGTGGAAAATGCACCTGGAGAAGCATTTCAAGGGTCTCCTTTCCTGATGTAGTGTACTCTTATAATGGCTGCTTTATCGTGCCAACCAAGTTTAAGTTGTCTTTTAAGAGGATCTTTTTGAAGCGTGCTGCTTGACTCCACAGAACTTCTACCATGAGTTTCTCTTCGTCTTCCTGTAAATGACTGAGAGTACCTAGCCCATTCGCCTGAGATTTTTTGCTCTGTTGAATAGTTTCCTAACACTTTCTCCAATTCGCTAGGTGTCCATTTCTTGGACAGTTACAGCCCAAAGGATAGTTTTCATCAAAAACAGTGTTGAGGGCACCTTGAAGTTGATCAGCGTATAAATCGATGTCCACCATATTCCGAAGGTTAGTTGGGATGGAAGCCCGGCCATGTTTAAGATGACTTCCATAGAATTCCCATACAGTTTTCAATCGATTTCATTAAGTTGTTAATGGTCCTATCAAAATCGCGAAGTATAAACTAGTATGTTTCTGTAGTCAGACACCTAAGACAAAGTTCAGCACCCCCGACGATTCATTTGATACTTGCCACTTTTCTACCCTGTCGTGAATAGACAAAATGATTACTGTTATATCGGTAACTACCCTCCTTTTTGCCGGTAAGTTATTACTAACCCGTGATGCTTTAACCATCTAGTGGTCAAGCAATCTAAAGCTAATTATGATGTAGTCGGTGCGGTACACGATAATTTAGAGCCGCTGCAATTCATAAACTAACATGTAGCTATATGTCCCCTAATCGTAGCGACTAAAAATATAGTAAGGTTCTGGACACAGGGTGGTTGAGGTAATACTTTATTAAGATTCAGTTGTTCAGTAATAATTTTCAAAGAATTGTAAGTCAACCGATCACTGTGCGAAGAACATTAGCGCGGATGTATTGAAACTGCACGACATATCGTTTGTGAGAAATAGCGCTGCATAGCCTTGTTGATAAGTTGCATCAATGTATTTCAAACTCACGAATTGAATGAATAGATTAGATATAAGAGTTTATTTTTTTCTTCTATTTAGCAGGCAATAAAACAAGAGCTTTTCGTAAATGAATATTTTTTTTTATTCTGATACAAATAATTAAATCATGCAACTACAAAAATACAATTTACCCAATCTAATTTTCGCTTGAGATATTAATTAAATTTATATTGTATGTGTAGATTTTAAATGTGTAAAAATGAAAAAACAGCAAGCAATAACCTGTTAATATAGGCAAAATTTATCACACAGTATTTATATTTTGGGTTAGCAAACGGACCCCAAAAACTGAAAGGATGCTGAATACTGTGTTTCTAGTTACATTAATAATTCTTTTCACAAGAGTGCAAATTTCAGCTCGTTTTTTTTTTTAAAGAGTTTTTTTTATAGTAGCTAAAATTATACATTTGTTACTAAACATTATAGTTTTTTTCTTCTAATAGGAGTATTGGTACATATTTCTAGTGTTGTAATAGTAGTACTGCCTTACTGAACATACCCAGTTAATAAATATAATTTTTTATCGTACAGGGTACTCCTAATAAAATAAAATTTATGAAAATTTACATTTTTTCAAGCAAGTTTAAAATATTATAATTTATGATAAATAAACACATTACCAAATGATAATACAAAACCAAGAAGGAAATTAAAATAATAGTAACAAATAGCATTTTTTTTATTGAAAGTTGTGTATACATATATAGTGGACTAGGATTACCAAAAAGAAATAAAATTCCTTATACGGACAATGCGTTATACATGAGTTTTCGTTTGGGCGTACTGCTAAGTATATAATAAAAGCAAATATATATTTTTCTAGACTTCCGACAAAATAACAAAAACATGTAAAAATACATCTTTAAGAAATAAAAATAGTTTATGAAAACATGTTCATTATACACATCATAATAGGTATTTTCAGTGTTCCGTACGAAACACATATAAGATCACTTCGGTGTCTGTATGTCTGTCCGTCTGTCTGTCACACCCGATTTTCTCCGAAACTATTTGACATAGAAAGTTGAAATTTGGTACTAATATAAGAATTGATGGCCTCCTCAGAGCCATGTAGTTTTGAAAGTTAAATTTTGACTTAAGGGGCTAGTTTTGGAGGGTGTAATCGGAAGTGAAAAAATTTTTTTTACTAGGTCATCGAGTGTGATGTCAAATGAAAGCTTGTGAAAACGCGAATGCGTAATCGGCTTCGTTAAAGGTGTTAATCTTACCCTGTGAGATTATTTTCTTTTCGACGTCATTAGATGTAATTAAATATTTTTTTGCACTAGCTACATAACTAACAATTTAAATTTTGTTTCATTCTTGATCATATCGACAAAATTGTGTAGTTTCAAAACAGAACAGTACCATGACCGGCGCTGTTTATAAACACTTATTGACCCTGGATATATCCAATTTACAGGTTTGTATGTTTTCAGACATTTAGATCTAAAGAGAATCTTTAAGTATTTTGTTAAAAATTTCCTTATGGACAAATTTAATTTCGCTAAAAGGCGATGTTTAGCAATACACAATACATTTACACAACACTATATGTTGTAAAAAATTTGTAATCTAGAAAATCTCGTTTTTTTGACATTTAATTTTTTTTAGTGCATTTTAAAAGTGAAAACAAATTCACAAGTTATTTCTCCTTACAAATACAACTTGTTAAATAAATATCAAGTATTATATGTGTATCAAATTTGAAATCGACATATTATTTCGTTCGAGAGTTATCGTGCCAACAAACAGTCAGAAGTGATACCGTAAATTCTTTCTAAATACTAATCTCCAAAATAATCTACCCTCGTGTAGTCAGAGATCGTACGCTTTTTTTTTTAGAGTAAGCTACAATCATGTCATGATGAATGCATTAATGAAATATGCTTAGTTATCATGGCATCTCCACAGATTCAGATGTAAACATACCTGACCTCTATTGTTAAGTCATTCTTAACATGAGTAAACTTACAATGAATGTTCCAGTGACTAGCCCCTTTATTCAATTTAATTTACAAGACTAAAATTGAAAAAAATGCAAAGCTCAATGAAATGATTGTAGATCATTTTTATTTTGAGCACAATGACATATCCATTTTAAAGTTATTATGATGTCTTATTTGTGCACGTGTTTCAACAGTGAAATAATTTAGGTATATATGTCACAATTTTAAAAAAAATTACCCAAACTTTTACTTCTTTTATTACTGATTTTAGAAAAAATAAATAGTACAAAATTCATTCAACTATTTTTTTATATTAACAAGGTGCACTAAAAATATGAATTACCGCAAAAGCATATTTTTTAAATAGAATAGCCTTGAATTAGGAAATACCTTGTACTTAAATTGAGTAGTTTCCGAGCCACTGACATCTAAAAAAGTGCATTTTGTACACTTTATCGCCCTTATTTACAACCAAAAACTCAGCATATATTTGCAAAACATTTTTACAAAAAGCACTTTTTTGATTTTTACAGATTTTAAAGTAAATTTTCAACAAATTTGTTTCCACACTATAGGATTTATTTATTTTGACAGCATTTGCGTTATGTGTTCAGAGACAGATATGACATCTGTGATATTATTCTAAAGGATATATCAATTTTTATTTCTACATTTGAAACTTAAATGTCATTAGATTTGGCTCAATAGTTCTATATTGGTTCTGCCAAATTAATAAGTATTTAAAAAAAAACAATCTTAGATCAGTATTAGATAACATACAAATTCATTAAAAAGGTTTAAGGGGGTAAACTCGATCTAGTCCCCTTGGAGTCTGTAACTCCAGGTTAATCAGTTGCATTTTAATTTTGACAAAATGATATTTTTTATGGTAAATGTCTATGTAAGAATATGTAAAATAAAAACCCAATTAATACCTGGAGAAGGTCACAGAAATAATGGTTTCTCAAACTTTAATGCAATTATTTTTATTGGTTTAATAATATATTAAAACTGTTTTCTGAATCTTATGCCGTTTAACTTCAAATGGGTTTTCTTAATGTAGAGTCCAATTTTTTTCTTAATTTTTACGGAATTTTTCTACTATCGGTAATATTGTTATTAAATTATAAATTTAAAAAATAATAAAAAATTATATAATTTTTTATTATTTCAACCGTGTTTGGCACGACTGACTGTTGGCTAAGCTACGCTCTTATGGAATGTCTAAAAAGTTCTGTTTGGGGCTCCCATGTTTCCTCAGAGAGCGTTCTCGAGTGGTGGTCGACGGATTTTTTTCTAACACCTTCACTATCAACGCCGGTGTGTCCCAAGGCTCCATACTGTCTCCTACTCTCTTCCTCATTTACATCAACGATCTGCTAGAAAAGACCGAGAATCCAATCTACAGCTTTGCAGATGACAGTACGCTTATCTCTTCATTCACTTTGAACGCCCGGACATCGGCTGATCAGGCGAATATCCGCAGACAGCAGGAGGTCGTTCAACTTAACGAAGACCTGAAGAAATTCTATCTTGGGATGCCAGTAACCAAGTGGAATTTAAAGCTACAAAAATCCAGGCGGCAGTTTTTTTCTAAAAAAGTTAACGTTGCTGAACCCGACATAGTCATGTCGGGGCACTCCATTCCCGTAGCATCGTCACTCAATTTGTTGGGCGTTAATTTGGGAGCACAATATGTCCTGGCATGAACATGTTGCAGGCATAGCAAGGAGAGCTTGTCAAAAGTTGGGAATATTATTTCAAACCAGAAAGCTTTACACTCCACAACAACTGTTAATTCTTTACAAAGCTCAAATTCGAACAACTATGGAATACTGCTCCCATGTTTGCGGCTCCGCTCTCAAACACACACTGCCTTTGTTGGATTCTGTTCAGAGAAGAACTGTTAGTCTGATTGGAGACCCGGAACTGACCGGTGGCCTTGATGCGCTGGAACATCGAAGAACGGTTGGCGCCTTGAGTCTGTTCTACAAGTATTTTCATGGAAAGTGTTTGAAGGATGTAGCCCACATATTTCCTCCCAGAGCGGTACATGTTAGAAATACACGTCGAAGTAATACTTCACATCCGTATGAGGGTCAGCTTGTGATTCCGCGTACAACGCTTTTCAAGCAGTCATATGGAGAAATATGGGAACATTTTGCTCAAGGCTGTGTTTCAAACCGAGTACAATTTACAGCGATTCAAGAACAAGGTGAATTGCTTTTTCCGCACACATGCCGCTCCTGGAGCGCTTTAGGGACTTCCCTGCAGCACGTGTGCTAGACCCATAAAAAAAAAAATAATAATTTGGCAAGAGGTTATTAAATTTAGAGGTTGACTACAAAATTTTGTCAGAACACAAAATAAGAATAAACTAGCAAGATCTTAAAAACGTACTAGTAATACTATTTTTACTTATGTCTT
Source organism: Pachyrhynchus sulphureomaculatus (assembly GCA_019049505.1). Lineage (NCBI taxonomy): Eukaryota > Metazoa > Arthropoda > Insecta > Coleoptera > Curculionidae > Pachyrhynchus > Pachyrhynchus sulphureomaculatus. The sequence goes on from CM032446.1 coordinate 144,196,724, forward strand.
CACAGTGATGCAGATTTTTTCAAATTTTGGAGTTTTTACTTACAGAAAATATGTACTACGAATTAATGAAAATTTATGTTTTTGAATGACTTTTAGCTGCACAAAACATTATCTATGTTTATTTTCTTGAACTATAAATACTGTTTATATCTACTTTTTACACTGACTAATAAAATCAAAGTGTATTGATATAAATTTTTTAGAGATGTTGATAGGGTTAACAGAGAGGTATTTGTCAGCCTAAAGACTTGACCATGACTCGAAATATTTAAAAAAAAAATAGAATTTACTTCAATCAACTTAAAGTCGTAATTGTCAAATTAGATTGGTATTAAAATAAACATTTTTGGTAAAGCTGTGTTAAAAATAATAATAAAAGCTTTAACAATTTCCTAATTTAAAATAAATTCGTTACATTTATACCTTAATTAAAATAAAATATTAGTGCAAAAGTTTCAAAAAAAAAGAAGTTCTTAGCGTCTACTACGAAATAACAATACAATTTCATTTATTTTTATATCCCACTATCTGCGCAGTTAATTAATTGCTATAATTTTTATTTTGAAAAAATGTGTTGTAAGTTATTTCTGTTTAGTAATGGCGCAAAAATTTAAACATGACTAAAATAATAACCCCCACAATCAGAACATTTTACCCTTTTAACTCTAAAACCAGCAGAATGGCGTAATCGTATATTTTCAGACTCTTTTTTTTGTTCATTGTTTATAGATAAACTTTGTAAACGAAGCAACGATAAACCTGAAAAATTCCTCTAGAATGACCTTATTAAGAGTGTCTCCAGAGTAACTACTCAAAACGACAAATTCGAAAAGTTGTAATGTACGCTTAGCATATAAAGGATTTACATAATCAAAAATTTTGTTGTAATACTTTTTGTCGTTAGTTTTCCTATAACTTTTGTAATTGTCTTCCAAGTTATCTACTAATTGGCTAAAGAAAGAAATAGCTATACGTAAAAATTGCGAATACAGAGAGTTTTTTGGAAAAATTTTACTTATTTCCTCCACAATAGGTACGGATAATTTTGAGAAAGTATATCGTATAGCTATACGAGTGGCTTGCAATAATTTTGATAGAACGTACCTGCGTAAATATGGCAATAACCGAGTAGTTAATCCTATGATTTGGTTAAGGTTGACACCTGTAGTATCAACGCCACAAGCTGATAAGATATCATTAATAACTGTCTTAAAAGAAGCATTATAGTTAGTAGTATTATTGGTATTTATAGGTTGATCAGTAAGGTGTTGCTGAGATAAAGCAGTAAGGAATGTCTCCGTGTGCTTTTTATTCAAACCTAAAAATTTGTTCATATCGACAGCAATACCACCTAGTTTAATTTGGCCACCATCAGCAGAAAATCTTATGCCTGCACGATTCATTGCTTTATTGTTACGCGTCAAGGCTGCAAAAACTTCATCTTTATTTTGAATGTTTCGAATTGCCGATATTACTTCCGCTCTACCTCTTGTGCTGTCACCTTGAGTTCTCATCGTCTCCTTCAATAATTTATTAAAGGTTTTTCTAAAAATTAAGAAAATGATAAATATAAAATTCGTTTTTGATTAAGTCACAAAAAATAAAATCGCACGAATAAGGGTTACGGAAAAGCATAAATCTAGTCACTTTCAGTATTGTTGCTGATTTCTAATATAGAACGTATCCCTAATTCAAATGTAGGCCGGATTATTTCCATTTACTTTTGCACTCCTCAAGAATACATATTTTTTTTTTTTTTTTTGCTATAACCCGTTAAACGTTTTAAATTATGGCGATTGTTGGCTTACCTGTGTCTATTACTTCTCAAGGAATCTTGGTAGTCTTGTAAAACTCTGGCCTGTGTTTCGTCAATAATTGTTTGGGCGCCTTTAAAATTGAAAACGGCATGTCCAAAAAATAAAACAGACGTACTTAACTGAAGAATAGTCAACGCAGAAGGAGCACGATTTTCGTTGTACCATTGGTCCAACACTTCATATCCGGAATTGGCGAGACAAGCGCCACTTGCGCCGATATTTACAACGCCAACTGTATTTACAAAGTAGGTGACACCCTGTAAAAAAAAAAATTATTAATATTAGCTTTTAAAGTGCTAGACGACTGCAAGCAGTAAGAGTATATAACATTTTTAAAATAAAGGTTACGCGGAACATCCTAAATTGAGTAACAAACAATTTTATAGATCTTCACATATTATTATTAGTCTCACGTAATGTTATGTAATTTAACTTATTACCAGTACACTTGGCTCCTCAATAAAAACTTCTTTTTTTTATGGGTCTAGCACACGTGCTGCAAGCAAGTCCCTAAAGCGCTCCAGGAGCGGCATGTGTGCGGAAAAAGCGATTCACGTTGTTCTTGAATCGCTGTAAATTGTACTCGATGGGAAACACGGCGTTTAGCAAATTATTCCCAAGGGATGATGTTCTCCATATAAAAGACTGCTTGAAAAGCGTTGTATGAGGAGTAACAAGCTGAACGTCATACAGATGTGAAGTATTAGCGCGACGTGATTTCTAACATGCACCGCTCTAGGAGGAATTAAGCGGGCTACATCCTTCGAACTCTTTCCATGAAAATACTTGTAGAGCAGACTCAAGTCACCAACCGTTCTTCGATGTTCCAGCGAATCAAGACCGCCGGTCAGTTCCGGGTCTCCAATCAGACGAACAGGTCTTCTTTGAACAGAATCCAACAAATGCAGTGTATGTTTGGGAGCGGAGCCTCAAACATGAGAGCAGTATTCCATAGTTGGTCGAATTTGAGCTTTGTAAAGAATTAACAGTTGTTGTGGAGTGTAAAGCTTTCTGGTTCGAAATAATATTCTCAACTTCTGAGAAGTCCTCCTTGCTATGCCTGCAACATGTTCATGCCAGGACATATTTGCTCCCAAACTAACGCTCAACAAATTGAGTGACGATGCTAGGGGAAAGGAGTGTCCCGACATAACCATGTCGGGTTCAGCAACGTTAACTTTTTTAGAAAAAACTGCCGCCTGGGTTTTTGTAGCGTTAAATTCCACTTGGTTACTATCACCCGAAGATAGAATTTCTTCCAGGTTTTGTTAAGTTGAACAACCTCTTGCTGTCTGCGGATATTCGTCTGAGTAGCCGATGTCCGAGCGTTCAAAGTGAATGAAGAGATAGGCGTACTGTCATCTGCAAAGCTGTAGATTGGATTCACGGTCTTTTCCAACAGATGGTTAATGTAAATGAGAAAGAGAGTAGGAGACAGTATGGAGCCTTGGGGCACACCAGCGCTGATAGTGAAGGTGTTAGAAAGAAATCCGTCGACCGCCACTCGTAAAGAACGCTCTCTGAGGAAACATGAGAGCCACAAACAGAACTTTTCAGGCATACCATAAGAGCGTAGCTTAGCCAATAGTCCATTGTGCCACACACGGTCAAATGCCTTGGATATGTCAAGAGCAACAGCTCGAGATTCTCCAAAGTGTTCAATTGCGTTGATCTAAAACATGTGTTACATAAGTCAGAAGATCTCCTGTTATTCTATGTTTACGAAAGCCATATTGGTGATCGCTAATAATGTTGAATCCTTCAACATATTTTAGAAGATGCTGCAGTGCGACTGGTCGGTAGTTATTTGGCAAGGTCTTCTTACCTTTTTTGGGTATCGGCTGAACTGTGGCACATTTCCAGCAGGAAGGAAACATTTCCTTTCTGTAGGATAGGTTGAAACGTCTACAAAAAACTGATGTTAGTTCCCTCGCACAGTTTTTAAGAACTATGGCAGGTATTCCGTCAGCGCTAGAAGCGTTTTTGGTGTCTAGCTTCATTAAAATACGCTTTATGATACGCTGTCTGAACATCGTGCATCCTTGACTGTAATATGGGAATAGTAGGTGGTGTTTTTCCTTGGAAATCGACAGTAGAATGTGAAGCAAAGAGTTCAGCCAACAAGTGCGCTTTCTCAACAGGTGTCGTTGCAATAGAATTATCTGGCCATGTGAGGGGGTATGGTGGATTTGGTGAAATTTTGACTAACTGCCTTAGCCTTAGCGACTGCCCAAACTGTTAGAAATCCGCGTATATTTCACTTGAAGGATGTTTTTTTTTCAGGTCTTAATGGATTACTTTCAACTTGTTCTACATCATCTACATGATCTACATCGGGTGTAGTGACAGAACAAATTAAATTTTTGTTTCTATAATAATTAAAACTGAATAATTTTGTAAATTTTAAAAAAATTCTTATTCTTTAACATCCTAGTTACTAATGCTCTATAGCAGTTTTTTTTCTGATATTAACATGTTTAAATTTGCAAAATATCATTTTCAAATTTAAAAGTAAAATGTTCCAAAACTTCCCTCAGTTTTAAAAAGCACTTTTTCAGATGTTAAAATTGAAGAAATAATTATCCCATCAAAAACATAAAATGTAAAAAATGCCAAGTCTCACAACGCAGTCTTTCCATCACAAAAAGTTGTGAGATCTCATATAAAACCAAGTCAGTTATTCTAGATAGTATCTATGGAAGCACCTTTTCAACAATTTTGTCATAAATTGTTATCTATTTAGTTACCTACCAACATTTATAGTGACCGTATCAATATTAGACTTCTTTATTTCTATAATAAATATAATGACTTGGCAATCGCACGGCAACATAATCACATAAGAATAATCTACTATTTAAAATACCTTATTCTTAAGTGCACTGTTTAGACTTACGTAGCAATCGAAATAGTCGATTATTCTTATGTGATTATGTTGCCGTGCGATTGCCAAGTCATTATATTTATTATAGAAATAAAGATGTCTAATATTGATACGGTCACTATAAATGTTGGTAGGTAACTAAATAGATAACAATTTGTGACAATAGGTGCTTCCATAGATACTAACTAAAATAGCTGACTTGGTTTTACATGAGATCTCGCAACTTTTTGTGGTGGAAAGACTGCGTTGCGAGACTTGGCAATTTTTTACATGTTATGTTTTTGATGGGATCTCATTTCTTTTTGTAGGTAGTCCTTTTTTTTTCTTCTCTGGTAATATTTCTTCTACGTCAGCTACGGATTTTCTTAAAGCCCACTCCCTGTCTCTATTGGTTTTTCTCAGAGGCTATGATGTAACAATTTTTGACAAGTCTGGACGGTAGGTGCTTCTAAGTCAATTATATTCAACGATTGCAGACTCCTGAGCTTTGATACTACCGAAGTCGACATTAATTAGATGTAATCCGCCCAGACTTGTCACTTTCGAAAGTGCCATGTATGCTTGACCGCATGTGAACACTGAAGAACAGATGTCCATTTAGTGCACTCTTTAGACTTAGCCCCTGACTTTTGTGTATGGTAATAGCATAGGCTATACATATCGGAAACTGTTTGCGATGAACATAAGCTCTAATAATAATTTCAAATTTAGTTTTGACTGGACCAAGCTCATAAAGATGTTCATTATTAAATGTAATATGTTTTTTTTTTATTTTTTTTTGTATTTTCAGGATCAACTTGTACTCCTTGTACTATACCGATAGAACTGTTGACTAAGCCAAGACTCACGTTAATATTTGGTCTTAACATGACCTTTGCTCCTATTTTAATAACTATATTCTCTTCTAGCCCTGCTGTCATGGAAGCATCATCTTCATACTTTTTTATACATTCACGGGCCCTTTTTGAGAGGTACCTCGGGCGATCTATGCTATCTACGGCTGTAAGTTTTATTTCTGGATAAGGAAGAGATTTAAGCATTGCACTATTTAATTGTTGGCACATGTTTTTTGTAGGTAATATGCAAACTGTGTCGTCAGGAAGTTTTGAGAGGTATTCAGTAATTTCGAGTAATTTGCTTTCATTGGAATTCGAATTAAGAGTTATTAATCTAGTCAGGAGTAAATCGCGGTCTTTTTGTGTAGTCACACCTAATCTTATTCTATTTAGCATTTCAACAAATTCAGAGTCATTGAACTATCTTATGTTTATGAAAGTTCATCATAGATAAACAGTTCAGCCCAGAGATTGGGCATACTGAGAGAGCCCAACAGCAAGTTTTTCAAAAGGTGACTTTCCTCTTACTCAGCTATATCTTTCAAAAGATTACAAATGCTCTGTACTTGATACATTTCTCTTGAAATTGTTTCTAGGCGAGGAAAATACGTTAAAGTGTTGATATAAGTTAAAGATTCAAGTAGTTTTTCTTGCTCAATTAATGCGTAATACTGGACTGCGGTTTTGTTCACTAAGTTTCCGAAAATTTTCGTTAGTTGTACGATAACGTTCTCATCTAGCGCGCACAATTCATTACAGCAAGACCAAACTAGACCTTTACCATGTTTCTGACATCCCAAAGACCGCTTTTCCAGTATCGTCAATTTCAATAGCTTTGTCTTTAGTTTCATACACTTTGTAGGCTTCGTGTGCGTAATATGGCTCCTGGTTATTCCTATGCTCTGATTTTTCCGGAAAAGCTTCTAACTTGTCATGTAAAGTACTATCTGGAGGGCATGCGCTCAATTTTTCTAACGATATTTTAAATTTTTCTTTCAATTTATCAATTGTCCTAATAAAATTCCCTAGAGCCTGTTGTCTACTGTGAACTCCCAACTTAATCAGTTTCTCTGCTGTCTGGTTGACCTTGCATTATGCTATGTATGCCTGAGAGCTGCGTGTTCTCCGCGCTCTATCTCAAAAACGGTTTAAGCGTATAAAAAAATGTTCAGAACAAAATTTGTAGAGAATTTTATGCTCTCCAATTTTTATAATAGATGCAAATATCATTGAAACCATAGGAAGCGAGATATTTGCGAAAAACCGATTTTTGTGACCTTTGACCTTGAATATCTTAAGACAGGGACACGAGATTTTATGAGACATTGAGACAACTTTTAGAATGCCAAAATGAAGGTTTATACAAGTTTATAGCTTATTATCTCTCATTCCGAGGTTGACCCTCTTTTTTGGCTTAAGTGACTGTACAATTTAGAAAACGGGACTGAAATTTCGGGATGTTTCAGTTTTTCCTTCCTTTATAGACTAAACACTAACTAAATTCAAAATTTGAAGTTTGTGTGTCTGCTAGAAGTACCTTAGAATTTTGATGTTCGGTAAGTGTGTCAGTGACAAAATTAAAGAACTTCGACTGGCGATAGTTCGTAAACTATAACGTATAAATAGTAGGTAATTTAGGAATATAGCTAGTATAGTATGTCCTCTTGGTCACTGAAAATTCAGGCTTCTAGCTTTATCCACAACGAAGTTACAGGGGGAGGGGGGGCGAAAGTGCCGTGAGTGGCTTCGAGAAAAGAATGGTACGGCTGTGCTTTCTGCTCGGCTTAGCGGGGGCACTGCCGTGCCTTCAGATATAAACACAAATTTACATTTTGTACTTACGATTTATGTTGGTATACAAAATACAATTATTAAAAATTTTAGAGTAAAATAGATTGTTTGTATTTGTATACGGTCAGTCAAGTAAGAATGTGTCGTCTATAACTTGTAGTGGGTAAAACAATTCTTTTTTTTTGGGTTATTGGCACCCTTGCAAACAATGTTTTGTGGAAAGAGATTCATTTCTGACGTAATTTATGGTTAAATAGTACATTATCCAACATGAGTGCTACATACGCTACACGCTTCGAGGCTGTGTTCTTATGTAATCATCCAAAAGGTCCGTAAATGACGTCTACAGCGACTGCTAAGTATATGGGCACGTCGAGGGCATTCATTAAAAAGTGAGTGAAATGATACACTCAGTTAAAAAATGTTGATGATCTACTAGAATGAGGTTCGAGAGGAAAAATGTGGGACTAGGACGACAAAATGATTATTAACAAATTTTCCCGAAATCCTCAATTAACTTTGCGCCAAGGGGCAGAGAGAAACGACGCGCGTGGGCAGAGGAAAACATAGATTGTGATTGGAGCAAAGTAATTTTTTCCCGTAAAGATTCATTTTGGAGTTATGTTATCATCCCAGGACCCTTGTCTATTCCCACTAACCGATTGGTTCAGTACACCGTGATGAAGATCCATGTTTGGGGCTGTCTTGTGGAAAAAGATTTTTGGAAACTCTTCATCTTTACCTACAATTGGAACATTGAAATGCTCCAGATTTACAAAAGGCATTAGTACCGACTGCCAACGGTGTTCTGTCGATAAAAATGAGGAGTGGATTCTTCAAGACTCCAAAAATCGGAGTAGCCTGTGAAAAGGGAATCCGGTATCGTCACACTAGATTGGCCATCTCAGTGGCCCGATCCAAACCCAATCGAGAACGTGTAGTCATACATCAAGCTTCACAATAAAAAGGTGTCCACAGTGAAGTGGCTGTCCCGGCATATTCGTCAATTTGGAAATCTCTGCCCCAAGAATACGTGGAGAATTTCGTCGAAAGTATATCCCGAAGTTTAGTATTTTACTGGCAATCCTTTAGTGTCGAATGATGTGAAAAACTTTTAAATACATATATTTTTTAATGGACCGACAGTTTATATTTTTTTACATTTATTATAAAATCAATTTTATCCTTGTGCTAGGTTTATGTAGTTAACGGAAATACTGACTGAGGATATCTAACAGTTATATTAAGTGCATAGTCTGGTTTAATAAATACATATCTTCAAAACAAATTATTTTATAATTTTCACCTCATAAACAATCATCTTGTGTCAAGCAGGTGTTTCCTTAAAATAATCGATTGTTTTTTTTTATATTTAACAAGTTTTTTTTGTAATTTTACAACACAAATACTTACCTGTCCAATGTTAGCTCCGCTTCTAACCATCTGTGTTAAAGCTAAATTGGCACCAGCACCAACAAAGCCTAAAGAACCTGCCACAATGTTCAAATATGCACCTCGTGCTTCAGAATTGGCGAAACTTAACGACTAAAAAATTAAATTCAAACTTATCAGTTTTGAAATAGAAAAATGAATGAAAATCTGCAGAGAGAACCGAACAGCATCATATAGAAAATTAGTGGAATGAGACGAAGCCATTTGTCTTACTCCACAACTGCGCTTTAAAAAAGTTTATATTAATTACATTTAATTATATATACATATATATATATATATATATATATATATATATATATATATATATATATATATATATATATATATATATATATACATATATACCGGGTGACACAGCCAACATATAACACTCTGTAATTTTTTTTATTTTGAAAGTTACATATTTGTATTTTTAGATAACAGAATGGGACATTATTAGGCTTTTTTATCACTCAAGAAATATTTTTAACTACTTCCGGTTTGACCGTTAATGCAACCCTGTATATTTTTTTATCAATTTCAATTCGCTTTGAAATTCTCTTTCCAACTATGTATCACAAGTTGACATTTGTTTGACAGGTGACCTGACCTGTAAACCTGATTTAAACTCTTAGACTTAGGCGGCCATGGCGGATATACTAGCAATTGTTTTTGTTCGTTTTATCTCACTTTGGAAAGAATTTAGACTATTCGTTTATCGTGCCATATCACCGAAATTAAGATAGGAACACATATTTTTTATATTGAATTAGATTTAATATTACTTTCAGAAAATAAACCGTTTTATCATGCAATAATATGTTATCAATAAGTTCCATTACGGACTTAGTAGGCTGTGATAAAACAGACGAACCGAAAGTCATGGTTGCTGCATGTTACCAAAATGGCTATTATTATTGTTTACTTTACGTCAAATATAATTTTTCGTTAACAAAAATGTATTCAACGGATGAAAAAGTAGACATATTATTAATTTATGGAGAGTGTAGAAAGAATAGCCGACGAGCCGCCGAGTTGTACATGGCTAGATATCCCGATAGGAGGCACCCACCCGACAATTATTTTTTAAGGGTAGAGCAGCAGTTTTAGAAGGCAACCGATTGAACCTGTTGATGTATTTATTAGTGACGAAGAGTCAGAAATCAATGTATTGACCATTGTTCAGGTAGATCCTACAATTTCTATAAGACATGTTGAAGAACAAACCGGTGTAAATCGTAAAACCGCTCGCCGCATAGGGGAGTTTTTAAGAAAATATAAATTCAGGTTCTGCAAATATCAAATAAATTTATTTCAAATAAATTACCAAAGAAGAATAGATTATTGTAATTAGTTTTTGCAAAAATATCACCTTGATAACCAATTTCATTACAACATTCTATTTTCGGATGAATCTAGATTTACCAATTTGGGTCTATTTAATAGTAACAATACTCGATATTGGGCCCAAGAAAATCCTAGAATTATACAAGAAAGTGCCTATCAAGAAAGATTCGGCTTTAACGGTTGGGTATCCTTGGCACAAGAATTATTGGTCTTATTATATTTGATGGTGCATTAAATGGAGAAAGATATTTGGAGTTCATTCAAAATCATCTTGAAGATTTTTTAGAAACTTTATCTTTAAATGGTGGAGACATTATTTTCCAGCAGAATAGCGCTCCAGCCCACAATGGTAGAATTGTAGTAAACTACTTGAATCAAAGATTTGGGGAAAATTGGATAGGTACCAATGGACCTAATAAGTGGCCTGCAAGATCGCCAGATCTTACGCCTCTTGATTTTTTATATGGAACCATCTAAAAGAAAAAGATTTAGAAATGCGCTTAAGAAGAGCAGTAAATCAAATTACTGAAATTCAGTTGGAGAACGTTACGAGAGCCACGGTGAGAAAAACAAGATTGTGTAGGATTAACAACGGACAGCATTTTGAACATATGGAATAAATACTTAGCAAATTTATATCTAGTATAAAATAGTTTTACCTATTTATTTTTATTGTGTTACTTAGTTAAAATATTACTTCTTTCTAATATTAATTAATTACAATTATCGGTTTTGTTGTGTTATTCTTATTATTAAATATATTTGTTTTATTATTTGCATATTTATTTATTAAATAAGTTTCTTATTTTCTGAAAATAATAATAAATCCAATTGGCGTTAGATAGTTCTGTTAGATGTATGTTAGTAAAAAACCTGTAATGTGTAAGTAGATTAAATAAAAAATATGTGTTCCTATCTTAATTTCGGTGATATTGATCATCATTTAAAGAGAAAATTCTGTAACTGAATGTAAAGCATAAAGTTTGTGTCTTTTCTATAGATATCAAATTCTAACTAAAATATTATTTAAATATCTAAAAATGGTAATTGTTCTTTGTTCTCAATTTTATAAGTAAATTTGATGGAATCATATCGGCTATTCAATTTGGAAACAAAATCATCTATATTTGCTATTTTTGTATTATAGATCACGAACACATCATCTACATATCTCTACTGTACCTTTGGGAAATACTCAAATTCTTGACTGGCTTCGGTTTCAAACTTACTCATGAATAAATTGGCTATGAAAGGTGATAAGCAATTACCCATAGCTGTTCCTTCTTTCTGAACATAAAATTGACTGTTATGTTGAAAAAAATTTGTTCCATACGAAGTTAACATCAACAATTTCTAAACTTAACTAAGTTTCTTTTCGCTGATATGACAAATCTATGGAATTCCATATTTTAGGTTTCTAGTTAGCCGCCATTTTTTAGGCTAGAGTGGTTTTTGTACGCAAGCATAACCCGTGTCAGTTCCATCAGCAGTTGTCCATCGTTTCGCTTAAAAAATATGATTTTCGTAGAAACAAATATTTCTATGTTTCGATGATTTACTACCCAATTTTTCATTTGGATTGTTCATTAACTTTGGTCATTTTTCTAAGGGCGAACGGAATATTTTCTTGTGCTTGCATGGTTTCAAAATGTGTCTCTGCTTCTCTGTTCCCATATTAATTTGCATAATTTATCTCATTAAATTTATAACTCACGTTACATGAAAGTCTTTTTGTTTTACATTCATTTTTTCTTATTTTAATCTAAATATTTTAACGACTTATAAAAATAATTCAAACGAACCGTGCCCAAGCACGTATGTTTACGCACTAATGACTACTGATGCTCTAAATGGGCGCCGGCGAGATAACTTAGTGGTATACCTTCTGATTTTATTAACATATCGTGTCAGTGTCAAGATTCATTAATGTTACCTTCGGACCATAAGACGCGCACTGAAATTTTAAGTAGATTTTACTATGTAAAAAATGCCACATTTTAACAATTTTAGTCCAATAAGCCGCTATATATCTTAGGTGCAAATGTTTCAAGCACGTTAACTACATACTTTGTTTAACATTAAATTATCAAAACACTACGTTTGTAGTTAAAACAGGTAACATAACTGGATTTCTAACAGATACTTGTAAAAATTGACATTATTTCCACAATAAAATCGGGACTGTTAATTTAATAAATAATAAATGGATTATAATTTTCTCATAACGCCTTCTTGCGCGTAGTGCTGTCTTTCAGTTTAATAATCAATCCATGTTATAATATCGTCATAATAAATTCTGAAAGCTATTCAATTGTTGAACTAAATTAAATTACATTATCGAGCAAAACTTTAACTATTACACTACTGTTAATTTAATATTATTAGGATATTAAGAGTTCTTACACACCATTGGATCAAATTTTACAGTTTGTTCTGCGCCACTTAATCCACGTATATGTTTGCTTGTAGTAATAATTCATTTAACTATTTAAAAAAAATGGAATTTAAATATCTAAGTATTATATTTCTTACTCATTTTACATTTGATAATCTTTTGAGTTTTATAAAGTCATATTTATCACATTGAAAGGCACCCATTAAAAGAAATAGAAATTCCCTCTAATTCTATAAATGTGAGATGGTATAACTTTAGTTTATTATAATTTATATATATTTTTTTAATTTAATTTTAGTTTAAATTCATGTACGAGTAAGTTCGTATTGTATGCTATGTTTGTTTAAATACATGTTGACTAATTACGTTCAGGGATTAAGAACTTCTACGGGAAAGCTGGCTATAATAGAGTTAGAGGTGTCAAAATATGGTATAGATATCTTAGGATTGGCCGAAACCCGCTGGAGTGGAAGAAACCCGCTGGAGTGGAACTGGATACTTCAAATCAGTAAATAACTATATATACTATTGTGGAAACGATGAACAAACATTCACTGGAGTGGCAATAGTTGCTAATCAAATACTTGAGAAATATATCAAAGACATACAAACTATCAACCTAATCCAGGTTTACGCACCGACTTCGGAAAAACATTGTTGTAAAGTACGGAATTGGAATTAGAAATGGAAGGGAAGAGCGCCACATTCAATTTGCTATAGAACATGATCTCACAATTATGAATACCACATTCAAGCACCATTCTAGAAGACCTTATACCTGGAAAAGTCCTGGTGATAAAACACGAAACCAGATAAACTATGTGCTCACCAGAAGAAGATGGAGGTCCTCAATAACAACTTGTAGAACTTATCCAGGAGCATGCTGTGGCTCAGACCATTAGCTGTTGGCGTCAAAAGTTTGCATCAAGATCAAAGCCCCCTTACCTATCCAAAAAGGAAAAAGACTGTCAATAGAAGACCCAATAAAATTTCAAACCGCACTAAAAAAAAATCTCCCACAAACTAGGACCAACGAACAAACAGATCAGGAGTGAAATAATATAAAGAAATGGTTAATGGATGCAGCAGTAGAAAACCAATCAAAAACTATAACAAAAAGAAAACACTGGATATCTGAAAACACAATAAAACTATTAGATAACAGAAGAACAATATCAAACAGGGGACTTCATTTGGAATCAGACAGAGAAAAATGGCAAAATCTTACCAAACAAATCAAACAATCGTTTAGACAGGACAAGAACCAATATTATTCCAGTGTATGTGAGGAAATTGAGTGTCATGCACAAACAAATCAACCTCGAGACTTTTTCCGGAAAATTAAATATATTGCCAGAGATTATAAACCTAGATCATGGGTAATCAGCGATGAAGAACAAAAACAAGAGATACAAACAAGAGAAAACGATTTCGAGAAAGAACCAGACATTAGAAGAAGCGAACTGGATAACGCCATTAAAAAATTAAAACGCAATAAAGCTCCAGGACCAAACAGAATTACAACCGAAATCCTCGGCGCTAGCGGAGAAGAAAGTAACGAGTTACTTCTCTATTCAGTCAACAAAATATGGTCCACTGGACAGTGGCCAAAGGACAGGACAAACAGTGAAATAATAACAATCCACAAAAAGGGAAATATACATAATGCGACAAACAGAACCATCACGCTAATATCACATGCCAATAAAATATTGTTACAAATCATCAACGAAAGATGAAGAAATTACATTCAATCGGAAATAGCAACAGAATAGGCTGGATTTGCTCAAGGAAAAGGGGCAAGGGAGCACTTATTTACCCTACGACAACTCATTGAAAAGTCAAAAGAATTTAGCATCCCAATGTATGTATGTTTCATAGACTACAAGAAGGCTTTCGATCGAGTCAAATGGAATAAATTGTAGTTGGTTCTTAAAGAAGTTGGAGTACCTCAGCACCCGATCACCCTCATAATTAACTTATATGCAAGTAATACCGAGGCAGTAAGACTAAAAGATACATTATCAAGAGACTTTTTAATGTATATAGAGAATGCATTATGAGGAGAGTGCTGGAAGACGCTAACTATGGAATTTCCACCAACGGACAGAAAATAAATAATCTTCGATTCGCTGACGATACTGTCCTCCTGGGTAGTAGCGATGAGAAAATTCTGGACCTCATTCGCAAAATTGAAGACGAAAATAAGAATTTCGGCCTTGGACTGAACACATCGAAAGCAAAAATAATGATTATCGACCGAGAGAATAACTAGATTGTTTGGAAGTGGTGGATGGGTACATATATTTGGGATCCACGATTATGAATAATGGCACCATCGAAGCGGAAATAAGAAGACGATGTGAAATGACAAAGGTAGCAGTTCGAAAGCTGAACATACTCTGAAAAAAGACAAGAAAATCTCCAAACAAGTTAAAGTGAAACTGATGAATTGTCTCATTTTCCCAATACTGATGTACGTGTGCGAATCTTGGACGTTGAGACAAATGGAGAGGAAAAAGACTGAAGTAACGGAAATGTTTTGCTGGAGAATATCACATTAGATCAACACAGAACGAATATGTCTATTTTAAGAGAATTAAACATCAAACGAAGACTATCCAGTACCATCCAACATAGAACCCTCAAATATTTCGGACACGTTATGAGAAAAGGCCCGGAAAACCTAGAAAAGCTGGTCATCCAAGGTAACGTGGAGGGTAAGAGACAACGCGGTCGATCTCCGACAAGATAGATAGACCAGCTAAAATCATTAACAGGAAGATCAATGCATGACCTTACAGAAGATGCTCAGGATATAGTGAACTGGCAGCAACTTACGTGAGACGTATCAGAGGCCACTACATTCCATATGGGATAAAAGAGTGCAGAGAGAGAGTGAAAGTCTACTTATGTTCATCAGCATTAATTTTTAACAAGTTTAAATATTTTGAGAATTTAAGTTTTTATGTACGCTATAAGTACTACGATCGTGGTGAATTTTTTCTAGTTGAGTAGATTAAGAACCCTTTGTCGGGTAAGCTAAAGCGGTGAATATCATTTTCGTTATTTGCTCACCTGATTCCCTCGTTTGTAGAGTCTAATGAACGAAAGCGCTTGGTTTATATTGGAATAAAACATACACCAATATATGAAGTTTTCTTTTCTCCCCTCTTATTACCTTTTGATGTATAACCAGAGATAAATCGATTTAAAATTACGTTATGTCGGCCACACTTACTTCTATCATTTCCGTTTGAGAGTTCATTTTCTAGACAAATACTTTTGTTGTTTAAATTTTAATCCTGTTTTACTACAGATTTTGTATTGTTTTATATGATGCCTATCTTTTATTCGAATTATTTTCACAAAAATTTCTTTTTTAATTATTACAAGACCTTTTGGATCATAAGGAGGAAGAAAAAATTATGAATAGTTTATTTGAAGAAATTCATGAATTTATTTATTATATTATTATACTAGCCGGGCCCGCGGCTCCGCTCGCGTGGACTTGATTCACTACTATCGTCACTGCTTATTCCTTATGTTACCCAACGTAATAAAATATCTCCCATTATTTCTCCTTATCTCCCAATATTTCTCCTTATTTCCCATTATCTCTACATAATTTCCATTATCTAGGCTTATCTCTGCTCATCTCCCATTATTTCTCCTTATCTCCCATTATTTCTCTTTATCTCCCATTATCTCACCTGATTTCCCATTATCTAGGCTTATCTCGACTTATCTCCCATTATTTATCCTTATCTCCATTATCTCACCATAACTCCGATTATCTAGACTTATCTCTTCTTTTCTCCCATTATCTCTCCTTATCTCCCATTATTTATACTTATCTCCAATTATCTCACCTTATCTCCCATTATCTAGGCTTATATCGAATTATATAGAACATATGTATAAATTTATAAAAACACGTAAATCGGATAAGTGGTTCTCGAGTGACAAGCGCACTAACGGACAGACAGACAGACAGAGAGACGTTGCATTTTATATATACTGTATTCTTTGCTACATGATATTGTTCCATATTTAATGCTTTAGGGAGTGTATTGCAAGAGAACGCGCTAGCGGCAAACTTTTCTCC
>CM032446.1:144218335-144235835 GCA_019049505.1 Pachyrhynchus sulphureomaculatus
TTAATTGATTACGTAGACTATTAAAAAATCTCAATAAAAACATGATGTATGTTTATATTTAAAAAATAAATATGCAATATGATAAACTAATTTTTATGAAGCTGTTTTTTGATATGACATTAGCTCTAAGATAGTGACATTAGCTAACAAAATAAGAATTTAATATGCACCAATAGCAAATTATTAGTAACTTTACCAAATCGGTCAAAAATCTGACCCCTGCTTAAAATAGGAGAAAATGAAGTTAATGATTATTTACTATTTGTTCAAATATACCAGTGATCCATTTTAGGAAATGACTTCATCGATGAGATTTTTAGCGTTCCAACAACGTATTTTGGAACAAAGTCGTTACTAAGTTAGTTGGCCTCTCTTCCTGAAAAATGTAAACTCTCGAATTAACAGGAAGTACGGCCTATTAATAACAGGGTGGTAAGAGTTTTAGTGAAAAGATCTGAACATGTTAAAACTTCTTTTTTATTTTTTAAGCAATTTAAATGAAATTTTCGGTATTATCGCTGATACACTTTCTAATTTGGTTTAATCTATATGCCCGACCTTTCATTGAGTTTCTAATTGGCCCTTTTTTTTGCACTCATTCTTAACTACTCTTTTTAGCGTGGCAAGATTTGTGACCTTCCTTTTGTTCAACTGTTATTTAAAGTGACTCAACAACAACAAAAAATAGTGTTACGGAGCATCATGAAATGAATGTTGATAAGGCATAATGGACGGAATGTTATGTTCATTAAGTCAGCCAATTGTCGGAATTCCTTTATCAAGTGGAGTGGAGTTATTGTTGAGAAACTAGACTTAAAAATGGTGCAGAATGTTCTTGAAGTACTTTTCTATATTATCGTTTTGGTAGCACTGACCTTTGCTTTCTCTGTGATAAAAGTCGGTATAATTTCTTGGGTTTTTTTAATCATTTTCTTCCTGTTTTTACCAGGTTTGATATATCTGTTTCTACGTGATATAGTACTTAATTATATAAGGGTTTTTTTTCTAATTTTCTACCTAACCATGAAAATGGCTGGTTGTAGAAAAAAAAACAAATTGCTTAGTTGTCAAATTACTACTGCTGCCCTAAATACTTTGACGAAATTCGGTATGAGTTCATTGTGTCTTGCAGTTTTTACAACTTTTCTTCTTCCAAAAAGTAATTTGAAGCATCGCAGTAATAAAGTTTCTCTCTAAGGACAGAAATGGATCATTCGTAAAAGAATATCCAGGGTTAAGTAATGACGGCCCATCATATTTTCAAGCAAAATTTTGGTCTAAATAGTTTCGATGGAACCGAGATTAGAAAGACAGGTTAAGACTTGCTCCTATCAGATCAACGAATGACGATCCTAGTGGCGGAGTATCCGCAGCTACAATTTTCAAGATTGTACAAGACGTTCAATAGATAAAAAAAAGTTTTTGCACGATTGATCCTCAAGCGCCTTACATCAAAGCAGAGAAATATCTCAAGAACGTTTAGCTGCTTTCGAGAATGATGGTAGTTATTATTTGCAAATTGTTATAGACGACGAGCATTGGACGTTCTATTGGGATCATCTCTCGATGTAAAGGGTTCATAAAGGCTCCGCAAATCCAAAGAAGGCGAAAACTCAGGTTGAAAACGACCGTTTTTGTGACTACGAAAAAATTTTGCTTATTTAACATATGGAAAAAAAAGACTAAAGATTAATGAAGAGGCTTACGGAATTACGTTCCAAAACCTAAAGCAGGTCATTAGAGGACAACGTCCGAATTCATGAAAAACCAAAACTTAAATGTTGCACGACAATGACAGGGTCCACAAAGCGCACACAATACAAACCGTTATTGAAAGTAAGCGACACTTCTTAAGGCTTAACCATAAGAATTTTTTTTAATAGGATAAAATAAGTTGAGAAACCCATGACTAAGTGTACCAGTGTATACGGAAATTAAACAGAAAACTGTTAATTTAAGCTCTACTAGTTTTCCTTCACAGTTAGGTAGCTAACATAAAAAAAAAATAACTCGTATAATTTATTTTTTTCTTTCTTTGACCTCTTTATTAGTATTCTGCATATTACTGCTTAGAAGTTCAATACCCCTATCAGTTTTTGCAACATATATTTGGAAGCAGAACCCTAAATATGGGAGCAATATTTCACTTTGTGCAGGGTGACTCAACGATGGAGTAAAGTTCATTATCTCATTTGTTTCGGGAATAACGAAAAAATGTTAAATACAATAGTTTTAGGAAATGTTAAGGTGCACAGCTTACAATTATTTTTGAGTATACAGGGTACTTCAAAAAAGTGTGGCCGATATAATATATGTTTTTTTAAATGGGACATCCTATTTTCTAATTTATTTTTAAATTCTGCGTAAAACTTTTTTGTTAATAATGTTATATACCTAACCTAGTAGTTTTTTTTAATATTTCCATTTTAAAAAAAAATACTAGTTTTCAGTTTTGTAAAAAATTGCCAGTAGCGCCATTGTTTCTGAAGGTGGAATACTCATAATTGGTACGAGCGTTCTATAAAGATGAAAAAAGAGATATATGTAAAGAAATTTGAGTTAGATGCTACAGGACGTTCAAAATAAATTTATACATTTCGACTATTTTAAATTGAAAAATCTCAAATTTTTTAAATGGCACACCTTGTATATTATTATTTTTTCTGATAAATTTTACAAAACCCTCCAACTTTTATTAAGTATGTCACATACCTATTTATAATGCTTTTTGATTTATTTTGAATTTTTCAATTTTTAACCTTGTTTTTAATACACTTACACTATCATAGTTGCCAAGATAAAACAAAAATGTAGGACTTGTCAAATTTTGACATGTCTACTAAGCAAGTAAAAATAGTTTAATTTATTGTGACATATAAAGGTAATAGTTATGGATTTTCCTAAAAATGAATTAATGGATATGGTTTATATACTGGGCGAGGCGGGAAAAAATTGTCTTTTGGCAGTAAGGCTTTACGGAGCGAAGTACCCTAATAGACTTATACCATTTAGAAAATCTTTTCAGTGTTTAATGGAACGGTTTGATGGTAGTGGTAACGTTGAGTATACGAAACGGAAAGTAGTAAACCAGAATGCTACCAATGAGGAAAAAAAAATGGAGATTTTACTTCATGTTGAAGATAATCCCCAGGTCAGTAGCCGTCAACTAGTTGACTTATCTGACACATCCCAATCTTCGGCTAATCGCACCAGGAGAAAATACAAGTATCATCAATTTCATATGGAACTAAACCAAGAACTTCAAGACCGTAATTTTGAACGACGAGTAAACTTTTGTACCACCATGAATGAAGCAATAGAGGCCGATCCAAATTTTTTATCCAAAATGTTTTCTGATGAAGCTACTTTTCGCAGTAATGGAGCAGTTAACAGCCATACCATGTGTTATTATTCAACAGTTAATCCATTTTAGGTCCGGGAAGTTCAAAACCAAAACCATTGGTCGCTTAGTGTATGGTGTAGAATATTAAATTTTCGAATTATTGGTCCATATTTTTTCGGCGAACTGCTTAACGGGCCTAAATATCTAAATTTTTTGCAAAACGAATTAACCCAGCTTCTTGAAGAAGTTAATAACTTGGAAAGGGAACAAATGTGGATTCACCAAGATGGAGCTCCTGCTTAATACCACCGGGTAGTTTGGGAATTTTGGGAATTTTAAAACGATCGTTACCCACAAAAATGGCTCGGTAAGGATGGATTCATTCAGTGGCCCCCTTAATCATGTGACACCTTTAGACTTCTTTTTGTGGGGCTACATTAAAAATCGTGTTTATGTGAATCCCCCTACAATACTAGTAGATATGGAAAATAGGATACGGAATCCGCGCAGGACAATAACGCCCTTTATACTAAGGAAATTGAAGGAAAATATAGTAAAACAACTAAACATGTGTATTCAAGTAGACGGGCATATTTTTGAACATTTATTACGTCATAATAATTAATCATTAGATAAGTTAAACTATATTAAAATTGTTATTAAGTATTTATTTATGTTTTCACAATATGTGTATTAAAAACAAGGGTAAAATTGAAAAATTCAAAATAAATTGAAAACTATTAGAAATAGGTATATGAGATACTTAATAAAAGTTGAAGGGTTTTGTAAAATCTATTAGAAAAAATAATAATATATAGGGTGCACCATTTCAAAAATTTGAGATTTTTCAATTTAAAATAGTCAAAATGCATAAATTTATTTTGAGCACCCTGTAGCAACTAACATTTCTTTACATATATCTTTTTTTTTCATCTCTATAGAACGCTC
The DNA here is from genome assembly GCA_019049505.1 of Pachyrhynchus sulphureomaculatus. Classification (NCBI taxonomy): domain Eukaryota; kingdom Metazoa; phylum Arthropoda; class Insecta; order Coleoptera; family Curculionidae; genus Pachyrhynchus; species Pachyrhynchus sulphureomaculatus. Next base: position 144,222,627 of record CM032446.1, read on the forward strand.
GTACCAATTATGAGTATTCCACCTTCAGGAACAATGGCGCTACTGGCAATTTTTTACAAAACTGAAAAACTAGTATTTTTTTTAAAAAAATGGAAATATTAAAAAAACTACTAGGTTAGGTATATAACATTATTAACAAAAAAGTTATAAAATTTTACGCAGAATGTAAAAATAAATAAAAAAATAGGATGTTCCATTTAAAAAAACATATGTTATATCGGCCACACTTTTTTGAAGTACTCTGTATACTCAAAAATAATTTTAAACTGTGCACCTTAACATTCCCTAAAAGTATTGTGTTTAACATTTTTTTTCGTCATTCCCGAAACAAATGAGATAATGAACTTTACTCTATCGTTAACTCACCCTGTATGTACATTAACGGTGCTAGAGGAATGGAGTGTCCCGGATTGTAGCGTTAAGGGGTAATGCCACTCTAGAAATTTTGAAAAATCAACATCTTTTTGGCTTAAGTGTTGCTTTAGGGCCTTAGAAATAATGTACAAAGGATTTTATGAGGGTAAGAAGGTTATAAGCGTGTATTTTATCAAGTGTGCATAATTGTCTCGCAGCGCTCTCCAAACTCTCCGAGAGTTTTTATGCTTCGCGCTGCTTAAATGACTTTACCTTTCTGAATATTGAAGAAATCTATTTATCTACAGAATTTAAGGTCATCTAAAATCTGTCAACAAAACATCAATTTAGAAGGCCAATTATATAGCGCAGGTATCGTAGATTGAGGTATCTAGAAAGTTTACATAACTTTAAAAATAGGTTTTTTTCGAAACTACATTTTTCGAACTGGCAGGAAACATAACTTCTTCAAATTTTCATCGATTTGTTTAAAATTTTAACTGTACCTTCAAAATTACATTATCTAGCGAAGTACGTACGGATTTTAAAATTTGTTTTGAACTTTTTTTTGGAAACGATTTTTTACGTGACTTTCTACCGAAAAATTAAATATTTTCTTCAAATATGTACCATTTACAAAAAATCAATATTTTTAAATTTTTCTGTGTACTTCCCGAGAAAATCTTATGTAAAACTCAAAAAACTTTGCCTTTATTCCAGGTAGAAAAAATGGAGGCGAAATCTTTCCGGCCGCAAAGTACTATTTATAAGATGCATCTTTCTTTGCCGAGTACTGGTGCCGCCATTTTGCAAAAAAAATTGTTTAAAAATTTGTAAATGTACTTTAAAATATGTATAATAAAAGCATTTGAATAAGTTTTGGGTTGCGTTCAATATATTTCACAAAAAAAATTGTTAAAATCAGGCTTTTTTCTTAGCGCTAGAATGGCATTACCCCTTAAATTGTACTTGGTTGCTGTCACCCCAAGATAGAACTTCTTCCAGGTCTTTGTTGACATGAACGACTTCCTGCTGTCTGCGGAGATTCGCATAAGTAGCCGATGTTTGAGCGTTCAAAGTAAATGCAGAAATAAACGTACTGTCATCTGTAAATCTGTAGATTATATTCCAGATTCGTTACAACCGATCGTTGATGTAAATGAGAAAGAGAGAGACATCATGAAGCTTGGGGGAACACTGACATTGATAGTGAAGGTTTTAGAAAGAAACCCATCGACTGCTACTAGTAAAGAACGCCCTCTGAACAAACACGAGAACCATAAACAAAACTTTTTAGACATATAATAAGAGCGTAGCTGAGGCAACATTCCGTCATGCCAAACATGGTCGAATGTCTTGGATATATCAAGTGCAATCGTTCAAGATTCTCCCAAGTGGTCCAAACATGTGCTACGTAAGTTAAAAGATCTCCTATTTAACTTTGCTTACAAAAGCCATATTGTTGGTCGCCAATAATATGGCTTACAAAAGCCATATTGTTGGTCGCCAATAATATTGAATCTTTTTAAATATTGTAGATATTAGCTGATGTCGATCGACAAGTAATTCTGAGCACCTCTGATGAACTTTCTATTAGTTAGAAAATGGCCAAAGCTTTTTAGAGAATAGAGTTATCTACTGCATCACCACTCGCAGTTGGTTCTACAGTATATGCAACAGTTCTTGCGAAGCATTCCATGACTCTCATCCCCCCTATTCACCTGATTTGGCATCTTAGGACTTCGGGCTCCTCCATTATTTATTAAAGGGTCATCACCTCGAGACGGTAGAGGAGATACAACGTGAATTGCAGGCTGCGCTGGAGACCGAGAAAATATCGACCTTCCAAGAAATGTTCGACCAGTGGAAAAACGGCAGGACCGTTGTATTTAGTCGCGAGGGGACTATTTTTAAGGTGACGGGAGTCACGAAGCCTAAAAGTAACTACTTCAGTTTTTACAGCGTTAGTCCAGGAACTTTTGGATCGCATCACGTTCAACAAGAAATGAAGTTTAAATATTGCGGGATAGATATATTAAGTATTGTCAGTTTGTTCAAAGACATATTAAATATGAAACAATATTTTTATGTGGCAAAATATTTGTGCCCAGAAAGCGAGACTTTGGAATACTTTTGGTTTTAATCTCATACTCATATGTATATTCTGGAACAGATTAATGACAACTTTATTAGAAAGTTAACAACACAATTATGTTGGGAATGTGGAATCTTTGGCATAATGACACTACTCAGTATATATCACCACTACAGCACTTTATTTTTGCACTCGACGCGCGTTTCGCTAACCATGTTAACTTCCTCAGGAGCGATAATTGACGCTCCTGATGAAGCTAACATGCTTAGTGATAGGCCCGTCGAGTGCAAAAATAAAATATTTGGTGTAGTGGTGATATATACTGAGTAGTTTAACAACACAGGTTTGGTTGATCTAGCACCTAGCACTTCGTCTAGATAGCTCATTTCAACAGCATTTATTCTTCTTTTATCGTCCTCCTTCAATACCCACACTTCACTTCCGTAACACAACATTGTCTCCACCATAGTTTGACCTATGTTTTTTTGTTGTTCTTGCTGATGTTTTTATCCCACCGTACAGAGTTGAGTGAGCCTACAATTTTTCGTGCATTTTGTTTTCTTTGTTTGATTTCTTGCTTTCCTATACCATCCTTATCCACTATTGTTCCCAAGTACTTGAATTTATCTACTTGCCATATACAGGTGTCATCATTAATTAATATTTCAATCTTTAAATCCGAATTCACCACCAGATACTCTGTTTTTTTTCCAAACTTATTTCTAACCCCCATTTTTTGTATTTTTGGTAAAGCCTACGAAGCATAAATTCCATATTAAACGCATCTTGGGCTAGTACTGCTTGATCGTCAGCAAAGTTTACAGTAAAAAGGTGAGATCTATTAATTGGGATTCCCATTCCTTCCCATGCTCATTTCCAATTTTTTAAGTGCTATTTCTACGTAAATCTAAAAAGTAGGGGAGATAAGCTACATCCCTGTCGAAGTCCTTTAGGTGTATTTATAGGTTGTGATAGCATATTTTGTTGTTTAACGTATGAAACATTGTCTCTGTATAGTTCTTGTATATTTTTAATGAGATAGTTAATTACACCAATCATTTTTAGGGTTTCCCATAGTTTGTTTCTTGGTACATTGTCGTAAGCTTTTTTAAAATCTATAAATGTAATATGAATTTCATCTCCCTTAGTAATCTTCTTTTCTATAAGCTGTTGTATAGTAAATAAATTATCAGTACATGAGCGTCCTGGAATGAAGCCGGTTTGATCTTCTCCTATCTTATCACCAACTTCTTGCCTTACTGGTTTTTATATTATCTTTCCCTACAGTTCGCTAAATGTACTTGTTACACTCAACCCTCTACAGTTACTTGGGTCTTTCCTCTTTGCTTTTTTATGTACAGACGAGATATAGCAGATCTTCCATTCACGTGGTATTTTTTGTTGTAGGACACACTGGTTCATCAGATTCGCAATATCACTCCATAGTTGGTTTCCGCCACATTTTAAAAGTTCTGCGTAAATATCTCCAGGTCCAGGTTCGTTTACTCTTATTAAAGTGGGTTCTCCTTCCTTTTCGATATGGATATCGTTATCCACAAAAGCTTCCCTTGTCTCTGTTAATAATAACTCATAATATTTCTCCATCGTGATGTACCAATTAATTGAATCGAATTCGTCTTTTGGTTTGTTTTAATATTTTTTATGGTTTTCCATACCTCAGTGGATTGTACACCACCAATATATGAGTTTATTTGTAGACATATTTGTTCCCAAAATTTATTCTTTTCAGTATTTATTTGTTTTCGTATCTCTATATTTTTTTCTCTATATTTATGTTTAGTTTCTTCTGATTTGTGTGCTAGGAATTTCTTGTAGTTTTTTTTCCACAAACAACTCTTTAATCGTTTGGGTAAACTATGCTGGCTGCTTCTTTTTATTAGTCTTTCTATGTTCTCCTACTGTTTCTCCTGCAGTTTTTTGTATTATATTCTTAATAGCTGTATACTCCTCCTCAACCCCTCGTGCATTTTTTAATTCCCTTTGTAATCTCCCTTCGTACAGATCTCTGATACTCTTCTACTGGAGTAAATCCAAATTATATCTCTGTGCTATTCATAGCTAATATTATATAAAGTTATTGGTGCGTTTGAAGGCAGAAATCGCAAAGAAACGGCTTCAAATGAACAAGAAAAAAGTGCTCTTTCATCAAGACAATGCATCGTGTTACAAGTCAATGGTTACGATGGCAAAATTGCAAGAATTGAAATTCGAATTGCTTCCTCATCCGTATTCTGCAGATTTGGCCCCCAGCGACTATCATTCGCCGACCTCAAAAAATGCTCGCGGGAAAGAGATTTGGCTCCACTGAAGAAGTTATCGCCGAAACTGAAGCCTATTTTAAAGGCAAAGACAAATCCTTCTACAAGAAATGTATAGAAATGTTAGAAAAGCGTTAGACTAATTGTATCGCTCTTGAAGGAGACTATGTTGATGAATAAGGTCGAATTTTGCAAAAAAAAATGTGTTTTAAGTAGCTAGACCAAAAACTTTTCAGCTTACATGTTATCAATAAAGAAGAAATAATAATTATGGTACATACTTTCAAGCCTATATTAGTGACAGCTTTTATTAAAAACAAACGGATAATGGACTATAAATTGGACGATTCTTCACATTTTCAGTTTATATAGTTTCGCACTGAAAATATTTAGGCAAACTATTTTAAAATACACCGCAATAATTTAAAGAAATCATAATTTTACTAACCTGCCATTAAGTGGAACAATCATTTCATATTTTGGATATTTATTTTTTGTTAAGTAATCCTTCCAACTTTGGTAAACACGACCAGTGTCGTCAATGAATATTCTACAAGGATTGTTACTTTTGCGACACTTCCTTAATACAAAGATTGGAACAGGATTAAGATCCGTTTGGGGATTATAACTTGGATCTTTAACGGCTCGATCTATTTTCTTTTCTGGTAATGGTTCTAGGCAATTGTAGATAAAAGAGATCTCTATTCTGTCTCTAAATTCTGCTATTTTGTCTAAAGATATAAGTTTAATTAGTTTTTAATTTGGTACAAGGTATTTCCAATTAAATCTAAAATATTATTAACCTATTTCATATTGGAGTTTGACAAGGGTTAAAAAATAATATTGAGTAAGATGGTATTCATAATACCCTCAATTTCTTTTAAAACAATATATCTTGTGTGAGTTTTTCAGTTACATACGTAAAAGAACAGAATACAATTACAACTTGGACACGAATGCTTTGGTTTATTCATTTTAGTTAAAAAGGCTACCGCAACCGAGTTTTTCATAACAGTCATTTATTCGGAGAAACTATGATTCTTGAAATTAGATCGTGTCAAGTCTGTAAATCAGTTCCAATCTCGAAATGAAAACTTCAATTTCATACGATGTAATAGCAAGACTCAAGATTTTTCAACTAAATAATGACGTCGAAATTTACATTCTATGTAAATCATTTACTTTATTGTTTTTGGTTAATTGTATTTGACAGCCGGCTAGTATAACATTTTTATTTTCTCTTTTAGATACGGACTACCTGCTAAAAAAAGAATATTTTGATAATCTTAGTTGCGAGAATATGCGTTATCAATCAGTTGAACATTACACAGTCTATAACACACCATAATACTAACTTCAAGCAGCTAAAACAAATGTCTTAGGCAAAGACTTTAATTATGCAGTAAATTCAAAAAGAATTCCAGCCGAAGAAATAATTGAATTGAAACAAGCCTGATGTCCCTTCCAAGTCATCGAAATCAAACCTAACCGAAATGAGTATCAAGTCTTCAAAATCCTGACTAAAATGGAACATATTATCATAGTATCCGCCAAGAAAGAAAATGACGTTGCCATCATGGATGCTGAAGAATGTGCAAATAAAACTAAAACTTTCATTGAAGACTCTAGTTAATAATAAATTAAATAAATTACTCATCGTCGGAGATATCAAGAAGAAACTCACCCCTACAGAAAAATCAAGCAGATGTCCCAAATTTTGGCTTTCCAAAAATTCCGTTTCCTTCAGGGCTAATAGTTAGTAACCAGTTCCTTGACTCTCTAGACCCTTTAAACTCCACTAATCCGGCAATTCAGTTTAACTTACAACTAGAACAAAACATCTGCCATTCCTAAACGTACGTTACCAGAACTCAAGGCGGATATTGGACACATACGGTCACCATCCCTCACAATTACAGGCCGTGGCGAATACATTAGTTTTCAAATCAATCTGCCTTACAGACATAGTAGGAAGACAGAAAAGCAAAAAAAGAAAATACCACAACTCTAAAGCACAATGCATACAAATATTATACGACAAAAAAGTCATAAAACAACACAATGCATGAAGAAAATTTAATAAAGTCTGGGACAACAGAACAACATGCTTACCATACATTAGGACCCCTGATAGGATTGGACGCTTTTTGCAAAGATCAGGTCTAAGCATACAAACTATTATGGGTAATAAGATCTATTATAAAAATTTCCAAAGGCAAAATCAAATTGGAAAAGAAGGGTTTTTACAATGTATCATGTGGAACTTGCAACAAGTAAGTTCCATATAATACAGTTATGTTAAGCAAAGTAATAGAAAAATATCGGCCAGACTGGAAGAGCAAAATGGGTATTTTAACAGATAAATATAAATTACAATTGTTTTATAACACCGATTTTGCCGGTCAGATTAAAATATATATTACAATATTGGTGGATTGAAAAAGTTTAATTATTATACTAAAAAAAAATGATAAATGGAAAAACCCATTATTATTACATTTAAACTACAGTTTTTAGAAAATTATTTCTTAAAAATACAAACAAATTTGAAATTTTGGATGGTTGAGCTTCTACTTGATGGAAATTCATTATAAATATATAATAAAAGACTGTTTTTAGTCAATTTCCACCGGTTTATTTAAATTGCGATGACGCGTTTCGCTGTCGATGCAGCTTCTTCAGATCTACATTTTACACTGTCAAGTTAGGTTTAATGTTCACAATTTTATATAATTTCTTAATTATAATATTACACATAAACAAATTTGAACCCATTTATGAGACACCCTGTATAGTGTTACAGATGAATTTTTGATATATAAAATAACTATAACATAGAGTAAAATTTGCTCAGTCCACTTTTGAAAATAATATTTCCATCTGGTGAGTATTTGAAAACTGGATATTGAAATCCTGTACTGAAATTTGTACATAAGATATGATTAATATTAATAAGTAAAAATTAACCTAAAATTTCTATTGATAATGTTGGGTATTTTAAAATTAGTGTTGTGACTGGCGTTATACCACTAAAAAGAAAAATTAGAGAAATTTTTATAACAGTAATTCTTAGCGAGGGCATATATAATTTACTATTGAATTTTTATGTAAAGAAAGTTTAGAAAAGCTTATAAAAAAATATTGACTCTCTAGTGTTCGAGTGTCAATTCTTTTTACTATATACAAAAGAAACACACATATAATTTGCCACTAATTATAAACGCATACCTTTCTTTGAAGAATGCTTAAACATCTAATAAGCTGAGCAACGAGCGACTTCAGAAAATCATGGATGGTTACTGTTACTTCATACGAAGTGCAAGTGATAATGCGGTAAAAGTTTGATAACGGAATTAAGTATTTGCGATTCATAGGCTATATTTATTTAAAAACACGCAATAGGACAATCCTAAAGTACTATTCGGTATTAAAAGCGCAATTTTTACAAAACAGTTTTACTCTGTCAGGCATTGTTATATTTCTTTTGAATAATTATGTCAGCTCATTCAAATGGTGTTATACTAAATAAATGATATTTTGACTTACTGCTTTCAGTTTTAAGAACATTATATAGTTGTTCAATTTGTACTTTAGTTTTGTCATCATATCCAGTTTCCTCTTGTGGGGATCCTCTAAGACCAAATCCAATTTTACCGTTTAAATATTTATGTTCATCATGTTCAAAACTATCATAATCTCTGTCACCTAACATGTCTGCCCAAATTCTTTGTAATTTTTCAGAACTCAAATCATTTTCGTTGCTCTTTTCTTTTTCGAGTTTTTTCAGTTCCTTTTCTTGTTCAATTTCTACTTTAAGAATTTCTTCAACTTCTTTGAGACTTTTAATAGTCTGCTTTAATGTAATTTTATCGTGAAGGCACATCAGTACTCTTATAGTACCAGCAATTGGCAGTATACATAAACCAAATGACACCTTATTTCTAACTAAATTGGCAACAAACGATAGATTGATGTGGCGACTTACAGCACTAACTAAGGCATCATGATACCTGACTTCTTCAACATTCCAGCCCAATACAATAAAGCTTCGGTTCAGTATTTTAACTAATTCTCCGCTTATAAGATTATCCGAAAACATGTTTGAAAATGGATATTCTGAATTGTGTAGATAAAGTAGTATTGCCTTCCTCTAAAAAATTTAAAAATTAATGTTAATATGTTTTGTAATAGAGAATGTGAAATGTAAGTTACTTTTCTAGGACTGTTAGATCTTTGCAGTAAAATTATATCTTAGTCATGCTCTAGACGTCACTGGATCTTTTAAGATTAGTATCTCCGTAAATGAGCGAAATAATGTATTTTTTGACAATTACAAGGAGTATTAAAAATCGGACTTCCCTTCATTTAAAGCAGTGAAATTTGTTTAAATATTCCCATAACGGTTTTTGGTTTTCCTGATTTTTTTTTTAAATCTCAGTTTTGTGATGTTAAAAAGTAATTCAATTGTGGCGTTCCTTTAATTGAAAATATAAGCTTCTAAACATCACGAACACGAACATCTGATCTCCACTGAATACTCTTTAGGTAATTTAGCATAAAAAGGGAAACTTCTTAAACCAAAGTTTATCTCTACCTTCGTTTATATGATTGTCGCACCATGGCAAAATTTTAAAAAATTAAAAGGGAAATACCATTTTTTTGAACTAATTAAAAAGAGAAACATAGGTGAAACGTGGATAATTATTAATTGTATGATCTAAGCCGTCATCGATGCACTACGTAATTCTAAAGTTGACCTTGGCCATGCGCTCCCGATAATTTTTTTGTACTGAAAATTTCTCTTAATTTTAAGCAACTGAAAATGTCAAATCGCCTAAAATTTCTGAAAATTTTGAATACGGGCTAATGGTATCATTAAGATTGCATTGTCGATTTAATCGAATACATGGCAAACAACTTTAGAGTTAAAATCTTTTATTGTAATGGAATAATGCAATTCTGACTTTTTCTCTTGCAGCTATGTCAATATGAAAGCAAATTGAGAAATATTACTGATAAAACGAATTAACAAAAATCACTTTCACAACTTTTGGCTTAACGTTTCATCCCATTAAAACGGGTTTTCCTTATATCTTATCTATTATTTTCTTAATTTATTCTGATGGTGAAATAAATATTTAAATATCGTAATGGGAAAACAAAAATCATTTAAGAATGGGAGTAGAAGTTTAAGTAATTATCGTAGCGTTCTTGTTCAGAAAGTAAATTTTTTATAAACAGCTAAAGTTCATCAAATAAGAAATTAATAGACTTCCGTAGATTTACTTATTTTTAGTGTTCCGTACGGAACACTTATAAGATCACTTCGGTGTCTGGACTGTCTGTCCATCTGTCTGTCTGTCCGTCTGTCACACCCGATTTTCTCCGAAACTATTTGTCATAGAAAGTTGAAATTTGGTAGTAATATAGGAATTAATGGCCTAATCAGAGCCATGTAGTTTTGAAAGTTAAATTTTGACTTAAGGGGTTAGTTCTGGGGGGTGAAATCGGAAGTGAAAAAAAATTTTTTTTACTAGGTAATCGAGTGTGGTATCAAATGAAAGCTTGTGAAAACACGAGTAAAATATATATATATATATATATATATATATATATATATATATATATATATATATAATGTAATACTTGCGCGCACTTTTCTTTGTATTATTTTTAAAAAAATCGCTGTCCACCCGCCTTATCTCGGAAAGTACTTATCAAAAAATTTTGAAAAAATTCTGGAATATTCTCCACGGGGTATAGATTGAACGAAAATTATCACGAGTGCATTACCTGTAATAATTTATCTGGTATATAAAAAAAGACAGAAATTTCAAAGTCATCAATTTTCAGTAAAGATTGGAAATAAACTTTGTTGAAAACTTATTTGAGGTGTATTTTGTGAAGTCACTGATCATTTTATATCACTGTAACATAGATTTTGACTTAAGGGAGTCGTTTTGAGGGGTGAAATCGGAAGTGAAAAAAAATTTTTTTTACTAGGTCATCGAGTGTGGTGCCAAATGAAAGCTTGTGAAAACACGAGTAAAAAATATATATATAATGTAATACTTGCGCACACTTTTCTTCGTATTACTTTTAAAAAATCGTGAAAAATCGCTTTCCCCTACCTTATCTCGAAAAGTACTGATCAAAAAATTTTGAAAAAATTCTGGAGTATTCTCCACTGGGTCTAGATTGAATGAAAATTATCATTATCTTTAATGATTTATCTGGTATATAAAAAAACCAAAATTTCAAGGTCACCAGTTTTCAGTAAAGATTGGAAACAAACTTTGTTGAAAACTCATTTGGGGTGTGTTTTGTGAAGTCATTGATCATTTTATACCACGCTAACAAAAATTTTTATTTTAAAAACAATCAACGTACGGAATACTAATTGTGCAAGTTCAACTTGCACTTGACCGGTTTTTTTACTTTAGAAATCTTACATTTTCAGCCTCCATGTCGAAAACTCTCAAATGGTGACATAAAAAAAGAATAAAGCCTTTCCAGTTAAACTGCGAAGATATGGCATTAAGATGATTTACAATAAATATTTCTTCTTCGAAGAAAATAGCTTCCTAGAAATTCCAACCGTACTCACTAACTTATCACCAACGATATATTAATACGTAAAGAGAGAATTTACCTTCATTACCTATTTATTTTTTTAAGAGATTTTTTCATACATTTTTTTTCCACCAAGACGTTTCCAAGGCTAATTTGGTAATATCTGATTTATTATTTTATGGGTCTAGGACACGTGCTGCAGGGAAGAAGTCCCTAAAGCGCTACAGGAGCGACACGTGTGCGGAAAAAGCGATTCACGTTGTTCTTGAATCGCTGTAAATTGTACTCGGTGGGAAACACAGTCCTGGGCAAATTATTTCAAAGGGATGATGTTCTCCATATAAAAGACTGCTTGAAAAGCGTTGTACGAGAAGTAACAAGCTGAACCTCATACGGATGTGAAGTATTAGCGCGACGTCTACTTCTAACATGCACCGCTCTGGGAGGAATTAAGCGGGCCAAATTCTTCCAACACTTTCCATGAAAATACTTGTAGAATCGGCTCAAGTCGCCAACCGTTCTTCGATGTTCCAGCGAATCAAGGCCGCCGGTCAGTTCCGGGTCTCCAATCAGACGAACAGCTCTTCTCTGAATAGAATCCAACAAATGCAGTGTATGTTCGGGAGCGGAGCCCCAAACATGGGAGCAGTATTCCATAGTTGATCGAATTTGAGCTTTGTAAAGAACTAACAGTTGTTGTGGAGTGAATATCTGATTTATCCAAATATCATGTTAGAAACGACGAGTTTTTATTTTATAAAGACTATACATAATGAGTTTATTGGTTGTTATTTAATCACTATTAATACTTAATCACTATTTGATTAAAATTTTACAAGCAAAATTTTTGGGAAATTTAGTTAGTACTTTTCGTTAGGGGTGTAAGGTACTCATAAGGCAAAGGTTAAATATGAAATAAAAATGAAAAATGAACAGAGAATTTCTCCGACCTTGATCTTGATACATTGTATACGTCCTGGGATATGTTAACTAGCAGTTACACAACTAAGAGTCTTGAACTCCTGATAAAGTTGTCAACCTCCCCGATTCTAAAATCATTAAAAAATAAAAAGAAAATACACATAAACAATTTCTGCAACATTAAGTTGATGTAGGCATTCTCCTTGAGATATTTTAACAGGTTCGCGTCTTGAACACTTTAAAGTTGTAAACCACCCTCATTTAAAATTTTTTTAAAAATTAAGAAGAAACATACCCACATAACTATCTCTAGCCTTTGGCATTTGTAAAAACTCAAGGTAGAAAAAATTCTCTGAATATATTTAAATTTTATTAATGATTTTCCAATAATGGTAGCTTACACCCTTACCAAGGGTTCAAAACGCGAAAGTGTATAAGTAATCCTCTGTTTTTTTTTTTAATAATTTTAGAATATAAGTGGTGTACACCCTTATCAAGAGTTCAAGGCGCTAAATTGTGTCAGTGCTAGTTGAAGAATCTCGGGAGGTATACAGTGCATAAAGATCAAGGTGAGAGACATTATCTGTGTACAGGAGGTATGCAGTGCATAAAGATCAAGGTGACAAAAATTATCTGTGTATATTTTCTAATTTTTTGTTTCATATTTATATTTTGATTTCCGAGTGTCTTACCTCTTTATCAAGGGTCAACAAAAATTGATCACGAAATTTTCCAAATTAAAATCTTTCTGCGTCTAAAAATTTGAAGCAAGTAGTAATGATAAAGCATCAACCAGTTAACTTATCTGGAGCCTCTCGAAACTGGAAACTCGTTGGATATTCAAGTCATTTCGAAGCCAACTTCAATATGCAAACTATTATCTGTCCAATTTCACGTCAGCTAGTATTGATACTTATTGTTTACAAGTATTACTGGTTTGAAAATATTTATAATTAAAAAGTGAATTATTAAAATACCAGTATTAAA
>CM032446.1:144240835-144282666 GCA_019049505.1 Pachyrhynchus sulphureomaculatus
AACTTAAAACAAAATTACAAACTTCGGTCCTTACTACTAGACTTAATTCTATTAAGCACTAATATTAAGTACAATGAAAACCAAATGAAAATTTTTGCATGTACACAAGAATCTTATAACTAGACTTAACTTAATTAAGCACTAAGGTTAAGTACATCAAAAAGCAAATAAAAATCCTTGCATGAACATAAGAAATACCTGTTCAAAGTAACAATCGCGGTCTTCTTATATAAAAGAATCAGCTCTGTTATTGTTACCAAAACAAAAAAATAACTGTCTAGACTCTTGTCTAAATCAAAAAAAAGTGAACTGAAATAAAATATGAACACCCCCCTTAAAATCTTTTAAGGATTGTCTGAAAATTTTTTATTTCAGCAAAAGAAATTTATAAAAATTCTTAAATAAAGAAAAAAAATAAAAAAAATGATTCTAGTGCAAACACTTACACTAAAAGAAAAAGTCTTGTCAGACCATTTAGCACAAGGCCAAAAAAAATAATATCTGGATAAATATCCAGACAAACGCTCGGGAAAAATCGCTATCCATGCTCTAGCTCATCGCTAAGAGGACATTCTAAATCTAGTATCACTACTAGTCGCACTCAGAAAATAATCGCACTCTATATCGCAATGTCGACGTCCTAAGACATCTAGACATGCTAAAGTCGCTAGGGAAAACGCTCTGGTTGATCGCCAGAAAACACGTCAGCTCATCGCCGCCAGAAAAAACAAGAAAACATCTGGTATCGCCAGAAAAAACTCGGCTCCTCGCCAAGAAAACACTCTGTAAATAGTCCTCGACTACACAAAGTCTGCGTTCTAAAAGAACAAACTCGCCATGAACATAGTGAGCAGCTATAAAAGCTAACTAAATCACTATAAGCGCAGTGAATAGCTACAAAAGCTAAAATTCACTCTTAACACAGTGAATAGCTATAAAAGCTAAAATTCACTCTAAACACCGTGAATAGCTATAAAAGCTAAAATTCACTAAACTAAATGATCCTGCTTCAAAAAGCAATGTTCACTAAGAACAGAATGATTAGTCCGCGCGCAACTAACATTCTAGGAAACATTCCCAACATAACTATATGAGACAGCAAGTCTCGAAATAGGACCTCCCTAAAGTCATAATCCTATATAGGAGTCCATAAGCAAAACGACTCAAAATCTCGCATTTTGAGCACATGCCCTCAGGCAACCAACATACACCGAAATATATACAGAAATATGTACAGTAATATATACAGAAATATATACAGGAGTTCAAATCCCAAACTCTTGGTTATGATAACTCCATACTGAGCTTGGTGAAAGCTCTTAGCAAAAGCTAATCAAATCTTCGGCACATCGCACCAAAGTGACAAATCTGCCTAGAAACATGAGCCAGAAAAAAAACGCTCTCCGTCATTCTTCAGGGTGGCTACACAGAGAAATAAAACTTAACCAGCATTGCGCCTCTTCAAGTTGCATGAAGAACCCTCGTGTACTGGTCTCGCCCTAGAACAACAACGAAAAACATTCAATCCATCCCACATAACAGGAGACAAACACTTCACCACGATATACTGAATGGTGGAGACAAAAAAAATACAGAATTGGTGACCCTGGAGTCCACCAACAAAAGGGAGTAGATTATAGCATCCACTAAACTAAAACGGTGTCTACCACACCACCATAAGTCAAAAAAAATTAATCAATAGGGTGTTCCGAAATACACTACTGCCAACAGCCTGTCACCACTAATAGGCTAATTGGAGCTGAGGTCGACTACAGTAGTTAGGCTCTCCTTTGGTTCAAATAGAAATAACCATTGGGTAACAAAACCTTTAAAGGTCCCAAAGGTCAAACGTTCACCCCCCATAGACTACCCTTCCAATCAGTCTGTTCCTCAGGAAGACTAACTCCCTGCCAAACGTCGTAACGGCATCTGTTAGCACCCGGTGCATCACAGCCTGTAAAAACAGATAACTCATGGGATACAACCTAAAAGGTTTACAAGGTTGACTTAACCAAGCTTCTAACGAAATTTTAAAAAACGAAAATGAGCTTAAAAAGGCTACATGAAACAAAAATTGCTCAATTTTCCGGTGGCAACGCAACAAAACTTTTGAAGACGACAAGAGCTTTCCCAGCTTAATCAGAAACAAGAAGAAAACATCGTTGACAGCTAAAATATTCGATCATGGTGTTAATCGTCTCCCTAAACAATAGCCTCTAGAAGAAACTGCTACAGGTATCAGGCATAACCGTTTTCTGTCAGCCCAAACTTCTAGATTACCTCTTGGAAATCTAAAAATTCGGTTAGGAATCTTCCTTCACTGCGCTTAGCCTCTCTTGACAAGGTTCTCATCTCGGTATCAGATTTTGATCATTTCTTTGTGAAACGACTGTCTTACTCTGCTCTCATCTCCTGTAAATGATCAGCCTTTAGTTCTCCTGCAGAACTTCAATTTTCTATCAATCTGATAGTAAACCGAAAAAACTCAACATACGCCTATGAGTCCATGCAAAAAAATTTTTAAAAAATTAGTGACTCAAAGGTAACGTTTAAACGGCTCTGAAAAAAAAATAGAAAATACCCTCAGTTTGTCAATTCAGAAGAAGATCTAAATCAAAATAATCCAAGTCTTAGACTTACTGGATAAACCAAAATCAATTTACTCTTAATTGCACCCAACATATACCATTAAGGTAATAAAAATACACCCACTCGGGTAACAAACTTTGAAATTGCTCATAAAAAAATTTTTTGACTCAACATCATACTACACGAGCTACATCTTGCGCTTGTCCTAACTCAAGACACCTTGGATTGCCTCTAATCAAAATTTCGCTTCCAAGTGCCAAGAACTGGATATTATTTGGGGTCATAAGCAAATCAAATCCCGCGACCACCGACATACCAGTCTTATGATATATCCTGAGTGTGACTCCTTCGCAAGCTCGCAACAGCTGAGTCGATGCTAAACATCAACCACAATCAACCTAAGTTTGGGATATGGCCAATACCCAAAACCTTAGCACAAAACTATAAAAGTAAGCTATCCTCAGCTCAACTTTTATAACAGGCAAAAAAAACGAGGTCGTCACCTCTACAGAGCAACATCAAAAAAAAAATTTAAGCAATTAAGATAATGTAAATATAAATTATTCTTCTTCTGACAAACTTTCATTAGGGTTAGGTTCATTGAATGGTTTTAAGTCTTTAATATGCCATCGTCCTACTTTAGTCCCATCTAAATTAACTAAACCATAAACTAAATCCGAAATCTTTTCTCTAATCACGCAATGCACATACTTAGGTACCAACTTAGATGTGAATTTATCAGCTGCACTGGAAAGAATTTTATTTTTTCGCCAAACGTGATCACCTATCTTAAAGGAAAAATCCCTTTTTCTAAGGTTGTAAGACTTACTGTTCCGCTCATAAGCCTTATGTATCCTACTACGTACGTCGGTGAAAATATCTTTTAAACCCTTTAAATTTTCGGCGTACGCGCCCTGTTACCCGGAATTATTTCGCTGTCAGCATTGACATCCAAGTCTAAGTTTTTATAATATGATCCAGATAGAGGTATATGTCTGCCGTAAACTAAGAAAGACGGTGTGAACCCTGTTACTTCGTGTCTCGCGGTATTTATCGCTTGTTGGATTTTGGAAATATTGCTATCCCAAGTGTCATGTGAATCCACGTAACTTCTTAAAGCGGTCCCGACTGTTCGGTTATTACGTTCCACAAAATTACATTGGGGAGAGTACACGGGATTAAAACGGATGTTAAAACCATAAGTTTCACTTAAGCTCTTAAAACTCTTAGAGGTAAACTGAGTACCGTTATCGCATATCAAGAGCGATGGAACACCGTGGATTAGAAAGACATTATTTTCCAAAATTCTCTCTATATATCCAGCTTTAGAGCTTTTCAAAGGAAATAGCATGGTATACTTTGTAAACCAGCAAGAAACCACGAGAAGCCATTTATTTCCCTTTTTTGAACGTGGGAATGGGCCTACTAGATCAGCTGCTATGACTTGAAAAGGGTAATTAACCGTTTTCTCTTTTCCCATCAGTCCCATAGGTAGTGTATTTGGAGATTTCTGCGCTCCACATACTTCACAAGTCCTCACAAACTTTACGATATCAAAACGCATTTTTGGCCAATAATACTGTTCCTGAACCCTGTGAAGAGTTTTATAAAAGCCAAAATGACCAGAAGTAGGAGGAGTGTGACACATGTCTATAACTTCCTCTCTCTGTGGTTTAGGAACTAGTATTTTCCACTCGGGTACATTAATTTTTAAAGGCAACTGGTTTGGGATAAATTTGTACACGAAATCATTTTCCACCTTCCACTGTGGAAAATTTTGAGGAGATTCTTTAATTTGCTGCCGTAAATTGTCGTACCATGGGTCAATGCGATCTACATCTACTGTATCAATTCTTACGCCAAACTGTGCATTAAGACTGTTTTCGTCCGCTGTATGATCTGGGATTCTTGACAAAGCGTCAGGAATAACATTGTGGACTCCTTTTCTATGAATTAAAGTAAACGTGTGTTGTCTCAGCCTAATCGCCCAACGCGCTAGTTTGCCACTAGGGTTTTTAATAGAATTAAGCCACAATAAGCTATAATGATCTGTTATGACCGTGAAAGGAACACCTTCTATGTAAGGTCGAAACTTTTCGATGTTAAAGAGTACTGCTAAACATTCTTTTTCAACAACCGAATAGTTACGTTCAGCCTTTGATAAAGTTCTACTGGCATACGCTATCACCCTTTCCTCACCATTGATTTTCTGTGTTAGGACGCCCCCTAAACCAGTATTAGAAGCATCACTAGAAATATAAAACTGTTGGGAAAAGTCTGGTTGGGATAAAATGGGAGCTGAAACCAATAGTTCTTTAATCTTTATAAAAGATTCTTCGGCTGCCTTTGTCCAATCTATCGATTGTCCTTTTTTTCGTCCTTTCAAAAGATCATTAATAGGCGACAACAGGGTAGAAAAATTCTCGATAAAACGTCTATACCATGAACACATTCCTACGAAGCGCTTAACTTCCGTAGTATTAGTAGGTCTCGCATAATTAACCATGCTTGCTACTTTATCCGGATCGGTACGCAAGGAATTTGAGCCTACAATATAGCCTAAAAACTTTAGAGAAGTTTTGAAAAAATCACATTTGCTCAAATTTATCGTCAGTCCGGCCTCTTTCAATTTATCTTTTACTTCCTTAAGTAAGCGAATATGCGATTCGAAGTCTTCCGATGTTACTAAAATATCATCAAGATAGGTAAAAATATGTGGCTCATATTTCGGACCAAATATGGCGTCCACTAAACGTTGCTGAGTTTGAGCAGCGTTCTTAAGACCAAACGGCATAGTGACGAACTGAAATAGACCTCGGCCTACTACTGCAAAAGCGGTCTTTTCTTTAGAGGATTTGTCTAAAGGAATTTGCCAGAAAGCCTTTCTAAGGTCTATCGAAGATACATACTTAGCATTCCTGAGTGATGTCAAAATTCTGTCGATGTTCGGTAATGGGTAGTTATCAAATTTGCTGACCTCGTTGAGCTTTCTTCCGTCAAAGCACAGACGATACTGTCCATCGGCCTTTTTCACCAATAAGATTGGAGAACACCAAGGACTGTTTGATTCTTCAATCACTCCGAGTTTCAACATTTCGTCTAACTCTTTATTTAATACTTTTGACATATAAGGAGACATGGCGAAGGGCCTTGTCTTTACAGGACTGGCATCAGCCGTATCTATAGACATCTTGATTTTATTCGTTCGGCCTAACCTATCTTTACTACTTATTTCATTGAAAGAGCTTATTACTTTTTCTGCTTTTAAGCGTTCCGTCCGCGAGAGATCATCTAGGGTACATAGACGCGAGAAAAGGTTTTCAAAAGAACTTTCTGAATAACAATCTTTAAAACTTGTTTGAGAATTGACTTCTAGGGACTGTGGATACCACGAATTATTTTTAAAATTTACTAAAATTCCGAATTTTTGTGCAAAATCACATCCTAGAACCAAAGTATGTGATAGAGAAGGTACTACTAGAGCAGAGATTACTAAACAATGACCATTGCAGACTAGCGGCAACTCAACCGTACCTAAAACTTTTAGACGGCTGCCATCTGCAGTGGTAACACTTCTATTTTTGACGTGGCATATTTTTATACTTAAACGACTTAAAATCTTAATACCATTCTGACCTACAACGGAGGCATTTGCACCAGAGTCAAATAAAGCCGAGAAATGGGCACCTAATAGATTTATCTTGATATGCGGTCTGTTGTCTAAATATTTATGCACGAATAAAGGAGACATGTGACCATTTGGAGAAGCAGGAGTTTTAACTTGAGAAGGATAATTTTTATTAGACTTAAAAAAATCAGAAACTTTTTGTAACCATTTAGTCCAATCCGATCTACTGGAATATTTTTGTTCGTCCGTGTTTCTAGAACGTTTTGGATTAGGGGCTTTACTGCGAACATGAGCTTGTGACTTAGCCGAAAGATTAGAGGCTTTTTTGTTGGACTTAGGATATCCGCCTCGGTAATATACCGTCCTTACTCGTTTTTTGTACATTTGGGGCATGATGTTAGTCTCACGCCTGTTGTTCCACATTTGAAACAAAATACCCTCTTTGGTGCTGTACAATTTTGGTAAGTGTGATTCGGGCCTGTGCAATTCCAACACGTGAAAATTGCCTTAGGTGAAACCGGCTTGTCGTTCACTTTAGCTGCAGTGTCGCTAATTTTAGAGTCATTATCTTTTCCTTTACCCGTTTTTCTGGTTACTCCTAGGGTTCCGATTTACATTCCCAACTTTATTTGTCGAGACTCCACTTCGGCCATTTGGATTATACTTTACCTGATGTATATTAGTTTCGCTTTTTGGTCTGCTCTTTCCTAACAAATAATCGGACTCTTCAAGTTTTCTACATAACCCGGCGAGTTCGGCTACCGAATTTATATCTAGTAGAGCTAACCGATTGACGAAACTAGGCAGAATATTCCTACGTATAAATTTAACTTTGGTACATTCCAAAGGCTTGATGGACAACCTACAAAATAAAGATTCCATGTGGGCAATAAAAATCACAGTGGACTCATCCTTCTTTTGTCGCCTCCTCTTTATTTCTGACCACAATTCTTCATCATCATCACAGTGCAAGAAGTCCTTCTTTAGCCTATCTACCAAGGAATGCCAGTCGTTGACACTTGATTTTATGCTTCTATACCAAATGAAGGCATCGCCAGTGAAAAATTCAACAGCAGAGCTGAAAAGTTCATCTTCCGATACTTTCCTAGCTTGAGCTATTTCAGTCAGCCTCTCCAAAAAAGGATAGAGTCTCTTTGAGTCTCCATTAAATTTCAATTGCCATTCGCTGACAGGAATATTTCTGGCTGCGCAATTCACGATTGGAGCTGGTACGTTTATGACTGGGGTTGTAATAGGCAGCTGTGGTAACTCATGGCCAGGAGCTATCTTTTCGGCAAGATTTGCTTCCATGAGTACACACGTAGCTATTGTTTCTTGAACATATTTGGAAAACTTCGACGCTTCCTCTTCGTCATCCGGCATGGGAATTCTTTGTACGCGACCCGCTACATGCGATAAACGTGATTTAACCCGGTGTACAAGTGAATCATTTGGATCACCGTCATAACTATCGATTAAGTTTTGGATTGAATTTAAACTCTTTTCGATACCAGCCGTTTCTTCTTTAAAAGACAGGGTGTCATCCCCTATTTTTATCGTTTTTTTTTTTTCCCGGCTCATTAATTTCTTTACTTAAGATCCTCGTTAGAATCTTTCTTTTATCTGCGACCGGACGTTCTGAGAAAGTACGACGGATTTTTAGTTCATAGTCTAATTCATATTCCAATAGGTGATTGACTTTAAAATTGAAGGCTTCCATGATAAATGAATACTATAAAATTTAAAAGAATTGTTTAAAAAGCCGTGAAAATATTTCTCCTGTGCTCCCAATAGTCAAAAAAAATAACAAAATCTGTAAAGGCACTTAAAATATGTAAACTTCTTTACCAAACTTTAAAAAAAATCTTCAACAATTTCAAAAAAATTTCTAAGTATTGCCTCGTATTAAAATCCTTTTATTAAGATATCTTAAGAATTTCCTATAAAAAAATCTCTAGATATCGTTTCGTATATCAGCAAAGTATTTTTAATATTCATGCAAAATATAGGTGAGAAAAAAGAACAGTTTTTTGTTCGGTTATCCGCAAAATAAATCAACAATGCAAAATTAAAGTCGACCAACACATCTGCCAATCTGAACTATAAAGCCAGCTTTTAAGAAAAAAGTAGGAATCTCTTATCTTAGAGTCAACAACAAAATTCAAATATCTATATCAGATAAATTGAAATAAAAAAATTCTACAAATTTCCTGCTTTTGTCTTACTGCTATAGTGTAGTTTCGTTTAATAAATATTATGAAATAAAATATCTGCAAAGTTAGAGCTTTTATTTTGTTCGAAAGCTAGTACACTGAACCCTTTTTTTAAAAAATAAAATTCCAAAAGCCCCGCGTTGACAGCGCTATTTTTATGTGACGTCTTTTTATGACATGCTAAACTGTCCTCAGTTTGAGGCATCTTTTTCCGTACCCTGTGAGAAGTTGTTTGTCCCACGCTTGAGCGCAATTTTGTAAGGTGTGCTAATTTTGCTTTATTTTTCGCCCCATGTAGACTGCGTCATTTTGTAACATTTTTAAATACTGGACGCCCCAAGCTTGAGCACAATTTTCTTGCAGCCCCGCTTTAATTTCTGATAATGAATTGAGTGAGACCTGATTTTAAAAGAACTAAAGAAATTAAAGAAATACTAGCTCAGTTTTCCTTGGTAGAGAGATATGGGTAAGAGATAATTTTTGTACGTCTTTTTGGAATTTAATTCTATTTTTAAAGAAACCTCAGTTGTACGACTTTTTTTTTGGGCACCACTCATTTTAAAATAGAAACGGTTTAACTTCAGCTAAGAAAAATGAGAAAAAACTGAAGTGTTTTATGGATATTACTAAAAAGAAATTAGTCTAGCACAACTGATCCTGAAAAGAAAAATAAATATTCAGTGAGACACTAGCTTTAATCAACAAAAAAAAGAATTTATTCATGTTTTTAAAATGAAAATAAAAAGTTCTAACCTTTACAGTTATACCAAAAAATTCTAGCCTAAATAGTAGTTGTTACATTTAAATTTTAAACCTTTACAACCCCCGAAGGCGAGACATCGTGTTTTACACTTCACTTTTTTGTCTGTTATATGTTGCTGTTAATGCACTACTCTCAAATAAGTCTATTGGAGGGAGTTTTGTTGACTTACTGTTTTTCAGTCCTGCTGTGATGGACTTCGCCCGATTTCACACTTTTTCTTAACACTTAGAAAGCTCACTACAGCTTTTATTGTCGAAACTGGTACTTTTACTTAGCGGCTTCTGAAGAAAATTAGCCTACTTCGGCTAGATGGAAAATAGCCTCTCGGCTAGACGGTACTGCCTGGTCTGCGGCTCGATCGAAAAAAAGCCTCGCTGGTAGTTTCTCAGGCCCTTAAATAATCGTGCGATTTTTGCCGGTAATATCCGGACGCTCCAATCAAAACTCCGGGTCAAACATTTCGCCAATCGCGGCCTGGCGGTAGGTTCGATCAGCAACCCGCACCACACAGTATATACTGAATGTCCTGAAACTTTTGTTTAATATACCGGTCGATGTTTTAAAATAAAAATAAATACAATTTGAAGTGAAAAATCAGTAACATTGCATGGTCTTAAAATCCAGGAAAAAATGAATGTTACAATATATATATATATATATATATATATATATATATATATATATATATATATATATATATATATATATATATATATATATATATATATATATATATATATATATATATATATATATATATATATATATATATATATATATATATATATATATATATATATATATATATATATATATATATATATATATATATATATATATATATATATATATATATATATATAAGAGAGAAGAGTGGGAAGAGAACAGCGGTTAGTGCTCCGGAACTCGAGACTATTATAGCAAGGCTCACTCAAATCAGCAGGAAATATGGACTCGAAATAAACAAGACCCAAACTAACGTTATAATCATCGACAGATCTACCAATACCCAACGACAGAGGAGAGTGGTAGTTGGGAGCAAAGTCGTCGAGAGCTTCGTATACCTAGGCGCGTTAATCACCAACGTTGGAGGATGGCCAAGGTAGCAATCAAAAAATTGACAAAAATCTGGAAGGATCGCATAATAACGACGAACAAATTACAACTCGTTAATGCTCTCATTTTTCCCATTGCAATGTATGCAACAGAAACCTGGACACTAAAGCAAAAAAAGAGTCGAAAGTTTCGAGATGAGGGTATACAGACGAGTTTTTCGAATCTCCTGGACAAAGTACCGGACTAACGCGTCAGTGTTAAGAGGAGATGAACGTGGAAATTAGGTTACTCAAACGTGTAAACCAAGCCTACCTCATATATTTTGGTCACATCACCAGAAAAAGAGACACCATAGAGAAACTGATGGTCGAAGGAAAAAATCAGCGACCGAAGATCAAGAGGCAGATCTCCTACAAGTTGGATAGATCAACTGCAACCTCTTGTTGGAAAAACTCTGCATGAGGCGGACCAAATGGCCTTAGACCGAGATATCTGCAAGGACCAAGTACGAAGAACCAGCTCATGAGCAGTCACCACGCCCTGCCAAGGGCAATGGGACAGAGGAGGAGGACTCCGTTAAGTAGTAGTAAGTTTTTTTTTGTAATTTTAAACAACAAACTGCAAGTGTAATTGGAGCTTGGAAGGTGAATAATTATTTTTTTTATATTACAAAGGTAACAATTTAATTAAACTTCTAGTTAACCAAGGCAACATTGTATATCTTATTTGTTTTATTTATCCGTGGCAGAGTGGCGATAATGGCCAGTTTGTAGGGAAACGTTGAACGTGAATCCAGGAAGGAATTGCGAAACAAAAACATGCACGCTGCTTTTTCAACTACAGCTTACACGCCTTATGATGCAGGTAAGAAAAAACCGCGATATTAAAAATATTTCAAAACTTACCTCATCAAATGGAGCTGTGCATATAAACTCAATGGCATCATCTAAGGTACAGAGAGAAAATGTAACAGAAGTATTTGGAGGCATTTTTCTCTTCGTACTTTTTATAGCCTCATATTCTAAAAGAAAAATTTTAGATATAGAGTATTCCTGCTTGAAATCTACAGATAATAAATGGCCTATAAGTTATATTCTTAAAAAATTTTCCAAAAAAGAAAATATACATATATATGTACATACATACATGTCTACATATATACATATATAGATATACATATAAACAGAGATACAGATATCTACAACTACATATATACACACACACACACACACACACACACACACACATATATATATAACATCTTTATTGGGTGCCTGGAACAGATAGAAACAAAGAATCAACGAAACTAATTACTCCAGGCCTTTGTGGTTGGGTGTTAGGGCCATTAGCCAAAATCTTACTAAATTCACAAAGCCAGAAAACACTATTGCAATACCTGTTCAGAACGTTAACTTATTAGCTAACTTCTTTGCTTTATATTTGATTGTTAATTTCTAGGGAAAAACAATACACACTAGTCCCAACGTGCAGTCAAAGATGTCCGATATTGCCTTCAGACAGTAGCAGGTGATACTAGTAAGCGTAAAAAGAGCGAACTACAAATGTGATAAAGGCTCAACGTTCGTGACATATTCGCTATGTTGTTTTTTTTAATTGTGCGGTATTTATAATTAATTATAAAAACTTAAGCAAATAAATCAATGTAGGACACAGGAACTACAAATGTGATAAAGGCTCAACGTTCGTGACATATTCGCTATGTTGTTTTTTTTAATTGTGCGGTATTTATAATTAATTATAAAAACTTAAGCAAATAAATCAATGTAGGACACAGGAATTTGGATCAGGTTTCGGGAAATTGGTGTCATTGGACCCAAAAGAGCTGCTTCGTATCGGTGGACGACTCAGAAAGACTCATTTTCTTATGATATTAAACATCATATTTTTCTGGCAAAGTTGCAGAGAATAACCAACTTGATTCTTCTTCCAGGTTAAAAAACATTGTTCTATTTCTTACTTGAACAATACTGGACTTAATCGCCCAGACGTACAATTTATAAATTGTCTTTCTAAGTGTTTTGCATGCTTTAGATGCAAACCCAAATTGTACAATCCTTATATAACTGACATAGTATCTCTGAGTTCTCAGGCCAGAGCGTTTTCTTCCGCCTGTATTGATTTAGAGCAGGGGTGCTCAAACGGTCGATCGCGATCGGCAAGTCGATCGCGAGTGCTTTTTGAGTCGAACTCGAGAAAAAAATTCCGATATAGAACTATTCACAGATTTTGTTTTAGGTAACTAGAACAAAATGTAATGAATAAACTACTAAAATTTATTCGATCGACAATTAGGCCAGAATAACCCCCTCATCACTTTCTTTTATCGTAATAACCCCCTGCTAGCGGCAAAAGGCGGCTTTATCAAAGGAACGCGCGGTACTTGTCAAAGAAAAGCCGCGTTTTTGATTCCCGCCGATTTTTCTAGAAACTTCGGGCGGCGTGTTTGACGGGAACATTCGAGACTTCGTTCGCGCCGATATATATGTTGCGCCTGCAGGAATAGGAGTCAGTCTGAGTTGTAACTTGAAGGCGATACATCGATACAAAGTTTATTAATAAATAGTCCAAAATGAGTGCGGCGAAGAAAAGTAAAACTTATCATTTTAATAACGATTGGGAGGAAGAATTTTTCTTTTATATGGTAAAGGATAAGTGCATTTGTCTCATTTGCCGTGCGTCAGTTGCAATACCTAAGCGTGGGAACTTAGGAGAGGCATCATAAAACGGTTCATAAAAACTATGAAAAGGATTTTCCGTCACAGAGTGAATTAAGAAAACGCAAAGTACGTGATTTGATAACTTGTTTGAAAAAAGAACAAACCATATTCACAAGACCAGCCAAACAATCAAAAGCTGCAACGATCGCGTCATTTAAAATATCTCATATATTGGCGAAACACAAGAAACCATTTGATGATAGATTGGTTGTGAAGGAAGCATTTATTGAAGCGGATGAGACTTTATTTGGAGATTTTAAAAATAAAACAGAGATTATGTCTGCTATTAGAGAACTTCAGTTATCTCGTCCGACCGTCACAAGGCGTGTTGAAGTCATGAGTCAGGACATGGCAGATAAACTAAAACATGATATCATGGAATGTACATACTTTTCTTTACAGTTCGACGAATCCACCGATGTGACAGACACTGCCCAGCTGTGTATTTTTATTGAAATGGTATTCAATGACATGTCGGCTAAGGAAGAGTTTTTGACAATGATTCCTCTGAAAGGAAAGACCCGTGGCGAAGATATATATGACGTTTTCTTCAATTTTGTAACAAACTACAAGCTACCAATATATAAACTAGTGTGCATTACAACCGATGGAGCACCAGCAATGACTGGAAACGAAAACGGTTTTGTGGCATTGTGTCGAGCTAATGATGATTTCCCTTCATTTTTCTCCTTCCATTGCATTCTACATCAACAAGTTTTGTGTTCAAAAGTTCTAAACATGGAGGAGATTATGGGCATTGCAATAAAAATTGTGAATTCTATCCGTGCACGTAGCTTACAACGACAGCTCTTTAAATTGCAGTTGGAAGATAGTGAGTCAGCTGAACACACTGAGTCACTTAGTTCTTCATACGGACGTCAGGTGGTTGAGTCGCGGAAAATTCCTAGAAAGGTTTCAAGAATTATTGCCCGAAATAACAGCTTTTCTGGACGAAAGAGGTGATGACACTCAGATGCTGAAAAACGGAAAATGGCTGGCTGATTTGACATTTTTGACAGACAAACTATTATTGAGATGATTAGCGCAATAAACGCATTCAAAAGTAAACTGCAACTTATGATAGATCAACTGAAAAGAAAGGATCTGAAAAATTTTCCGTCTTTGAAAGCAAGGATTCCTCAGTTGAATTATGATATTTATGAGGCAGAATTATCAAATATTTTGGGACAATTCGAAATACGTTTTTATGATTTCAGTAAATTGGCAAATATCGCATCATTTATGAGTTATCCTTTTTCGTGTAAAAACATTGAGAAATTAGCTACTGAAATAGCAAGTCAGTTTAACATGGACTCATGTTCTGTTGAAAATGAGTTAGTGCAGATTATATCAGATATACATCTCAAAGCCACAGCATCTGATACAAAATTCTGGTTTTTATATCTGAAGATAAATATCCGAATCTAAGGCAAATCGCCCTTCAACTCACGGCAATGTTTGGGTCAACTTACTTGTGCGAGTCTGCATTTTCTGAAATGAAGATAATTAAGTCAAAATATCGCAATCGACTAACTGACGAACATATGTCATCATGCTTGCGATTAGCACTCGGTAATTACGTACCATCTTATGAAAAGTAGGCTGAGGACATGCAGTGCCACGCTTCAACATCCAAAGTCACTCTTTAGTTAAGTTTAGACACTAGAACTCGTTTGTTTTGTAAGAACCAATAAACTCGCAATTTTGAATAATTATGAGTTTTTTCATTGACATTTTAGAGCAGACCTACACTTACCTTGACTAAAAAAATGCATATTGTGCAGAAACCTAATATCTATGCCACGATACACCCTACCTAGATGACAATCCTGCATCACACTTACTTGCAGCCTCTCAGAGTCGATCGATCGTAGTCTAACAATATTGAGGTAGATCGCCAGCAGTTCAAGTTTGAGCACCCCTGATTTAGAGAGTAGCCTCAACAGCCATTGTTTCAACGTCCATTAACTTGTCCCCGATTTTAAATTTTTTTTACGCTCAATGCAAATTTTTCTTAGTTTCTGCAACAGTATTCATAGATTCAAACTGTCAATGTGATGTTTCGCGTTCAAGAGTTTTTCCATTGTATTAATTTCGATATAATAAGCAGTTCATAAATTTATAAAAATTGTTGTTGAAAATTTAGTCCGTTGAATTTTCCACTATGTAAACATGTAAATATTTCTCGAAAATTATTTACTTCATTTCTAGTAAACGTCACCGTGCCGGTAACTAAAACCGATGTATAATTTCGGTTTGTATTATTTTAATGTATAAACCACTCGTAAAATCTGGAATTAAAAAAACATTAATTGTGGAATAGACATATAAATGTTGACTGTATCCACCAACCTGGAAAGACGCGAACATGATTTATTCATATTCAATTCTAAAAACCATCTGCGTTGTTATTACTTGATTCGACACATTGCTTAGCCGGCATAAAAAATCCTAGGAACAGTACTGTAAACAAATTGGTAAAGTTATTTACCCAGTGCTTTCCTTATAAGCACGTATCTCTAAAAGAAATATTCAAGTAAAGAAAAACAAAGTATCACCTCTTTCACCTCCGTATCCTGAGACGATATCAATTAAGACCTATAGGTTTCATACATACTTCAAGTATTACGTTATTATCTCGCCCCAACAGATAAACAGGCCGACAATCAGATAAGGCAACAAACGAAATAAGACGTGAAGAAAAGCAAAAATTTCGAAGGCTAATTTTCTCATGAATATAAAGATTCCCGTTAGCAAAATACAATAATTTCCCTGCTGTGTTTACGTTTCATCATAATCGTTTGTATTTCTAAAACTTATTCTATAGTCATCCCAATATTTTTTTAAGTTAGTTTGTAATAAGATCTCAATCCCTTCTGTTAAAATTGGAAAAAATGCAAAAACCAAAATACTGAAATAGAAGTGTATTCCCCCCACCTTTGAACCCCTAACATTGAAAATAATAAAAAAAAAGTAATGTCTCGACTTGACTGACCGAAAAACACTCGAAAAAGACCTATAACAAGACAAATATGAAGTTACTTCTCTACCTCCCTTCTGCATCCCTTTGGCACCTTATATGTTTTATTTTAAATGATTATGCTTAAAACTTGCCCACTCTCCCACCCAAAAAAAACCTGGAATAATTCTCATAATCTACTGAAACAATACAAGATTCTCGTATCTCTTTCACCGCCTTACCCTATTAAAATGGATAATAATTAACAAAATAAGTTAATTTTGATATTCCTACAGTCCAAGAACTCTGAAAAGGGCATATTGCACGATATATATGCTGCAATCCTTCTAACCCCCCCACCCTACCTCATTAACTCCTCATATATTTTACTATACATAATATATTCATATTATATTTAAACCAACCAAAAAAGCTGAAAAAATCTCGTGTGCAAAAAAATCGACTTAAAACGATTTTGTTTCACTTAACACCGATCTTTGAATTTAATTTTCAAACAGTGGTATTATTTTTGGTATCATTAGAATGCTGATTTTCTACTCTTTTCAATAATATCAAAAGCATTTAGATTTGTAAAAAGTTTTACTAATTAAAACGGTTTTACTCATTTCTTTATCCGAGCTTGAACTGTCAACATCTCTGCTATACCTGCTTACTAATTACGTCATCGGAAAATGGAAACCACCCCGGAAGAAACGTCACAAGTCATTGCCTTATTGCAAGAAGGGCATTGCCAATGTGTAGTCGCTGCGCAACTGCACCTGAGCCAGCTGTCTCCAGAGTCTACAGACGTTACCAAGAGACTGGTGCATTTACACGGAGACCAGGAACAAGAAGAAGAATGTGTACCTCGGAGCAAGATGACCGCTTCATTGTCAACACAACTCTAAGAAATCGTCACTTGACGAGCGTTGAGGTCCAGCAGGAGCTCCGACAAGTTCGTGGTGACGTTATCAGTCAGTCAGAAGAAGACTTAAAAAAGCTTACCTAACTTCGAAGAGACCAGCCAACGGACCTAAATTGACAGCAGCCCATCGACAAGCGCTACTCAGATTTGCCCGAGAACATGTCGACTGGACCTTAAAGCAATGGCGCAGCAATACCTGACAGAAGTGGAAATACCCACATTAGACTGACCTGCGCGGAGTCCTGATCTCAATCCAATAAAGCACATGTGGGATGAGCTCAAAAGAAGTGTGCGAGCCAGAAATCCAGCTCCTGTATCACTGAAAGACTTAAAGGTTGTGATGGCAGAAGAGTGGGGAAGACGCTTCTGCCTCTCTTTCACCACAGACAGTGATGAAAGCCGCTGTCGCTCTTTCACCACAGACAGTGGTGAAAGAGCTCACCCGCTTCATGAAAAACCGTATTACTATTAAGACCATATAAAATTTATTAAACTCTACTCCACCACCTACCAAGCTTGAAATTGATATTTCATTTCTTTCGAGAGTTACTGTGCCAACAAACAAAGATCGCTAATTAATTATACCTGGCAACAAGGACCCAAGTTGGAAAAGACCTCATACTTGTGATGGTCAATAAGTATGTACCATATGGGAAAAATATGCATTATTGATTTAAAAAAAAAGGTGAATAAAAAATTAGCAAAAATAAAAAAAAAACTAATAAAAGTTTCAATGTAAATTATATATACCTATGAATGCATTAAACTCATTTTATTTTGCCAATGAACAGCAAAAATATTGAAACTTATTTTATAAATATTTATTTTTATGAACTTTAGCTACTAGCAACAAAATATAAATGAGGGAATACAACGACTAAGCATGATCTTTTTATTTAAATAATTAAACTACCTGTATAATTCTATGAAATAAAATATTGCGGAATTTGCAAATACATATTATCATGACACATAACAGGAATTAAAATAATATTTTAAAGCAATAATATTTGTGTTCTTTAAAGTCCAAGAGATATAAAGTAATATAATTTTTTTTTGGAGAACGCGGTAACTTGGGTATGTATAAATATGTATATTTTGATAAGTATTTTTATCTATGAGAAAATGTAAGACCACAAAAATCCCGGTATGCAGTTTGCTTCTTTAAATTTCAATATTGTTGTAGCCGACCGTTGTTTTACTGGTTTAGTAAGTCGATCAAAAATAACACTTAATAATAAACTTCCAACTCTATATTAAAAAAATTGTACGATATTTATCATCTCAATATGAGTGTAATGCTATCGTTGCTTGCAAAAAAATAATATTTAATACTTGGTACTTTGATAATTAATTAATAAATAAGAATGTTACTGTAACAATGCAATACTAATAATAATACTAATAACGATACTAATAATGTCACTAATAATGATAACGTTAATAATATAATGTTAATGTCCTCTCTAGCTGACCGCCTATTATTTTATACTTTTGCTCTCTAAAATTTACCACAGGCGTACTCTTAAGTTTAACTAACAAATATTTAGTTATCATGGTAATGATAAATAAGGTTGACTGCTTGACTACAAGGGAAATTATCCATTGAGCCATTAGTACGAGTAAGTGTACCTAGTAGATCTTTTATTAAAAACTGATTATTGTATTAAACTCATACGCGTAGCTAAAGGGCAAAACAATATAATAATAAAAATAGTTGATTTACAACAATATGTATCTTTTTAAAACTGAATCATTATTACGAAAATACAATATAAAAGAACTTTTAAGTATTTTTAGTATTCCGTATGGAGATCACTTCGATGTCCATCCGTCCATCTGTCTGTCTGTCTGTCACACCCGATTTTCTCTGAAACTATTTGCATAGAAAGTTGAAATTTGGCACTAATATAGGAATTGATGGCCTCATGAGAGCCGTGTAGTTTGTGAAAGCTAAATTTTGACTTAAGGGGTCAGTTTTGGGTAGTGAAATTGGAAGTGACAACAATTTTTTTACCAGGTCATCGAGTGGGGTGTCAAATGAAAGCCTGTAAAAAGACGAGTTTAAAAAAAAAAAATATATATATATATATATATATATATATATATATATATATATATATATATATATATATATACATATATATACATATATATACATATACATATATATACATATATACATATATACATATATATACATATATATACATATATATACATATATATACATATATATACATATATATACATATATATACATATATATATATACATATATATACATATATATACATATATATACATATATATACATATATATACATATATATATATATATATATATATATATATATATATATATATATATATATATATATATATATATATATATATATATATATATATATATATATATATATATATATATGTAGTGTAATACTTGCGCACACCTATCTTTGTATTATTTTTAAAAAAGTGCGAAAAATCGCTGCCTCCCCCTTATCTCGAAAAGTACTGACCTAAAAATGTTGAAAAAATTCTGGAATATTCTCTATGAAGTGTAGATTGAACGAAAATTTTCACGAGTGCATTACCTTTAATAATTTATCTGGAATATAAAAAAAACATCAGTTTTCAGTAAAGAGCGCAAAAAAACTTTGTTGAAAACTTATTTGGGATGTGTTTTGTGAAGTCACTGATCATTTTATAATTCCGTAAAAAAAAATTTATTTTAAAAGCAATCGACGTATGGAACACTAATTGCGCAAGTCCAACTTGCACTTGATCGGTTATTTAGTATTTAACATTAGTGAAACACACTTCAGAAGTCTGAAAAAAATCTAATGTTATACTTTTATCACAACCGAACAAGAAGTAGTACAATCATGTAATACAATAATTCCACATCCACAAATAAGGCAGGTAAGTACATTAATATCTTTTCGTAATGTCATATAATATTGGTCTATCCTGCTATGTTTTTATCCCCTAAAAACAATATTTTTCTAGTGGAAAAATATTTTTTTAGTGGATAGTTATTGTTTGGAAATTCAATCAACTCATTTTGACAACTATATCCGCCACAAAGTCGGCAACTTAAACATTTGGGCCACAAATTGATCCTAGACAGAGATCCATTTCCAGTATATTGAACATCCTAGCAAAATCAATATGTGCACACTTTAATGCTCTTTGTTCTACACCCTCAGGACCGAATGGATTTTTATAAAAACAGTTGTTTTAGCATAGAGGTTACGTTTGGTACAAATTAAATTGTCTGTTTTTGTATGAAGCAGTAAAGAGTTCTATGCAAAGACACTTAATTTTCTGGATAGAATAATAATAGTAATCTAAATTCAGTTAGATATATAAAAAATAATTAAAGATGTTACTATTTTCTTGTGGTCAAAGTTACAGACACATGGCTACAAGTGGACAGAGCCCTGAACATGTGCTATTTAAATAACTTAATAAATAACTTATTTATATTTACTGTTAGTTGCTATTAACAACTATTTCAATAATTTAACTTAAAGGGTCCATCTGTTAGTTTTATTTACCAGTTACATAATTAAATTTCTAAAACTATCAGCCGATTACACAGCAATTGTGTTTTCCTTATGTTGCTTTGAATGAGTGTTTACAGTAAAAGGATGTTTTTATTATCCCAGAATGTAGTATAGTGGGTTTTATGACCCTATAAGATATACAAGTTAATAGAATAAAATTAGAAAAAATTACCAATTTTGGTCCTAACATAGTGTTAAAGGTAATGAATATTAACTACTTATCAATTACTTACCTATATTATTCTCCATTATATCCATATTCATCTGATTATACAGTCTACTAGTTGCCACTAAATGATTCAAAATGGATCATTGGGGTTCAAACAAAACTGTAAGATGATCTTGTCACTTTCTGGCATTGAATACCATCCGTTAATTACTTCATCTACAACCGAAATGTCAAAGTTGTTACTAATTTCTAGTTGAAACTATTCTATAAAAGAAATACATGGAATGCGAGGAGATATAAGTTATTCAACTAAGTTAGCTTCATTTAGATTAGCCAATACAAAAGACTTCTTTATTTTAAAATATTTTTTTATAATTGTGCTGGTAAAATTTGACCCACAAAGGTGTAGTTTTTAATCTAAAGCAAAAGATTACCTCAACATCCTTATAGAACAGTAATCCAAGCACAGAACACATCAATCAATTATGTTTAAAGTATGTCCTATTGTAACTAATTCCCCCGCAAAAAAGTTAAGAATCAATGATAGGTAATCATATGCTGGTACTGAACGGCACCATCCGTAGTATGAATGTATCCAAATATGAAGCAAATTAAAAATAAACTTTTCATACAAAAAAAACTTACCAACAGTATCATACTCAGAAAGTGTTATTATGGTTTAACTGTCTTACAGGTAATGAAGTAAGTTAGTTGCCTTTCATATAGGTATACACTTAACTACAGAATTTTCTAGATAAATATTATATTTATATTACATTCAATATAAAATGACCCAGGAAGTAAATTGCGAGGTTAGGGGGTTCACAGATAACTGTAAATAATGATGTCATTAGCTTAACTTTACCGCAGCATTGCCAACTCTATCTACTTTTCGGTAGATATACCTGCTTTCGACCTCTTGCTCAAATCTACCACCTTATATCCAAAATTTATCAACTTTTTAGGTTTAACAAAAAAATGTGAATAAAAAATACAACATTAAATAAAACAACATTCATGAAACGAATGGTATATGGTATTTTGACTGAATTAATTTTTTTTTTAATTTATTAACGTTTCGGCATCAAGGTCGTCAGCCAGTTTTGATTGACATTCGGATTCCGTTTCATTTTATGCAAGTCTAGGCATCCCATTTCCAAGCTTTAAATGAACGTGGTCAAAACCGGAACTAACATTATTCTTTAGTCTGTTAATATTTGACAGTTCCGCAGAGAATGTGGCGCCCTCCCCGAATTCATAAAAAGCCTTGTACAACTGTAACCTAATACTGACCGGTTTTATAGGTTGTAAAAAACTTAAACGAAGAGAAAACGGTTTTTTACTTGTGAAAATCGCGCACTACTAATACTTTAATATAACATGGATATAAGCGAATGTGAGGATGATTGCCGGACCAGGGTGCAGAACATACTCCCCCGAAAAAAGAAGAATATACATACATTACAAACAAAAATACCTCGACCTATGGGAACAGGAAAAAAAAATACGCAGGATGGATTAAACAAAGCGATAAAGGTGAACAGTGTGTCAGGGCACTCCATTCCTCTAGCATCATCACTCAATTTGTTGGGCGTTAATTTGGGAGCAAATATGTCTTAGCAGGAACAGGTTGCAAGCATGGCAAAGAAAGCTTCTCAAAAGCTAGGAATATTATTTCAAACGAGAAAGCTTTACACTCCACAACAACTGTTAATTCTGTACAAAGCTCAAATTCGACCAACGACATGTTTGGGGCTCTGCTCCAAAACGTATCCTGCATTTGTTAGATTCTATTCAGAGACGAGCTGTTCGCCTAATTAGAGTCCCGGAACTGACCGGCGGCCTTGATTCATTGGAACGTCGAAGAACGGTTGGCGGCTTGAGTTTATTCTACAAGTATTTTCATGGAAAGTGTTCGATGGATGTAGCCAGCTTAATTCCTCCCAGAGCGGTGCATGCTAGCAATAAACGTCGCGTTAATATTCCACAACCGCATGAGGTTCAGTTCGTTACTTCTCGTACAACCCTTTTCAAG
This sequence comes from Pachyrhynchus sulphureomaculatus, assembly GCA_019049505.1. Classification (NCBI taxonomy): domain Eukaryota; kingdom Metazoa; phylum Arthropoda; class Insecta; order Coleoptera; family Curculionidae; genus Pachyrhynchus; species Pachyrhynchus sulphureomaculatus. The sequence continues at coordinate 144,263,483 of CM032446.1, forward strand.
CAGTCTTTTATATGGAGAACCTCATTCCTTTGGAATAATTTGCCCAGGACTGTGTTTCCCACCGAGTACAATTTACCGCGATTCAAGACCTACGTAAATCGCTTTTTCCGCACACGTGTCACTCCTGTAGCGCTTTAGGGATTTCCCTGCAGCAGTGTGACCTAAAGTGTGGTGGAGAAAGATTTATTTTAAGTAAACACGCTAGTAGCTCTAAGCATATGGATAATTTATTATTTGATTTATTGACCTAACCCACAAAGCTTGAATGTTTATTTGTAATTTACAAAACTTAAACAATCCTTGAAATAATAATAATAATAATAATAATAAATTTCCAAATACACAGACCTTGCAACGGAAATAAAAAGGCTATGGAGACAAGAAAAAGTCAACATTGTTCCCCTCATTATATCAGCCACAGGCCTTACACTAATGACATTCACACCACATTTAGTACAATTAGGACTCAACACAAACATACACAAAAACATTCAGAAGTCAGTGATTTTGAAAACATGTAACATTGTCAGGTCATTCCTTAATACGGAATGGTAATAGCGTTTGTGCTGACTTGGTTTTGGCCCGTCAGCCAAACATGGAACCACATTGATCAAATGTGAGAAAGAAGAACTTTTTATAATAATAATAATAATAATAATATATATGATGTACAGATATAATAATATATATATATATTACCATTAAATACAACAAAGTGTACATTGGTTCTTCAAATATAGTATAATAAGTCGGACAAAACAATGTTAAGCTTAATATTTAAAAGCAGTAAAAATACAAAAATAATTAAAATTGGAACTTAGGTGTACCTTGTTTTAAGATAAGATAATGTAGGTAGATTCAGGTTCATGACAGCAATACCTAGAAAGAAATCTCATAACCAGCACACTCATTAGAGATCATTAGGCCCCGTAGAAATCCCCTATCGAGTAGAAGGCATTTTCCAGTAAGAAGGACTTTAGCCGAGATATAAATCTTGGACCACGCATATTTCGCAGTTCTGCAGGCATTCCATTATGAAGGCTGATGCAACTATAGAGGGGAAGGCCTTTAAAGAAAGTTGATCTATGAAAAAATGGGGACCTTTAATACACTATTACTCCTGGTGTTATATGTATTTGTTGCACCCAGCATTTCAAAAAGGTGTCTATTATTGTTGTTTACAAGAGTTAAGCACCTTAATATATAAAGACATGGGAAAGTTAGAATTCGTTGTTTTATAAACGTATCTCTGCAGCTTTCACGAAACTTTAGATTAAAAATCAAACGGATTATTTTCTTTTGGTTCACAAATATACGTTTACTTTTCACACCAGCTGCACCCCAGGATACAACATTGTTAGCATGTGACTAAAAGCTAATGAATAATATACAGCCAAGAGACCATCACTATCAAGGGTACTTTTTAAGCTTGCTTACTTTTGCAAAGTAAACTGAGTTTAATTTAGCACATATGTGATCTATATGGTGCCTAAAAGAAAACCTATGATCCACAAACGTACCGAGAAACTTGGCTTTCTCCTCAAAATTTACACTAAGGAAATTGGCAAACATCGACGCTAATGGTTTTTTATTAAATATATTCAAATAGATAGTTTTCTCAACATTTAGTACAAGGCCATTTCTTCTGCACCATGATTCCATATCCCTGCACACACATGAAACATCATCATAAAGAGCATCTACAGTGTCCCAAGGTTGTCACAATGGTGGTATCGTCTGCATACATAATCACTTGCCCTGTTCTAATATTTAATGGCAGGTCATTTACATATAGTATAAATAACAAGGGTCCCAAGACAGATCCCTGTGGGACGCCAAGATCGACCGCTTTCTTTTCAGAAACAATGCCATCATATTTCACCACCATCTCCCTGGTCATATATGACCCTATCCAGTCCAGCAGGCTGCCTCGAATGCCAATATTGTATAATTTTCTCATCAGCGATGATTTGTGTACCGTATCAAAGGCTATAGTAAGGTAAAAAAAAAGCGTTATAACATATTTACCGTCATCAACGTTGCGGAAAACCTGATTTAAATAGTGGAAAGAGGCAGACTCAATTGATCTATTAGGCAAAAAACTATGTTGTGCGGAATGTAGTATGTTATATTTGGTAACAAAATTTATTACTCGTTGGTACACAGTTCTCGCAAATATTTTTGAGAAAGTACTAAGTATAGATATTTGCCTATAATTCCCTACGTCATTACGATCACCCCTCTTATAGACAGGGATAAAATTAGCGGTTTTGAAAACTTTAGGAAAGATACCCTTATTAAGACTAAAGTTTATTAAAAACGAAAGCGGATTAGAGATTGAATACTTAATATTTTTTACCACTTTAGTAGTTATATCATCAGATCCAGCTGTTTATTCTTTATTTTAGAAATAATTTGGAGAACCTCAATCTCAGTAACGGACTCCATAACCATGGTATTTGATGTTACTGGCGAAACGGTAAAATCTTCATGTTAGCTGATCCATATTTATTTCGTAGTTTGTTTTCAGAGATAGTACTAAAATAATTGACAAATGCGTTTGCAACCACGATTGGTTCAGAAGTAAGCTCAGAATCTACGAGAAGCGAAATAGAACTTTGTATGTTGTTTTTATTTAAAGCATTATTAACTATAGACCAAATAGTTTTTGATTTGTTATCAGAATTAGTTATTTTGTTTTTATAAGAGAGTTTTTTTGTTAAATTTATTTTAGTTCTATACTTTTTTTAAGATTACGGTACTCAGTTAAAGTCTTACTGTCATTATTCCTGCGATGCAACCAATATAGATGGTATAATTTCTCTTTCAGGCTAGCTAGATCTTTGTTATACCACCCTTTTGAAGACAGTGGAGTGGCGATGTTAAATACTTCTTTTTGTATGTACAATTAAGATAGTAGACGATAGTATCAATAAAAAGATTGCACAAGCTATCACAGTCATTAGATATGCTCAATATATTTTCCCAATTTTGCAGCCTAATCATATCAGCAAAGCTAGTTATATTCTGTTCAGAAAAAACACGATACATTTTAATACCTGCAGATTGCTTTTTAGGTTTCCATTTTTCTGGGAGACTGACAACAAATTTATGCGAATAGTGGTCGCTGATATGGGGGTTGAAAATAGAGCACTGATATAAAGTTTTGTCAATATTTGTAACTACATAGTCAATCACTGATACGCTTGTGTGCCCATTGCAGTTTGTATACACTCTTGTTGGATCTGTGGTAGTTACTTGTAGGTCAAAAGAATCAAACAGATCACAAAGCCGCATTTTTACCTCATTGTTGATACAGTAATTAATATTCAAATCTCCACAAAATACAACAGACTTACTGCGACCAAAAACGGCAGAAAGAGCGGAACTTGCAGAATCAAAGAAAACCTGCAAATCTCCAGATGGGGGACGATAACAACACACTATACAGATATCGACGGAACAAATTCCACACAATTCACTGTGCATTTCAACAGATGATCCCAATATACAATTACTTGCTTTAAATGCATTTTTGTACTTATTCTTAACTAACATAAGGGAACCTCCGTGTCTAGAATTAACTCTGGAGAAACATGAGATGACACAATACCCTTCAATATGCAAATCGCCCGCAGGCTGAAGCCAATGCTCTGTTATATACATAATGTCAATATTCTCTGTTTTTAACATATTTTCTAGGACATTTAGTTTACTAAAAATACTTTGGATGTTTATGTGACATAATGTTAGATTTTTTGAGAAACTGATTTTACTCTGAATTGTGTTTAAGTTTCGGTTAGTCCCCACTGGGACAGACGCGGGTAAAAAAAATCTTGATCCTTACTAGGATAAACATTATTGATCTCTTCCTCTACAATCCCATCGATAATTCCAAGTGACACCTGACGTATTGGATTTGATCCTAGTTCATCCACAGCAATATTTGACCTTACGCCCCCATGACTCTCCCCTTGACCGTGAGTTTCAGAAGTAAGTGACAGTTTTCCTACATTATCTTTATCATCAGTATCATTATCAGAGCTTTCACAAACCAGGCCCGGTACTTTTGTTACAGAAAATATATTAAATGTCTTTACAGATTTGAACACAATATTGTTAGAAACAGAACTTTTAACAAATTCAGCAATACGCTCACAAATTCTGAGTTGACTTAAACGGTATCTACCATTACATTTGAAATTGTTTATTAAATGAATTGACACATGACTGGTACTTGATAAAAAATTGTTCAGATTGTTGTAAGATTGGGTATACAAGTTCCTTTGGTATTTGTTGCTATATTTTAAGCAGATCAACAAATTAGTATATCTACCAATTGCGAACAACTTTACCAAACTATTATTAATGTCATTATCATTAAGGTATTTACAGTCCACAAAAACACTGACTGAATCGTTGGAGTTATGGTCTTTTACATGATTGAAAATGGAGCCCACCAGTTCACCAATATCAGCACCAATCTTTATCCATCCCTCAATCTCATACTCCTCAGAACCTAAATACCTTCTTAGGATACTTGAACAGTTTCTTCCAGAATCATCACCATAGATTAAAACTTTATGCTTAGAGGGGTTGTCAATTTTTACAAGTGGACTTACTCTTTCGGAAATTGGAGTGTTTATATTTGATCGATCTGACGCCTATTTGCCTCTTGTTATTTTTACCTGGTTTGGCTGAAACAATTGCTATGGTTTTCGGTTGTTTCTTTGTTGTTTCATTACATTAATTACCAATATAGGAGACTATTTGGTCAGTCTGTACTTTGATAGAGTAAAGAGATGGCACAGTTGTTTAAGTTTCTACTGTATTTGAAATGTTGGAAGCAGAAATACTTCCTAAGCCCCTTGTCCTACTGTTATATTTTCCAGGTACAGTGAACCATCCACCAATAACTTCAATGTTTAGACACTCAACATTGATCAAGTGAAGTCGGGAGCCATAAAAATGACTTGTTTTTTAGCCAAGCATAACCTTCCATTCAACATAGCTGGTACATATCATTTATTAATATGTATCGTACATATTAAAATATCTCATTGATTTATTGTGTCCTATATTATTCTCATTGATAGTTGATGGTAGTAGTGATCGTTCTACTACCAAACACTTGGCCCTCATTGCAAGAACTGCTGTAGATTTCAATGTTAAAGATAATTTTCTGTGTTTCATTCCTATAGTAGGTGACACTGCCACTACATTGCATCATACTATGCAAGAATATTTTGAGAAAGAGAAAATTCAATACAAAGAAAATATGATAGGATTTGCAGCGGATGGCACAAATTCTATCTTTGGACAGCATCACTCTTTATCTACACTTTTTGCAAGGGACATTCCATATTTATTTTTGATGAAGTGTATATGCCACTTATTTCATTTATGTGCCTAATATGCATGTAAAACATTTTCAAGAGGTGTTGACGACTTTGCCAAGGATGTGTACAGTTATATTCAAAACAGTCCCAAATGCATCGGAAATTATAAGAATTTCAATCCTTTGTCAATGAAAAACCCCACAAACTCCTCCACCGAGCTCAGCGAAGATGGCTTTCTTTGCTTGCAGTTGTAAGGCGGCTACTGGAGCAGTTACCTGCACTGAAGCTGTATTTTCGAAATGCTGTTTTAAATGACTACTGGCAGCCCAATCAATTCTAGAAAAATGCATGAATCCTTCTATAAAATTGTACTTGGAGTTTTTGAGCTTTATTTTGCCATATTTTAATGATTTAAATAAGGAGATGCAATCAGTTATATGAGAAAATTTTTTGCAGCTTACAAAACTATTTTGGAGTGCTTTACTAAGCCAAAACACCTTGAATTAACTGAGCACGAAAAAAAAAACACAAGCATTGATCATATTACATGTTTAGAAAATAAAATTTTAAATCTAGACTTTGTCGAAAGAAAATCGTCCACCCGTTCAGGATGTCTACCTAGGAAGTAAGGTTGGTGCTGTATTCTTGTAAGAGGACTTTATTGCAGGGATCAGGAATGAAGAAATGAAGCAGTTTAGAGAAAAATGCATCCTTTTTTATATTGAAAATATTAAACAGATAAAACAACGTTTTTCCTTTCAAGACCAAGAAAGAACGAAATTAAAAAGTCTAAAATTTCTCAATCTCCGATATTTGATTGCAAAATAGTCATTGACATTCGCTCATCATTGAAATTTATTGTGTTTTAATATTTTTAACCCCAATAAATCTGTAAAAAATGAATATTTATTCAAATAATTAATTCAAATATGTAAAAAAATAAGGTGAGTAGATCTACCAACTTTTCACGTAGGACTTTATCATAGACATAGAGGATGGACTGAGCGTTTCGTATCCCGCTGTATAGTAAATATGGACGTAACAGTATGAGAGAGACAAAGCGAATGTGCGGCCAGTAGCTGTCTCTTTCTAGAATGCCCCTAAGCTACGGGTGTTCTATTTGAACTAAAATCGGATGGGGGCTTTTCTCGCCTTGAATTCCGTCTCGGGATACTGGGCCTTGGTTATTACAGGCCTAGAGAAAAGAGACAGGTATTGGCCACACATTCGCTTTGTCTCTTTCTAGAGAGTGGTCAATTTTATGAGGTTAATCTTCAGTCCATTCTCAATGTCTATGGAATTTACCAACACCATCTACTACTTTTTAAAATTTTGGGTTGGTAACACTGCTTTACCGCATTAATTTTGCTATTTCAATCTAATAACAAATTATAACCACAGCTCCCAAATTGTATGCTGTTTATTTGAACGTGATAGCAATAATACTAGAATTATGCAAATTAGCATCAAGCAGTAGTAAGGACCCCATAGTTTTACCTTCATTTTACTTGTAATGCACCAGTTCAACAATTTTATTGGAATACCATCTGGCATGGGTCTAAAATTCGCAATCTCTTATGTTTGAATACAATAGGAAAACGACCTTTTTTTTTGTTGTTTGGGGCTAAATAGTCTGAAATAGTTTTGGCCAGTGGTGGTGCACCTGGGCGTATACGTATTATTTCGGAATAGTATGAATGAAACAGTTTTATAATGTTTAAACATTTATTAGAAAAAAATAACATTTTATAATGAAACATCATTAATTAAAAAATATACAAATTAGGAAGTCAAACGACAATGAAAAAAGTATTACCAATCTTCTATCTCCGACATCATTGTCCGACTCATTTGAATTTACATGTATTATTTAAAGTTCAACAACGGCATCCACTGCCATGTCCACATTTTATCTTCCACCCACAATACATGCTCGACGCATTTTCGCCAATTTTCTGTGAAAACATTAGATATGGCATTCTGAGAAAGGTTTTGTTCGTCTGCTAATTTATAGGTCGTATTGTTCCTAGCGACTTCACCTTTAAGCTGTGCCCATATAAGTACTATCGGATTGAGCTGGCAATGATATGGTGGCAGGCGATAAACAGTAATATTACGTTTTTTTTTTGCTACTTCGTCGGTGACGAAACTTGTGTACTTTACTTTACTTCCGAGAATTTCAAGCTTTAAAAGTTCTAATAATTCTCTCTTAATGCTGTCTTTTGATAATGAAATGTTTTTCTCGGTCATCCAAGACTGAATGTCCTTTTTCAGCCAACCCATGGTTGGAACTCGTTCCAATTTTTTAGAATGATAGCTTGCGTTATCCATTACAATAATAGAACCGTCTGGTATTAAGTCTATCATCTGCGAGAACCAATCTTTAAATACATCGGAATTCATATCATGATCTCCTGTTTTCTTGGATACGAATGTTAAAAAACCTCCGTCTACAAAATCACTTTCGCTTCCAATATACGTATTAATTAACCTACGTCCCTTACCAGAATGCAGTTTAAAACCGTCATTGAATGCTTGGCGAGCATTTTTGATGTTCCCTTCTTGCCAAAATTTCTTCACTGTGTACCCTTCATTGATCCACGTCTCATCTAAGTAATATATCCTTTTTCCTTCAGAGCGAGCATTTCTAACTTTCGTTAAATAGTCTCTTCTCTAGTATACAATTCCTCCACTTTCACACAGAAAAATTCATACCTTTTAAAATACTCCAGTTTTACTCTACTCATTTTCTGTATTTCTGGGTGGCCTACAGGATCATATCCAAAGTTTTTTCCATAAAAAAGTCATGAACAAGACGCCTTACCGCTTGTTTTGTGTTGTCTGTCAGCTGAAGTTCTTTTCTACCTGGTCTCTTTTTTGTAGAGTCTATACCCCCCTCCTTTTCTTCTCTTAAAATTCTGTAAACTTTACCAACTCCGGTCATTACGGAATATTTTGTTACACAATCGTCCACACTTAAATCACAATTTTGATCGTTTTTAACGTAGTCAAATACATTTCTAACGATACGCTTTCATTATGGGTTAGCTACCCGGACTTTTGGCATTTAGCTGGAGAAGACATTTTGTTAACACACTAACTGACTTGTTACGAACTGGCTTGCCACTTGGGCATGCTGCTCTAAATATGTTTTTATAGTTGGGGCAACAGGAAGGTATGTAAGTAAAATGATTTGATCGGCAATAAAACTTCGTTACAAAAGAGCACTGTTAACTGGAAAATACCTGGGAATAGATAGCATGCCTCTGTTATAGGACTGCCGATCAGTGCACTGGTATTTTTATTACTATAAGTTTTAAATAGAGTACAGTTGTCAGCAATTTGTGATTATAAACATAAATCACGGATTCAGATTAGTTACCGTTAACCAGACGTGACCGAACGTGTCTCTCGTTTGATTTAAAGTTTTTAATATTTTCCCAAGAGTTAATAACGTACCTTTACATTGCGGTTTTTGTTTTTCATTTAATTAGGAATGGAAAAAAAGCTCAGGAATAGCCTGAAATATGAGTCGTTCACGTTTCGAACTAAAGCGTGATGTCAGTTGTACATTTTTCATTGTCATGCGCACAAGTATACTATTCGTGTTATTTGAAAAGAAGTGGCGTAACTATACCGTCGAGACCCGTGGCAAATTCATCAGATGGGGCCCTCCCTCAATGTAAAGAAGCTCAACCAACGTTGTCGTTTTTTTAATAAGTCACCACGTAAAGTACCTACGCTATTATAATTATCGTGGACATTTTTCGTTAATTTTCTACTAACTTTTAATTTAAAGAGCATATTGGACTGAAATAACAATTTTATTTTTAGTAAAAATTTTATTTATTAAAATTCCTTTTTTCGTGCCTTCTGTTCAGGAAAAGTGTTAATGACATCATCAAAGTTCAAATTTCGGGCCATGGAATGTTCGATGGATCGAGTTGCGTAACCTTTATTATCCCTTAGAATTTCTCAAATAAGTTTTTTATCAATTTTAATTTTGAAAATGATCGCTCGGCACTAGCCGTAGTCACAGGAATGGTTACAAATAACAGAAATGCAGTGCACACTTCAGGAAAGCTTGAAGACATAAAATGATTCTTTATGATTAATAAATCCGCAAGTTCTCCTATAGAAGATGACTTTTCTATTTCGTGTCTAAAAGTGGATCGAAAACTGAGAATTTCCTTGACGCACGAGATAGATATGTCTTTTTTATATAAATTAACAAATTCTAAAGCCTTTTTCAATAAATCGGTATTATTTAAATTTTGCAAAGTGGCAGGTTGCAAGACACTGAAATTGAAAACAATTTCATTGGTTCCAAGGAAAGGCGTAACTATACCGTCGAGGCCCGTGGCAAATTCATCGGATGGGGCCCTCCCTCAATGTCAAGAAGCTCAACCAACGTTGTCGTTTTTTTTTAATAAGTCACCACGTAAAGTACCAACGCTATTATAATTATTGTGGACATTTTTCGTTAATTTTCTACTAACTTTTAATTTAAAGAGCATATTGGACTGAAATAACAATTTTATTTTTAGTAAAAATTTTATTTATTAAAATTCCTTTTTTCGGGCTTTCTGTTCAGGAAAAGTGTTAATGACATCATCAAAGTTCAAATTTCGGGCCATGGAATGTTCGATGGATAGAATAGCTAAGTTGCGTAACCTTTCTTATCCCATAGAATTTCTCAAATAAGTTTTTATCAATTTTAATTTTGAAAATGATCGCTCGGCACTAGCCGTAGTCACAGGAATGGTTACAAATAACAGAAATGTAGTGCACACTTCAGGAAAGCTTGAAGACATAAAATAATTCTTTATGATTAATAAATCCGCAAGTTCTCCTATAGAAGATGACTTTTCTATTTCGTGTCTAAAAGTGGATCGAAAACTGAGAATTTCCTTGGCGCACGAGACAGATATGTCTTTTTTATATAAATTAACAAATTCTAAAGCCTTTTTCAATAAATCGGTATCATTTAAATTTTGCAAAGTGGCAGGTTGCAAGACACTGAAATTGGAAACAATTTCATTCGTTCCAAGGAAACGCGATCTCAGTTGATTAATGATGATGTCCAATACACGAGAGAATAAGTTCACTTTAAACAAGCTTTCAGGATCTTGGAGATATTCATCCTCACAAATTTCATCAAAATGACGTTTCACCTTCCTCTGACAAGTTTTAGGAAATTCAGGGTTGATAGACCATTTTTCTGCTACACTATTAGCTCGCGTTTTTAAATCTCCAAATTCATGTCGATACTTTTCAAGTTCTTCCAAACAGACTTGCAAACGCTTTGAGGCATTCGAAAGATCGAGGGCTTTAGAATGAAGTGCTTTACAGGCCGCGTCGATGGTCTGTAAAATTTTGCAATGGAAAACCAGTAACATAATAAAGTCGTAGTTTTCGACCTTCTTCTTCAGTGAAATAGCTTCATTTTCTCTCATCTGCTTAGGAATTTAATAGAATAGTTTTTGTTAGCGGTTTTTGAACTTCAACAAACCGAACTTTTAAAGCAAAAATGGTATCGAAACGTCCTAGATTTAATGTTTTTAGTGTTATCCCTTCTTTATTAGATAGAAAACTTGATAATATGTTCCATCTTTTGATATTATGCCCAAAAAAATTATAAATTTGTTCCACAGTTTCCAAAAATGTTTGCATTTCTATAACCTCTTTTACTGCATCATTAACTACCAGATTTAAATTATGAGCAGCACAATGGACATACACTGCATTTGGCTCGACATCTCTTATGAGTTTTTGAACTCCACCATAAGTGCCTTTCATGTTATTAGCACCGTCATATCCTTGTCCACGGCACTTATTCAGAGGAATATTTTTGTCATTTATGGATTTTATAATCTGATTGGACATTGCTAAAGCAGTTTGATTCTTAACTTCATGAAGTCCTAAAAATGACTCTTTAATTACGAGCGCGTTTGGAGTTCCATTTTCATCTTTCCGATCACACAGTAACGGTAAAGTTCACACAACTGATCTGTTTTCGAAATATTTTGAGTCGTATCAAATATAATAGAGTAAAATGGTGCGGTTATTATTTCATTTACCAACGCGTTTTCCACTTTTTGAACCAGAACAGCAATGAGCTCATTTTGTATTTTTGGACTTAAGTATTTTGTTTGACCCTTTGGCTTACTTAACAATTCTTGTAAAACAGGATCGTATTTCGCTAATAACTCAACTATACTCAAAAAATTTTCTCTTGCACTTGAATCATTGCTGTATGCCTTTTCGCTATGGCTACGAAAAGCTAAATTATAGATTGAAAGTGTCAGAGTAACATCAAGGAGTCTAGTGAGTACTTGGCGCCAAAAAGATTTTTCTTTCTTCATCTAGTGTTCCATGTAACTGCCATTGTTAATATACAAGACATGAATGCACATGATTTCTCGATGTCTCGTGTCTTTCTCTGGCTTCCATAATATGTTTCTATCCAAACAATTTGTATATTTTTAGATGCCCTATTTGCGAATAACCAACATGGTTCACAATATGCCTTTTGAAGCAATAGAAAATAGAACAGCCATGTACGTTCTAGTTTTATGCCAGACTTAGAAACAATATAATAATATTTTTCTAAGAAAGATCTATTGTCACTGTCTTTTAAGAAGGGGCCTTTAGGTTTACAGTGCCCGTTTTCGATCACAAACCGTTTCACCTTTTCACCCTTATCAGTAACATGTGGCAAAGATGTAATTTTTTCCACAGCAAAAAATGATTCACTTTGAGTTTTGCTAGTACCTGGTTGTGGTTGCTCTGGATATAGATATTCATTATTTTCAGGCTCTGCAGTAGTGCCACTTTTAGTCACGTCATTTTCTTCATTTCCGCCGCATTGTTCATTTGACTCTTCGTCAATAAAATCTTCATTCTTAAAGTACTGACTTATTTTAGGCAACTTTTTATTTTTTTCTTCAGACTTCTTCTTTCTCATTCGTTTTTCGCACCCACTTAAATACTTTCTAGAACTAGACACATTGTTATCTAATTTCCACAATTAACTAATTAACTTTGCGACTTATCGTGGATTCGATAAACCGATAAGACAAAAACTATATGAATTAACGAAAAAAATCTATGCCAACAACAACCAATTCTCCAATCAAATGATGTATGCATAGTGGAGTCTTTCTTATACTCACAAAACAGAAAGCGGAGATTCCCCGAGCGTCACTATTACTAGAGACCGCGCCACGAAAAAAGTCCCGCTGCGTCTACAAGTGGCGAGTTATTACTAAGTACGAGATGCGTTCCAAAACTAGGAGATATCTTTTTCTTACAAATGCATTCAAATCTTGATACATTTTTGGGTTAAATTTGTGTATGTACGTTAGTAGGTAACTAAATTTATTGAATACAGAACTAATAAATTTTACTCAATTTTGAAATAATAACTGTTAGGATCCTCCTATGCACACGGCGCTCTCGGGCCGGGAGGCCCCTCCGTCCGGGGGCCCCTGGCATTTTGCCCGTCCTGCCACCCTATTGTTACGCCACTGTTGAAAAGGCAGTCTTTGCCCCGTCGATAACGGAATTAATATTACAAAATATTTATTTTCCCAAATAACACATAATATTACTTATGGCATTATTACTGTAAATATAATTTAACAAATATATTATCAAGACGATACACCTGTGCCGACAGAGAAAATCGTTTTTCAGAATTGTTTTGGTATATTTTTAAAATAAAACGTTATTATTTATTTTCCTAATGTATGAAATAATCGTACAAAAATAATAATTTTTAGAAAAAAAAAATAAATAAAAAAATAAAATAAAAATAGAATAGAAACGGAATACGCGGACGTAGAAGCTGAAGATCAGGCAGGCTTTAGAGCAGGAAGATCCACAATAGACCATCTCTTCTCACTGACACAAATCCTAGAAAAGAAAACCACATTTGATCAGGAAGTCCATGTCTTGTTTGTTGATTTAAAAAAGGGCTACGACAGCGTGCCCCTAATGAGATTGTGGGAAACACTACAACAGAGTAATGTAAACACTGAAATAATTAAAGCCGTAAAATCCTTATACCAAGACGCAAGAAGTAGTGTGAAAACCAAATATGGTACAACAACAGGGTTCCAGGTCACAAAGGGTCTCAAAAGGGCTGCTGTATATTCCCAACGCTATTTAAAATCTATTTGGAGAGTGCACTGAAGAACTGGAAAAGGAAATGCAGCAGTATGGGATTACCACTGGATGACGATACTACATTGTACACGCTATCATTCGCGGACGACCAGGTAGTAGTCGCTCAGGACATCGATGATATGGAATACATGACACGAAAACTTATGGAGGAATATGAAAAATGGGGCCTAGAAGTCAATATTAAAAAGACCGAGTACATGTGCGTCGGAGGGCAACAGCAGGACTTGAAACTGGCCACAGGACACACCATCAAACACTGTGCCAGTTATAAGTATTTGGGAACGAGAATATCTAGGGACGGAACACTGGAAGAAGCAATATTCGAGAGGAATATCCAAGGAAGAAAAGCGATTGCAATGCTTAATAGGGGGACAAAAACATAACCATTGAAAATAAGAAGAGAATTTACAACTCAATAGTGAAAAGTATAATAACTTACAGCTCCCAGGTGTGGCCATTGAAGGAAAGAACAGAAAAAATACTAAAAGCTACAGAAATGGATTTCTGGAGACGAGCAGCCAGAAAATCCAGAAAAGACCGCATACCAGATTACATAATAAGACGAGCTTTAGAAATAAAGCACGATATAGTGGACGAAATCAGAACCCAACAGTTGGTATGGTACTTACATATACAGAGAATGTCACAAGACCGACTACCTAAAAAGATTTTAAATTGGAACCCTCATGGAAGAAGAAAGCGAGGAAGACCACGCCAAAGCTGGAGAGCAGGAATCAACAAGAAGGTACTAGAGAGAGATCTGGAGGAGGAGGGATGGAGAAACCGGGAGGAGTGGAAATTAGGCATCGGAAGACAGAAGACGTTATAAAACCGATTGATATATATATATATATATATATATATATATATATATATATATATATATATATATATATATATCAATATATATATATATATATATATCATATATATATATATATATATATATATATATATATATATATATATATATATATATATATATATATATATATATATATATATATATCAATATATATATATATATATATATATATATATATATATATATATATATATATATATATATATATATAGAAGAATACATAGTTTTGAGGATGAAAACCTTATCAAATTATAAATGTAGACGCATCTCAGCTGCAACTTTTGCGATGTATTGAATGTCTCAAGAAGTCTTTCGTGTGACTACTATATACGTACCCCCTTTTTGGGACACCATCCTAATGCGCCATCACTTTTTAGGTATAACTTTACAAGGAAACAGAGCTTTTAGATATTGTTAAAATTGTAAAAATAATTTGCAAAACAAAGGAAAATATGTTTTTTGTTTTCAAATTTTGTAGGTATGCAACATCGCTCTAAATAGTATTCATTATTTTATCACTGTAGCCATTGTGGCGTAGTCAAGTTCAAAGAGCGTGAGGGCATATGGATACATTTAAGGATAAAAAAAGAGAACAGTAAAGTCGGACCTATTTATAGAGGAGGGAATCAATCGACAAAGACAGAACTCATAGTCGGACGACAATCGAGGAGCAGAACCCCTTAACGGAATAAAGACACTCTTACACTGGAGCTCTAAATCCTTAAAACCACAGTAAAGTCAAAATCGATGATTGGTTAAAAAAAATACGTACAGGGGAACTGCAATTTAGCAGAGTTTAAAAATCGATGATTGGTAAACATTTTCACAAAATGTTTAACCTAAATACACATTAACATAAAAAATAGTCAATAAAACCATTAATACGTCAACAAGCTTTCATTATCATGAACAAAAAAATTATTTGTTTTTAATTAGGTACAACGTCTATATACATTATCGAGTCAAGTGCTAAAAAATAACATAAACCGGCCAAGTGTAAGTCGGACTTGCGCAATTAGTATTCCGTACGGTGATTGCTTTTAAAATAAAATAAAATTCTTACCTAGGCTAAGTTAATTAGGTCCCAGACATGTATATATCTTAAGATCCAATATGTATTTCCACATTTTTTCTTAGTCAATAATGTATAATACTGATAGCATCTTAGCTACCTAATAGCCAATAAATCAATCTAGTTCAATCCAGAATCTAGTAATAAAAAGGTAAAACAAATATTTACTACGTAAATATTTGTTTAATTATAAACAAATAAAATAAAATTATTTTGTCTCAGTAAAGGAGCGACGTACGACTCGGTATCAGTAACTAAAGTAAACTATATTTAAAAAAATCTCAACCATATTAACAAGACAGATTTTTTTATACCAGATAAATTACGTTCTGTTGGATGAGATATATGATCCGGATAAGTTCCTGATCATATGTGGGGATTTTAATATTGATTTTTTAAAACCAAGCGGGAGTCTCACAAGTCTCTTAGAGCTCTTAACCAGCTTTGACTTGAGACCACATGTAAGTGAGTTCACAAGAGTGAGTGGCACTGGTAATTCTTGTACTGATAATATCATTAGTAACGTTCCGGGTGTGGTATCTTATCAATCTGTAAATACAGATATCTCTGATCACTATGGTCAAAAAATAGCATTTAATCTATCTCATGACAAACCTAAGGATGTATTTGTCAAGAAACGATTTTTCATCAGATATATTCTTAATTTTCAAAACCTGTTATCTACTGAGAATTGGGATGATATATTTTATCAAGAAGATCCAAACGTGCAATATGATATATTTAAAAATATCTTCACTCATCATTTTACCATTGCTTTTCCAGTTTGCTCGTCCAGAATAAAAAGTACCCCTACTTGGGTCAATACTGAAATTAAGAACTATGCAAATAGCATTAAGGATTTGTATATCTTTTATAAACAAACTAATAGTCAAAATATTTTGAACCAGTATCAAGAAGAGAAGAGAAAATATAAACAATTTATATTTGATTTTAAATGTAGTTTAAATGAAAACATAATAGCAAATGCGGAAAACAAAAATAGGGCAATGTGGAAAATTCTTAACAAAGAATGTAATAAAGATACCAAAATAAACAACATTAGATTAAACTCTGCCGATAATTCATTGATTGAAGATCCAATAAATATCTTAAATACCTTTAAAGATCAATTTAATCTATCAAGTGATATTCACTACAATGCAAACAACTATGACTCCGAAGTTCCTAGGAACCCTCATTCACTGTTTCTTGAGCCTGTGGATGAAAATGAGTTATTCAGAATCATAATGGCTCTGCCTAATAAATATTCCAGTGGAATGGATGAAATTCCTATATTTCTATTAAAACACATTGCTTACTACATTAGTAAACCATTAACATTTATAATAAACAACTGCTTTTCATTGGGAACTTTCCCAGATTCTCTTAAAATGGCGAAAGTAGTGCCCATTTTTAAAAAGGGTGATATTCATGATCCGGCAAACTACAGGCCAGTGTCTCTTTTGTCGGCGGTGTCAAAGGTGTTTGAGAGATCAATTTACAACAGACTCTTACCCTTTCTTTTACAGTGCAATGTTCTATCACCAAACCAATTTGGTTATTTACCAGGAAAATCCACGGAGATGGCTATGTATCAAGCCCTCACGGAAATTATTATGAAACTTGACAGAAATGAGAAAGTGGCTGACCTGTACTTTGATCTCTCAAAGGCTTTTGATACCATAAATTTCACACTGCTATTCATTAAGCTTGAAAGATATCCCAGTCAGTGAATGTTAGGATTAACCTCCGGAACTATTTCTCAGACCCTAACAGCATGTGTAGGTGTGTACCACAAGGATCAATACTAGGTCCACTGCTTTTCTTGTCGTATGTGAACGATTTACCGGATTATCTGCTGCGGCAGCAGGATGTGGATGATGATGATGGGGATGGAATGGCTTGTCAATTTGTTGATGACACATCGGTCATTTTGTCAAGCTCTTCTATCGCTAGCCTGTCGGTGATCTGTTCTCGTAGAGTGGCGGGAATGGCAGAGTGGTGTGAAAAGAATTACCTTTGTCTTAATGGATATAAAACGGGCCTTATATTATTTAATAAAAATAAAATACCCACACAATCATTATATGTGCGACATGAACTAAAGTCAATACCCAATATAGAGACGATAAAATTTTTGAAGGTTAATATTGACTCAAGTATTTGTTGGGAAATACACGCAGTGAAACTTCGGTCTAAGCTCAATAGTGCGTGTGCTCTTATTAGAAGACTTAGATATATTGTATCATCAAATAGCGTACAACTTTTCTATTTTACTTATGTTCAATCCCAATTAAACTATGGGATTTCTTTCTGGGGATCTTCAGGATTTGCTAGGGATATCTTTAGGGCACAAAAGAGAATTGTGAGATGCATTTACATCCTCTAACGTCATGTCGACTATACTTTATTGAAATGGGGTTACTTACGGTCCCAGGTCTCTGCTTCATGGCTTTGGTCACCTTTGTTAAGAAGAATCCATCCTTTTTCTTGACAAATAGGGATGAATATGCTCCAGATATGGCAATCATGACTAGAGGTAGAAACGAATTACGAGCGCCCTACCATGCTACTTCTTTCTTTGAAAAAGGGCCATATTTTAAATGCATAAAGGCATTCTCCCATTGGAGATCAGGAACATTGAGGGGATTGAGAGATTCAAAAGGGAAGCAAAAAGGTTTGGTCTCTCAAAATGTTTCTATTCTTTTAATTTTCATCAATAATTTTAGATATCAATAGTAAGATTTTGTCCTCTGTACGGTGTCTTATATTTTGTTGGCTATATGCATACATTCTACTTTTTTATGACGTTGCTTTTTTACGTTATGTAATCTTGATGGCAATAAAGGAATAAATAAATAAATAAATAAAATTATTAAACGTAATGCGCTAATAATAATTTTTGCTAAACCTACATTTTATGAAGAATATTTCAGAATTTTTTCAAAATTTTTTTATCAGTACTTCTCGAGATAAGGTGGGAGACAGCGACATTAAAAACTGAGGAAAAAGATCTTTTTTATTCTAGTTTATACAGGGACTATTGTTATGTAGAACATATTAAAATTTCAGACCGTTTGATTAAATGGTTTTTAAGTTATCGTGCACACTGATTACAAAAATCTTGTTTTGAGAAAAGCACGTTTAAAGTTTTGACAAACGAATTTTCACATATAAAATCTACTTACGTGTAATCAGCTATGACTGCTGCATACAAAATTCCTTCCGACTCCTCATACGCCTCGTTGTCGAGTGTTTTTTCGTCTTTGCGCTTGGCAACCCCAATGTGCGCTTCGTCATGCTTCCGAGCGAGCTCAGCGGTTGCAGGTCCGATTGTCGTTCTCATGACATCCATAATTACTAATACTGCGATGAAACCTTCATTAAAAACACACGCAGATGTGTAAGTAGCAATTTCAGTGATCTTTTTGCTAAAAAAAATATGCTTTGGGGCTAAGTGCCAAACACAAGAATTGAATGGTTCATTGTTATTTTGTGTGTTATTCCCCAAACACCGCTTCAAAAGATCGACTGCCGTCAAATCTTCATAAATAGAATTAAGAACTTGTTGAATATCATCATCCAGGAGATAAGTGCTTGAAATCACTTAAAGTACCTGCAGCTTCGTGCTTTTGCCACTTGCACCACGATTCAGCTTCAGGAGGGCAATACGTATGTTGTGGCTTTTCGTCGGTTGAAATCCTATAGTAAAATGTGG
>CM032446.1:144282766-144287766 GCA_019049505.1 Pachyrhynchus sulphureomaculatus
TCGACCGTGTTTGGCACGATCGACTGTTGGCTAAGCTACGCTCTTATGGTATGTCTGAAAAGTTCTATTTGTGGCTCTCATGTTTCCTCAGGGAGCGTTCTTTACGAGTGGCAATCGACGGATTTCTTTCTAACACCTTCACTATCAACGCCGGTGTGCCCCAAGGCTCCATACTATCTCCTACTCTCTTTCTCATTTACATTACCGATCTGCTGGAAAAGACCGGAAACCCAATCTACAGCTTTGCAGATGACAGTATTTCTTCATTCACTTTGAACGCTCGGACATCGGCTACTGAGAGGAATATCCGCAGACAGCGGGAAGTCGTTCAACTTAACAAAGACCTGGAAGAAATTCTATTTTGGGGTGACAGTAACCAAGTGGAATTTAACGCTACAAAAACCCAGGCGGCAGTTTTTTTTTTCTAAAAAAGTTAACGTTGCTGAATCCCACATAGTTATGGCGGGGCACTCCATTCCTCTAACATTGTTACTCAATTTGTTGGGCGTTAATTTGGAGCAAATATGTCCTGACATGAACATGCCTAGCAAGGAGAGCTTCTCAAAAGTTGGGAATATTATTTCAAACCAGAAAGCTTTACACTCCACAACAACTGTTAATTCTTTACAAAGCTCAAATTCGACCAACTATGGAATTCTGCTCCGATGTTTGGTGCTCCGCTCCCAAACATACATTGCATTTGTTGGATTCTATTCAGAGAAGAGCTGTTCGTCAGATTGGAGACCCGGAACTGACCGGAGGCCTTGATTCGCTGGAGCATCGAAGAACGGTTGGCGACTTGAACCCATTCTACAAGTATTTTCATGGAAAGTTTTCGAAGGATGTAGCCCGCTTAATTCCTCCCAGAGCGCATGTTAGAAATACACGTCGCGCTTATACTTCACATCCGTATGAGGTTCAGCTTGTTACTCCTCGTACAACGCTTTTCAAGCAGTCTTTTATATGGAGAACATCATTCCTTTCGAATGATTTGCCTAGGACCGTGTTTCCCACCGAGTACAATTTCCAGCGATTCAAGAACAACGTGAATCGCTTCTTCCGCACACGTGTCGCTCCTGTGGTGCTTTAGGGACTTCCCTGCAGCACGTGTGCTAGACCCATAAAAAAAAATGTTATGAACACATTTTTCCAAAAGCTAGAACATCGACGATGGACATGGCAAAGCCCAGATGGTATAACAAGAAACGAAATTGATTATGTTCTATCAAATGATAAGAACAATATAATTGACACACAGTCCTGAACACGATAAGCATTGGCAGTAACCATCGGATGCTCAGAGCAAAAATAAGAATAAATCTGAAGTAGGAGAGACGTAGATTGATAACGCATACAAGGATGAAGATACTAAGAGAAATAATAAAGCAAAACACAGGTGAATATCGACAAGCACTGGAAAATCATATAAAACACATAAACCACTAAACGGAACTTAATGAACTAAATGCACAAATAACCAACCGCCTAATCCTTACAAAACAAATAGCCACACTGAAAAAATACAAAACAAAAAATTAAGAGAAACAAAATCTCATGAAACAGAGAAGACTATTAAGAAATGATCCTACAAATGACAGATTAGAATTGGCAGAAATAGACAAAAAAATAAAGAAAAGGATCAGGGAAGACGTCAGACAATACAGAAACTCGAAAAATAGAAGAAACTCTGAAAGAGGGAAAAAGTTTGAAACATTTAAACAAACAAATGAAAGAAGGGAAACATCAAATAATAAAACTTGTAAATAATCAGAACCAACAGATCGTATAAATCAAGGAAATAAAGGAAGCTACAGAGAAATATTATCACACACTATATGACACGAAAATATGGCCACCGCCAGGGAAAGAAGAAGGAAATAGAGTGATAGTAAGAAATGTAGGATCTGAAGAAATTCTCGATGCCACAACAGATGCAATAATGAACGCCTTACAAACATATGCACAACAAAGAACCAGGGGATGATGAAATAATTATAGAAATGATAAGGTATGGAGGGGCGTCGATAATAAAATCTCTTCAAGTTTTATTTAACAGATGCCTTATAGAAAGTAAAATACCAACATCTTTGACTAAACACCTTGATTGTGCTTATTTTTAAAAAGGGGAACAAATTTAAATTGGAGAATTACAGACCCATCAGCCTGTTATCGGTACTATACAAAATCCTCACTAGAATCATAACATATAGATTAACAAACAAATTAGACAGTTATCAACAACGTGAACAAGCGGGATTTAGACAGTTATACAGCACTTTGGGCCATCTTCAAATAATTAGATTACTAGCGGAAAGAGCAAATGAATATAAGGTCACGTTGTGGATAGCAGTGGTTGACTACGAAAAAGCATTTGATTCGGTAGCGATATGGGCAGTCCTTAACGCCTTAAGTAACAGCAGAATCGATGAAAGATACACAACTCTTCTTGACTACATATATAAAAATGCAACATCACAAATAATCCTTGAAGAAAAAACAACTAAAATCAAAATTTAAAGAGGAATTAGACAGGACGACTCGATATCCCCAAAGCTGTTCACGTTGGCTCTAGAAGACATGATCAAATCGTTAAAGTGGGAAAATAAAGGAATACTAATGGGCGGTGAACGATTAAAACACTTAAGGTTCGCAGATGATGTCACTCTGATCGCCAACACAAAAGAAGAATTACAAGAAATGCTGATGGAATGAGAAATAGGTCTAAAAATAAACTTCATCAAAACCAAATATTTGAACAACAAAAGTGAAGATAACAGCCAGGAACTATTAATAGAAGGTCAAATAATAGGAAAGGTACAAACATATCAATTTAGGTCAATTTAGGATCAAAAAATAATTTAAAGGCTGGCTTAGATAGAAAAGTCTCGTTAGGTTGGTCTGCGTTTGGAAGGTTACAATCTACATTTAAATTGCACATCCCAAATACAATAAAAGCCAGAGTATTCGATCAATATGTACTGCCGGTATTAACATATGGCACTGAAATGTGGGCTTTAAATAAAAGGTTAATAAATAAACTCCAGGTAACCAAAAGAGCAATGGAGAGGAGAATGCTCAATATTAGACTCCAAGATCGTATTCCTAACATCGAGATTTGAAGAAGATCAAAAGTGACAGATGTAATACAACGAATATGTACATTAAGGTGCAATTGGGCGGGGCATATCGCAAGGACGAATGATAACAGATGGACACGTCGTATAGTTGAATGGAGGCCTAGAGAACAAAAGTTACAGAGGTAGACCACAGACAAGATGGACGGACGACATGAAATGATTAGCAGGACACGATTGGATGCAAAAAGCAAACAACAAAGCTTGTTCGAGACAACTTGGGGAGGCTTACATCCGACTATGGATGGAATAAGCTAATGATGATGATGATGATACATTATATATATATATATATATATATATATATATATATATATATATATATATATATAATACATTAAATTTCCGGATTTCAATCCGTTCGTCTAACAATGAATTTGCACGACGTTTCGCCCAAATCTCATTTGGCATTTTCAAGTGCTCTCGCTGCTGCTACTCGATACTGTGATCTTGCTGCTGCTGCCGCTCGAAGCTAACTTAGTTAGGTAGTAGAGTTAGCTTGGAGAGGCAGCAGCCGCAAGATCACAGTATCTAGTAGCAGCAGCAGCGGGACCACTTGAAAATGACAAATGAGATTTTGGCGAAACGTCGTGCAAATTCATTGTTAGCCGGACGGATTGAAGACCGGAAAACCTTTGGTATAATATATATATATATATATATATATATATATATATATATATATATATATATATATATATATATATATATATATATATATATATATACAGTAGACACTCTATATAGTGAAAGACCAAAATGTTGACCGAAATTTCACTATAGAAAGTTTTTCATTATATAAAGAAAAAATCCGTATATATTGCTATGTATGTATTTTATATTGGTAATCATTTACTTGTATTTTATAAGGTACAAGCAACAAAAAAAATTGCAAAATTGAATTATTAGAAAAGATTTTATTAAACATTTGAAAGTTTAAATAGTACATAGCATGTATAGGGCTAAATATATACATAAAGTCCGTACGTTATATTTTTACCCGTGCGTCATAGTTTTCAGGCCATATAACAGACGACTATTATATTATTTGTCTCTTTTCACCAATAAATCGTAAGTATTGGTAAAAAGAGACAAAAAATATAATAGTCGTCTGGGATATTGCCTGAAAACTATGACGCACGTGTAAAGATATAACCTACGGACTTTATGTATGTATGTACTACATACGAAATAAAAAGAATAATACAAAATCTGTTAATACATATGTACATACTACGTACATACGTACTAGGAAAAATAATCAGTTATTTTCTTTTGAACATTACTTTTGAAAAATAATTGTTGCTCAACAAAATTCTCGCATTTATTCAAATGCATAAAGATTTGATCAGGTACACTTTCCTGGCCCCTGAGAGTAGTTCGCACAATGTCAAATGCATTTCTTATTTCATTTTCACTAAATTTAGCAGGACATTCCCCGGTTTCAGTTTCTTCTTCATGATCTTCTATACTTTTTATATCGTCAATTATGTCTTGGTCAGTTGGGAGATCTGTCGTGCCAACATCATTGTCGATTTCTAAGAAATCTTCAAGTAAAAAATCTGCGTCGACGGTAGCAGTTTTTTGTAGAATACCCCATTGCCTTTTTAAGGTAGCGAGATCCATTTCGTCTTATTCTTCCCATTCGTCAATTTTTTCAGTAAAACCTGCTTTAGAAAAGCAGTTTTTGATAGTTTTCTGAGAAACATTTTCACTCCATACTTTAGCGACTTCGGTTATACACTCTTATGTTTTTTATAATACCCTGGTCCATAGGTTGCAATTTGGAGGTCATGTTTGGTGGAAAAAAGATCAATTCCATATTCCTTAATATTTTACTTACAGTAACTGGATGTGCAGGACAAT
>CM032446.1:144292766-144295266 GCA_019049505.1 Pachyrhynchus sulphureomaculatus
ACTTGACAGACTGTAACTCTTAATATGAGTAAATAACGAATTAGCGTCTCTAGTTTCACTCATATCAGCAAAGTCTACAGATCTTTCTTAACCGTGTTCTTTCATATAACAAAATACAGTCGACATCTGAACTCTGGGCTGATGTCGGATGCTTCATCTACAATTATAACAACAAATTTTGCGTTTTCAATTTCCTTTTTTAATTTCTT
Organism: Pachyrhynchus sulphureomaculatus; assembly: GCA_019049505.1. Classification (NCBI taxonomy): domain Eukaryota; kingdom Metazoa; phylum Arthropoda; class Insecta; order Coleoptera; family Curculionidae; genus Pachyrhynchus; species Pachyrhynchus sulphureomaculatus. The sequence goes on from CM032446.1 coordinate 144,292,976, forward strand.
GCAATAAGACATTTCCTAATGATTTAACGAGATCATTTTAAATTTTGTTCGATAAGCCAGTAAAAACCGTAGACTTCTCTAAATGTATTTTTAATTGATTATCAACAAGTTCAATATAATTACCTCTGCTATTAGATTAAATAGATTCTCTATGCTCTCTAAATGCCAATTCTTGTTTTGATAAAAACATACATGTAACTATTAATTTAGTTATCTCTATCAGCCTTAACTTTCTTGTTATAATTTTTAATACTCATTTATATTGCAGATTAAATTCTATTCTGCTTTGATTTCTAAATTGCTTCAATTTTACGAAAAAATCGATGACATTTACTATTTTCGTGTCTTTTGCAAGCTTTACTTAAATTATTTAAATCATCAAAGCCATTCTTAGTGCACACACCAATTTCATTTGAAAATAGTAGGCAAGAGGAATAAAACAATTTTTGGATATTTATGCACCCACAAAGCATTTTACGTCTTCATAAATTTATTATGAAAATGTCGAACAAATTTTTTTATTGAAATATTATATATTTGATGTAGATATTGGTCCTTCACTTTTAATGTTTTCTTTTCCATGATATGGTCTTAAGCTAAAACTTTTTTTCAATAAATTTCAATAACGTTCTGAATCGCTAGCCAAGATATAAAGGATAAAATAAAAAATAAAATCATTAGTTGGTCAAATAAAATATGCGGAGGATATACATTCCTGTTTACAAAATATTCTTCAATTGTAAGAACACACTTAAAAAAAAAATTATGATTAAATATAGTTTTGTAAAGAAACGTACATAAAAATAACAAAATATTCTTTACTTTTTTAAGCTTAAAACAATCCACTTAGTTAAATAGCTCCCCACGAGTGGCTAACGGATAAAATCACTGGAAGTGTTAAGGCTGCTATACACGCTCCGGTATACCTGCACAAGCAACCTGTGCAGGTATACCTCAACAGGTTTACCTGCACAGGTTAGGACCCACACACGCAATGGTGAAACTGTGCAGTTCTCGTTTAAAATTATGCTGGAGACGCGGGAGAATGTACTACTAGCCTTTATAGCTCTTCATATAATAAATAATATAATCCACCAAAATATAAACGTTTTATGCAAACCTGCTCTTTTGAAACCTCACTGAATAAAAAAAGGATAAATACCATTGCGCATTCTTCTGCGCAACTCTGGCACAGGTAAAAATATGTTTTTCCATATTTACTCCGGTCGCCTGTACAGTTTAAGAAACCTGTACGGGTTTTACAATACTGTTGTAACCCAACTATGTTTACTATTATTATTTTGTATTTTATTAATATTATTCATATTTTATAACTCATGAGCTCATGGGGAACTTTCCCTTCAAAATATTGGTATGACCTATACCTAAATAAACAAAAAGACGAACCTTCCAGCAAGACAACTATTTTATTGGAGTGTCATTTACATAAAGTTGAGCGGCATTAAATATGACTGAGAAAAGCTTGATTCTCACAACTATAAAGACATAAACAGTAATTGTCGAAGATGGAAAGTTCCGCCATAAAACGACCTTGTTTAATAGGTAGAATGTAATCTTAGGGCTATTAGATTATAAAATACATTTTAACTGCTTAGGGAAGATTGTAACAAGTTTACTTTAGGCATTTTTAGAAAGAAGCCAACACACACTACTGAAGAAACTCAACAAGCGATCGGTTGAGACTTAAGCTTTCCCTTATTATAGTTATTTTTATTTTAGTTAAATAGTAAATTTTTGAAAAATATTTAGTAAATAATCTAAAAAGAAGTGTTTGGATTAGAAACCAAAAAGTAGTCAGCGGTAATAGTGGAAATATTATACATTTGTGGCAGAAACCAAAACATTTGTGGCAGCGAGAAAACTACCACACACAGCGGTGGCAGCTTACGATTACAACAATACACTCTCCGATTTACCTGCGCAGGTCTACCTGTGCAGGCAAACCTGTCAGGTAAACCGGAGCGTGTATCGCAGCCATTATACAGTATTTTGGTGTGTAGCATCATTAGCCAAACCGAGTGAGGTTGATGCTCGATAAAGCGCATGCGCGCATGTATATAAGCTGGCTGTTTTACACGATTCAAATATTTTCGCCGTGGAAGTTATCCTGTATTCGACAATACAGCGCTTCCAGTGGGAATATGCATATACGAATTTATATTCGAATATACAATGGCAAAACTTATCATTGTTTTTTCAAATGGAGTATAAAAATTTGTATAATGCAGTTAAAATAAGATATTAATTTTTTAATTTAAAGTACCTTAAAA
>CM032446.1:144300266-144301767 GCA_019049505.1 Pachyrhynchus sulphureomaculatus
TGACTGGACCAAGCTCGTAAAGATGTTCATTATTAAATGTAATATGTATTTTTTTTTTATTTTATTTGTATTTTCAGGATCAACCTTTACTCCTTGTACTATACCTACAAAACCATTGACTAAACCAAAACTCACGTCAATATTTCGTCTTAACAAGACTTTTGCTCCTCTTTTAATAATTATATTTTCTTCTAGCCCTGCTGCCATGGAAGCACCATCTTCATACTTTTTTATAATTAAAATATACTTAAAGTATTTCACTTAACAATTGTTTAATTACACGAAGTAGGTAAGTATTATTAAACGAATATATTTGATAAATGAAAAATATTATTAAATATAATATTTTAATTAATAAATAATACAAATTATTCATAATTATGGGTTTTTTACTGCTTAATTAACTTTATACGACGTATTATTTACCGGGACTTCACGGTTGACCTTGCATTATGCTATGTATGGCTGAGCGCTGCGCGCTCTCTCGCGGTCTATCTCAAAAACGGTTTTAAGCGTATATAAAAATGTTTAGAACAAAATTTGTAGAGAATTTTATGCTCTACAATTTTTCATAATAAATGCAAATATCATTGAAACCCTAAGAAGCGAGATATTTACGAAAAATCGATTTTTTGTGACCTTTGACCTTGAATATCTTAAGACGTAGACACGAGATTTTATGAGACTTTTGGACAACTTTTAGAATGCCGAAATAAAGGTTTATACAAGTTTACAGCTTATTATCTCTCATTCCGAGGTTGACCCTCTTTTTGGCGGGACTGAAATTTCGGGATGTTTCAGTTTTTTCCTTCCTTTATAGGCTAAACACTAACTAAATTCAAAATTTAAAGTTTGTGTGTCTGCTAGAAGTACCTTAGAATTTTGATGTGTGTGTGTTTCAGTGACAAAATTAAAAGAACTTCGACTGGCGATAGTTCGTAAACTATAAGGTAAAAAAGAGTAGGTAATTTAGGAATATAGCTAGTAGAGTATGTCCTCTTGGTCACTGAAAATTCAGGCTTCTAGATTTATCCACAACGAAGTTTCAGGGGGGTCGAAAGTGCCGTGAGTGGCTTCGAGAAAAGGATGGTACAGCTGTGCTTTCTGCTCGACTTGGCGGGGGCACTACCGTGCCTCCAGATATATATTTACATGGTATGTAGTATATACTAAACTGTACTAATATATATTTACATAGTATGTAGTATATACTAAACTGTAATAATATCCTCCTTAGATTCCTGCATTTAATAATACAAAATTTTTGGCAATAATAGTAACACCTACGTTGGCGGTTAGAAATTGTATTTGTGCTTCTTAATAACGTTGTATGCTGTTACTTTAACACGTTAAATCGGTCCTGGAGCTGAAGGCCGCACCATTAATGTAAAGTTCAATGATCTCATTGGAATATATTGCTGGGGCGAACGAGAGGCATATAGATACAAGGGAAAAAAAAAAGAACACTAAAGGAGAAGTCTGTTATAGAGGGGAGAGGACC
>CM032446.1:144301867-144426867 GCA_019049505.1 Pachyrhynchus sulphureomaculatus
GTACTTTATATTGATATATTTTGACTGTTGTGAAGTGAAGTGTAGCAAAATTATTATCTTACGAAAAATTAGATGTAGTTATTGGAGAGGTAATATTGATTTTTATATCAGTGTGTTATTTAAAGTGTGCTCTTTCCATAATGCTAGGTCTCAAAGTGCATTTCTTCAACTGTATCATCTCAAATTATTGAATTGATGAAATTAAACAAATAAATAATTGCAAAAAGAGAATTCCTTCATAAAAACTCTGATAGTATCGAAGTAGTAAACAAAGTGACTTGAGGTTGTTCAGCAAGTTCAAGTTAAACTAAAAGTTAAGCTACTGTTTACCAAATACAATCGAAATGACTAACAAGAAACAGAGAATGAATGTGGTTAAATGCAATTATAGCAAGAAAAACACTACAAAAACACAGGAGAGTATTCAATGTAATGATGAATGTAAAGGATGGTTTCATCAAGAATGTACGAAACTAACTAAGAAGGAATATGAGAAATACAGGAATAGGAAGGCCAAATGAATATGTCATGTCTGCTCCAAGCCGAGTTCACCTGATGATGAGTCAGAGTCTGAAGTTGATGTCAGCGAGTTAGGAGACATAGGAGGATCTATTGGATCAATCAACAGAGACTTAGATGCTATTCTTAAGAAGTCAAATCCTTCTAATAAAGATATTTTGCAAATAATATCCAAAAAGTTTGATAACTTAGATAAGTTAGTAATGTTTAACAGCAAGATTCTGGATGACTTGCAAAAAAATACTAAGAAACCTGAAAAATGAAAATAAGAACCTTAAGAAAGAGCAGAACTTGCTTACAGAGAAAGTAAGTAATCTGGAAAGAGACATGGCTGCACTTAAACTAGAGGCTAGTAAACAGGAAGTTGAAAATAGTGCCAATATTATTGTAGTTGGCTTACACGGAGGAGAGGATGCTGCAGGCGATGTCAACAAAGTATTTACGAAGTAAAATTTGGAAGTGAAGGATAATGATTACTCAGTGCAATCATTACGTAGTAAATCACAATTCAAGCGAGTTCTGATTAAATTTAGAGACAACAGGACCAAGAGGGATCTTATGGAATTAAGAAGGCAGAAGATTAAACTAGAAACAACAGAATGTGACATTCAAGGCGTTAAACGAAATATCTACATAAATGAAGACCTACCTAAGCCAGTTAGAGAGTTATTTAGGGAAGCTCGTGAGATTTGTTTGGTGTAAAATGGGCACAATTTACGCACGGAGAGATGAAGGTCAAGAACTTGTAAGGATATTTAGTAAGGAACAAATAACCTATATTATTAGGAGTCAGTGAATTGTCCTTTATTTTCTTTTTTCTTCTTATTGTATCTTTACTAGTTTTACTGTTTGTATTGTGATATTCCAAAATGGATAATTTAAAGAACATCACGATAGGACATATCAATGTCCGTTCCTCGCTTCCATCCCATGATAGGATTGTATCACTACTTATAGCGGGGAAGATTCATATTCTGGCTGTGACAGAGACTTGGCTGCATGGAGATATTGATGACCGAATTGTGTGCATTCCTGAGTACTCATTTTTCAGGCTGGATAGGGATGGTGGGTGACGAGGAGGTGGAGTTGGACTATATATCAGAACGTGCTTTTGTTCGGCGCTGTTAGAGGAGTGGTCGTATTCTGTGGATGCGGTTGAGCAACTGTGGGTTAAGGTTAAGTTGGTTGGCGTTACTTTTGCGATTGGGGTGCTCTACAGACCGCCTAACCAGAATGTTCACAAAGCTTTGGAATTGGTGGGGAACTCTTCTGCTATTTTGCCTCAGGTGAGTGAAGTAATCATGATGGGAGATACTAATCTGAATTCGTTGGTGCTCACCACTATTACAGAATCCCTTCTTGAAATGCTGGATGTCTTTGGTCTTCAGCAGATGGTGGAGAGTCCAACGCGTATTTCGGGGTCTATATGTTCTCTACTTGATATAATAGCTATTTCAAATCGTGATATGGTCACTGGTGCTGTGCAGCATGTTGATATCCATGACGTCTCTGATCACCAACTCATCATTTACTTGTTGTACCAAGACTAGGTATTCAAATTAAAACTTACCGAGATTTCGGTGAGTTTAGTCAGCAAGAGTTGATTGATTGATTGCTGACATGCGTAGATTGCATTGGCAGGAAATACTATACAATAATAATATTGAACGAAAGGTGGAAATTTTAACGGATAATATTCTGCGTCTCTTCAATAAACAAGCACCATGGCATGTGGTTCATGTCACCAAACCAAAATTTCCTTGGTTTACGAACGTCTTAAAAGAAATGAAAATAGAGCGAAATAAACTTTCGACAAAATATTCAAAGAAATGTGACGACTGGGTAGCTTATAAAAGAATGAGAAACTTTGTCACATCAGCGGTAAATACCGCGAAGAAGGCTTGTTTATGCCAAGTTCAGGCAACTAGAAACACTAAAGAGACGTGGAGAGCCTTAAGGTATCTAAATGTTTGTTCAGCAAAGGCTTACCTTGTTCCTGAGGCTCTGCGCAGGCCGGATGAGATTAATACTTATTTTTTGGAGTCTGTGGAGTCTTTGGGTTGTCATGTGGATCCAGATGCTGTGGGGTACTATCTGGATAGCAGAGTGGCTGAGAACATTGACTTGTTTAGGATTGGAGTTGTTCGGTTGGATGACGTGCGCGGTGCCATTAATGCTGCTGGCTCCGATGGAATTAGTTTGCAAATGTTGCGGCTGAGTGGTGATTATATCGTATATATATTTAATACATGTATTATGGAAAAGCATTTTCCTGATTTTTGGAAGAGTTCCTTAGTGAGACCCTTGCCGAAAGTAATAAGCCCTAGCAAGCTATCAGATCTCCGCCCTATTAGTCTACTGCCAGTATTATCAAAGATTTTTGAGAAAATAATATATGATAGAGTGGTGCAGTTCTTGTCCAATAGCAATCTCTTCCCTAAATTTCAGTCAGGGTTTCGTAGAGGGCACAGCTCAACCACCGCTCTTGCAGCCATAATGGATGATATACTTCGGGCTGCTGATCATGGTGAATAGTCTCCTCTGTGCAAAGCTTCATTATTACTGTTTCTCTGATGAGGCAGTAAAGCTTCTCCGGAGCTGTTTAGTGAATAGGAGACAGGTTGTTAAGATGGATGAGAAGATTTGGAGCCTGGGGTCATGCGTACCACAGGGCTCTATACTTTTTATGATATATACCATGGATCTGGTTGAATCAGTTAATGATAATTGCTTAATCCATCAGTTTGCTGATGATACACAGGTGTATGCTAGTTACAATAGAGTTAATGCTGAGCAAGTGTTCCATCGCTTGAATGCCACACTCAAGAATACTAAGTCATATTCTGCGAGGCGAGTCTTAAGCTGAATCCATCTAAAACTGTGGCAATTTATTTTGGTAATGCGCTGGCGGGACTTGACTTGGGTGTTGTTCTGGATGATGTTCCTGTCCAACTGAGATAAACTGTAATAAGTCTTGAGCTTGTGATTGATAAGGACCTGCGCTTTAGAGGTCACGTCAAGCTTATAATGCAGAAGGCCTACACAGCTTTAAGGAGCCTATATCGGAATAGAAATATTTTGACCAGAGACGTAAGGAAGAGGCCCTGTAAAACGCTGGTCTTGAGTCACGCTAATTATGTGGATGTGGTTTTCGGGCCATGTCTCGATGTTCGTTCCAGTTCCAGAATACAAACGATTCAGAACTCTTGTGTTAGAAATACCAAAGCACAGAAAGGCGATCTTTGAAAGATGTTTCAGCTGTGCCGCAATGAGTGTTTACAATTCGGTACCGCGCTATTCAAAGCAGGTCAGTTAATGATTTTAATCTAATTTATAAGAAATTCCTCCTCGAGAACCCAACTTGACTTTTGTTTTTATCCCTATTAGTCCTATCATTTGGCTATGGTTGCCTTCTTCTTCACTTCTGTACATTACGTTATGTTTGCTGTTGAGCTGATTGATTGTTGTATGTTTTTTCTTTTTCTCCTCCTGTACTGTGTCACATTCTTCATCTTCTTTTTTTTACTTTTTTATTTAATATTATACTGATGTAATCATATGTATAATGTATTTTTACCTAGTATTTAGGCAGTACTTGAATTTTGTATTAATGAATTTGTATTTTTGTATTTGTTTTTTTTTGTATCTTGTATACTTAGCTACTGGCTCGGTTGAGATGAGCAGTTCATAACTGGACTTCGCCGAGTTAAAAATAAAGACCTCTTATTATTATTATTATTATAAAAAGTTCTTCTTTCTCACATTTGATCAATGTGGTTCCATGTTTGGCTGACGGGCCAAAACCAAGTCAGCGCAAACGCTATTACCATTCCGTATTAAGGAATGACCTGACAATGTTACATGTTTTCAAAATCACTTACTTCTGAATGTTTCTGTGTATGTCTGTGTGGAGTTCTAATTGCACTAAATGTGGTGTAAGGCCTGTGGCTGATATAATGAGGGGGACAATGATGACTTTTTCTTGTCTCCATAGCCTTTTTATTTCCGTTGCAAGGTCCGTGTATTTGGAAATTTTTTCTGTGTATTTCGTTTGGATGTTTGTATCGTTGGGCACAGCTATGTCAATTAGATAGGTGACTTTTCCTTTTTTGCACTGAAAAGTAATATCGGGTCTATTGGCGGAGACTGTTTTATCTGTATGGATACCGATGTCCCAGTAGAGCTTGTAATCTTCATTTTCAAGTATGGATGTTGGCGTGTATTTGTAGTAGGGATCTGTGTTTTCTATGAGTTTGTATGTTGTGGCTAGTGCTTGGTGAACTACTTTGGCAGCTGAATCATGCCTGGCTGTGTACTCTGTTCCGGCCAATATTTTACATCCGCTCGTTATGTGTTCGATTGTTTCTTTCTGCTGGTGGCATTTCCTACATCTGTCCTCTGCAATAGTCGGGTCTTTGATGATATGCTTTTGGTAGTTTCTGGTTAATATGACTTTATCCTGGATGGCAAGTAAGAAGCCTTCATTCTCAGGGAATAGCTGCCCATCCTGTAACCAGGTGTATGATTGTTTTTTATTTACGTGGTCTTGTTCTATGTGGTATCTGTGTTTTCCGTGGAGTGTTTTCTCTGACCACGTTTTCATCTTTTCCTGTTGTAATTGGGTGTGACTGTGTGTGTCTGCTGAGTGGTCTGTCCGGGCTAAGTCGAGAGGTGTGTAGTTTTTCTCTGCTTTCACTGTCGCTGTGTGGAGGCTGGTTTGCTTGCTGTGAAAGAATTTCCTAAGTGTTTGTATTTGTTTTGTGTGTAATGATCTGATGTCTATAATTCCTCTTCCTCCTGCCTTCCTCTCGATGGTAAGGCTTTCTTTGCATGCATTGGGGTGTAATTTCCTGTATTTGGTGAATTGAGATCGTATAAGGATGTGAATATTTTCTATGTCTGTTTGTGACCATTTGATGATACCAAATGAATATGTATGAGTATAGGTATAGCGAACGTTTTGATGGCTTTAGTGAGATTCTTAGAGTTGAGTTTTGTTTGCAAAAGTTTCGTCAGTCTGTTTTTGAATTCGGTTCTGAGCTCTGTTTTGATGTGAGTGTGGTTGAGTTTGGTGCTTTGTTGGAAGCCTAGATATTTGTATGTTTCTTTGTCGAACATGTTATCGAGTGTTTCATTATTGATGGTTTCTGTCTCATGGTGACACTTCCATTGGCCTTTGTTGATGTGGAGCACTTTGCATTTACTTATACCAAATTCCATATTGACATCTAAGGTGAATATTTCTGTGATTTTGAGGAGTTCTTTCAGCTGTGTTTGTGTGGCAGCGTAGAGTTTTATGTCGTCCATATATAGGAGGTGGTTTATTTTATGTTGATTCACTTTTTGGTGTCTGATATTGAAGCCATGCTCTGTTCTGTTTAGTATATTTGAGAGTGGATTGAGACAGAGGCAAAACCATAGAGCACTGAGCGAGTCTCCCTGAAATATACCCCGTCTGATGTACAGCTCTTCTGTTTGGATCCGTTCGGTTTGTGTTTCTAGGCGTATTTTGGTTTTCCATGTTTTCATAATTTGCGCGAGAAACTGCCTGAGGTGTTGGTTGATTTTATAGATTTCTAGGACCCTGATTAACCAGCTGTGGGGTATGGAGTCGAAGGCTTTTTTATAGTCTATGTAACCGATGTGAAGGTTTCTATGTTCTTTTCTGGTTTGTCCCATAATCACGCTATCTATAATCAGCTGCTCTTTGCATCCTCGACTATTTTTCCTGCATCCCTTTTGCCCTTCTGTGATAATATTGTTGTCTGTTAGGTGTTGTTCTATTTTCTTCGAAATTGTGGCTGTGATGATCTTGTATAGGGTTGGAAGACAGGTGATAGGTCGGTAGTTTGACGAGTTTGTGGTGTCTGAGCTTTTGGGTTTAACGTATGTTATTCCTTGTGTGAGGAAAGTGGGAAATGTGTGTGGTTGTAAAATGGCTTTGTTGATTTGGTGTGTGAGTGCTTCGTGTGTGGTGGTAAACTGTTTGTACCAGAAGTTTTGTATATTGTCTATTCCAGGACATTTCCAGTTGTGTGTGTGTTTGATAGTTTCTGTAATTTCTTGTGTATTTAATGTGGAATTTTCTTGTTCTGTCACATGTTTATGTTTGTCTTCTTCGGCTTTGATCCAGGAGGTGTTATTATTGTGTAGTTTGGGTTCTGACCAGATACTTTTCCAATAATCTGTGAGTTCTTGTTTGTTTGGTGGTTCAGTCACTGCTATCTGTTTGTTGTACATAGTTTTCCGGTAGAACTGTTTTTCGCTTCTTCGGAAGAGGTTGTTGGTGTCTTTCCTCTCATTGGATTCTTTGTATCTACGGAGTCTTGCAGCATATACAGATAGTTTTTGTTTTTCAAGGTATCGAGGATATCTGGCAGTGTTCTGTTGGGAGACTTAGATTTGATCTTGTTTGCCCCCTGTGTGACACGTTTGGACGCGTTCCCGCTTATAAACTGGGTAAGATGTCCTAGATCTCTCCTGATGTTGATTTTGTTTTCTATTCTTATTTGCCATTTGAATTTTGGTTTTGTCGTGTTGGGGTTTCCTTGTCGTTGAGGGAGTTTTTGATTATTTTGTGTTAGAGTGGTGATTGCTGCTGCGTATATTATTGTGTGAATGTCTTCGATTGTGCTTAAGTCTATTATATACTGAGGTATTATGTGCTTGTTTAGTGTGTTGAGGATTGGTTGCGTACTCTGTCTGAAGATTAAACGAGGGATGGGATTTCTTGTTGTGGGGTCGGTGCCTGACCATCGAGCTAGATGTGACTCCATTTTTGCTTTAAGTGTTTGTATGAGAGGTAATTCGGGGTGATGTTGTGTGGATGTTGTTGAGGGTGGCGAGTGATTCATGTTGTTGTCTGTGATATAGTGTTGCGCGGTACTCGCAATATTATTTTGCGTTATGCTCCTCCTGGGTGGTGGGTCTTGTTGTGTTCGACTGGGTGGTTGTGTGTGTGAGGCTCGTTCTGAATCTGCTTTATTGTTTCCATTGTTTGGTTGGTCTGTGTTCAGTTCAACAGCCACTGTGTCCTTGATGGTTTGCAATTCGAGCGGTGTGAGACGATTGTTCTTGGTAATAACTCTTTTTTTCGTCTATTACTCTCTGTTCTGAAACAAGTAATTGCAGATGTGGATATTCGGTCAAGAAAAGTCTGTGCAGTTCCGGTCTGTAGCCCGATGTTATTGTTTCAAGTTTGGTGGCGGTGTAGTAACAGCGCATCACCGTCCTATTCATCTCATCCGTCCACTTTAACCGCTGTCTTGGTTTGCCAGCCTTGGTAGTTGCGTGTTGTCCTTGCAAAACATACGGGCCCTGGCCTAGCTTTGGTGGTTGTGTTTGTCCCGTATCTACGTCGGTTGCGCTTGGGATTGATGGTGGTGGGTCCAAGCGGCGAGTGATTCTCTTCTCAATTATTTCTTTGTCAGGTTTTGTGTTTTCATTACAGTTATTATTATTACAAAAAAGTTCTTCTTTCTCACATTTGGTCAATGTGGTTCCATGTTTGGCTGACGGGCGCAAACCAAGTCAGCACAAACGCATTACCATTGTGTATTAAGGAATGACCTGACAATGTTACATGTTTTCAAAATCACTGACTTCTGAATGTTTTTGTGTATGTTTGTGTTGAGTCCTAATTGTGCTAAGTGTGGTGTGAATGTTGTTGGTGTAAGGCCTGTGGCTGATATAATGAGGGGGACAATGATGACTTTTTCTTCTTTCCATAGCCTTTTTATTTCCGTTGCAAGGTCTGTGTATTTGGAAATTTTTTCTGTGTATTTCGTTTGGATGTTTGTGTCGTTGGGGGCAGCTATGTCAATTAGATAGGTGACTTTTTCTTTTTTGCACTGAAAAGTAATATCGGGTCTATTGGCGGAGACTGTTTTATCTGTATGGATACTGTTGTCCCAGTAGAGTTTGTAATCTTTATTTTCAAGTACGGATGTTGGTGTGTATTTGTAGTAGGGATCTGTATTTTCTATGAGCTTGTATGTTGTGGCTAGTGCTTGGTGAACTACTTTTGCCGCTGAGTCATGTCTGGCTGTGTATTCCGTTCCGGCTAATATTTTACATCCGCTTGTCACGTGTTCGATCGTTTCTTTCTGCTGGTGGCATTTTCTGCATCTGTCTTCTGTAATAGTTGGGTCTTTGATGATATGCTTTTGGTAGTTTCTGGTTAATATGACTTTATCCTGGATGGCAAGTAAGAAACCTTCTGTTTCCGGGAATAGCTGCCCATCCCGTAACCAGGTGTATGATTGTTTTTTATTTACGTGGTCTTGTTCTATGTGGTATCTGTGTTTTCCGTGGAGTGTTTTTTCTGACCACGTTTTCATCTTTTTCTGTTGTAATTGGATGTGACTGTGTGTATCTGCTGGGTGGTCTACTCGGGATAAGTCGAGTGGGGTATAGTTTTTGTCTGCTTTGACTGTTGCTGTGTGGAGGCTGGTTTGCTTGGTGTGAAAGAATTTCCTAAATGCTTGTATTTGTTTTGTGTGTAATGATCTGATGTCTATAATTCCTCTTCCTCCTGCCTTCCTCTCGATGGTAAGTCTTTCTTTGCATGCGTTGGGGTGTAATTTCCTGTATTTGGTGAATTGAGATCGTATAAGGATGTGAATATTTTCTAAGTCTGTTTGTGACCATTTGATGATACCAAATGAATATGTGAGTATAGGTATAGCGAACGTGTTGATGGCTTTAGTGAGATATTTGGAGTTAAGTTTTGTTTGTAAAAGTTTCGTCAGTCTGTTCTTGAATTTGGTTCTGAGCTTTGTTTTGATGTGAGTATGGTTGAGTTTGGTGCTTTGTTGGAAGCCTAGATATTTGTATGTTTCTTTGTCGAACATGTTATCGAGTGTTTCATTGTTGATGGTTTCTGTCTCATGGTGGTACTTCCATTGGCCTTGGTTGATGTGGAGCACTTTGCATTTACTTATACCAAATTCCATGTTGACATCTAAGGTGAATATTTCTGTGATTTTGAGGAGTTCTTTCAGCTGTGTTTTTGTGGCAGCGTAGAGTTTTATGTCATCCATATATAGGAGGTGGTTTATTTTATGTTGATTCACTTTTTGGTGTCTGATATTGAAGCCATGCTCTGTTCTGTTTAGTATATTTGAGAGTGGATTGAGACAGAGGCAAAACCATAGAGCGCTGAGCGAGTCTCCCTGAAATATACCCCTCTGATGTACAGCTCTTCTGTTTGGATGCGTTCGGTTTGTGTTTCTAGGCGTATTTTGGTTTTCCATGTTTTCATAATTTACGCTAGAAATTGCCTGAGGTGTTGGTTGATTTTATACATTTCTAGGACTCTGATTAACCAGCTGTGGGGTATGGAGCCGAAGGCTTTTTTATAGTCTATGTAACCGATGTGAAGGTTTCTGTGTTCTTTTCTGGTTTGTCCCATAATCACGCTATCTATGATCAGCTGCTCTTTGCATCCTCGACTATTTTTCCTGCATCCCTTCTGCTCTTCTGTGATAATATTGTTGTCTGTTAGGTGTTGTTTTATTTTCTTGGAAATTGCGGCTGTGATGATCTTGTATAGGGTTGGAAGACAGGTGATAGGTCGGTATTTTGACGGGTTTGTGGTGCCTGAGCTTTTGGGTTTAACGTATGTTATTCCTTGTGTAAGGAAAGTGGGAAATGTGTGTGGTTGTAGAATGGCTTTGTTGATTTGGTGTGTGAGTGCTTCGTGTGTGGTGGTAAACTATTTGTACCAGAAGTTTTGTATATTGTCTATTCCAGGACATTTCCAGTTGTGTGTGTGTTTGATTGTTTCTGTAATTTCTTCTGTAGTTAGTGTGGAATTTTCTTGTTCTGTCACACGTTTGTGTTTATCTTCTTCGGCTTTGATCCAGGGGGTGTTATTATTATGTAGTTTGGGTTCTGACCAGACAGTTTTCCAATAATCTGCGAGTTCTTGTTTGTTGGGTGGTTCAGTTACTACTGTCTGCTCGTTGTACATAGTTTTTCGGTAGAACTCTTTTTCGCTTCTTCGGAAGAGGTTGTTGGTGTCTTTCCTCTCGTTTGATTCTTTGTATCTACGGAGTCTTGCAGCATATACGGATAGTTTTTGTTCCAAAGTATCAACGATTTCTGGCAGTGTTCGGTTGAGAGATTTAGATTTGATCTTGTCTACACCCTGTGTGACACGTTTGGATGCGTTCCCATTCATAAACTGGGTAAGGTGTCCCAGATCTCTTCTGATGTTGTTGATTTTGTTTTCTATTCTTATTTGCCATTTAAATTTAGGTTTTCTGCTGGTGGGGTCTCTTTGTCGTTGCGGGAGTTTTTGATTATTTTGTGTTATAGTGGTGATTGCTGCTGCATATATTATTGTGTGAATGTCTTCGATCGTGCTTAAGTCTGTTATGTACTGTGGTATTATGTGCTTGTTTATTGTGTTGAGGATTATTTGTGTGCTCTGTTTGAAAATTAAACGAGGGATGGGATTTCTTGTTGTAGGGTCGGTGCCTCACCATCGAGCTAGATGTGACTGCATTTCTGCTTTGAGTGTTTGTATGAGAGGTGATTCGGGGTGATGTTGTGTAGATGTTGTTGAGGGTGGTGAGTCATTCATTTTGTTGTCTGTGATATGGTGTCGTGTGGTGCTTGCTATTTGCTTTGAAATATTATTTTGAGTTATGCTTCTGCTGGGTGGTGGGTCTTGTTGTTTTCGACTGGGTGGTTGTGTGTGTGAGATTGGTTTGGTATCTGCTCTACTGTTTCTATTGTTTGGTTGGTCTGTGTTCAGTTCAGCAGCTACTTGGTCTGTATTCAGTTCAGCAGCTACTGTATCTTTTATGGTTTGCAATTCGAAAGGTGTGAGGCGATTGTTCTTGGTAATAACTCTTTTTTGGTCTATTACTCTCTGTTCTGTAACAAGTAATTGCAGATGTGGATATTCGGTCAAGAAAAGTCTGTGTAGTTCCAGTCTGTAGCCTGATGTCACTGTTTCTAGTTTGGTGGCGGTGTAGTAACAGCGCATCACTGTTCTATTCATTTCATCTGTCCACTTTAACCGCTGTCTTGGTTTGCCAGCCTTGGTAGTTGCATGTTGTCCTTGCAAAACATACGCGGTTTGGCCTGGCTTTGGTGGTTGTATTTGTCCCGCATCTACGTCGGTTGCGCTTGGGATCGGTGGTGGTGGGTCCAAGCGGCGAGTGATTCTCTTGTCAGTGATTTCTTTGTCAGGCGTGATTTCATTACAGCAACGCATGGCGTGTTCATTGATTCCTGTGGTGCAACTCATGCGTTGCTGTGACTTTCCCTCCTTGGTGGGTGTCAGCTTACTCGCCGGCACAACACTTTGGGCAGGTCCATTTTCGGTTGCCCGGTCTTCATCGTTTTGGTCGAGCTGCCATTTCCCGCGACGTCCTCGACCGTTACGTCGCTCGCCCGATGCTTCTTTTATTGGTCTGCTGTTGTCTAGAATGTTCTCAATGTTTTGTGGTGTCAGAAGCTCAAAGTGTCCCGGCATTATTATTATTATTATTATTATATTTGAATGCTATACCTGTCAAGGCCACTTAGAACTGGCCATGTGAAAAACATTGAATGTTACGGTCTCAACCAGCTATATTTGATGTTGCTTTATTGATCGTTATCGAGAAATACAGTTTTATAGTAAACTGGAGGGAGTCCTTTAAATTGAAACGGTAAGTTGGTTGGTATCATTGAAATTCTCAAAATCAAAACAGTTTCTTTAGCTCTATAGTCTCTCAGAATTATGCATTCGATCACATAATTTTTAAGGATCTTTATTTGTAATCTGCATAATTTTGATGGATTTAAATTACGAATCAATATTACAGTTCGTGGGACGGAGTTCCGGTAACATATCGCAGCGGTGGCGGCGCGAATTCTGAAACACCCTGTAAACTATTCATCCAAATGTTACGATTAAAGACAGCTATCTTCGTTAAATTTACAAAACAAAGAACGCATTTAATTTGATAAATATTTATATTTTCCAACCTAAATACTCTCTTTAGTTGAAGTATTTTAACACGTCCATTTTTAATATCTTTACTTGGGTTCACCTTTGTAGATGGACCAATGCTGTCGCAGACTTTTTTGTAGAACTATTTGAGGCGAACAATATTACCATACATTGTTTCCAGGTATCTCTAACTAACAAAGATACCATTTCGACGATTGATTTTTTTCCGACTTCATAGACATTCATCGTCATAGGTTGGCTAGTTTACACAAAATATCTACGAATTATCCACCGAAACCTTCCTTGTGAAACACTCTATCCATTAGTGAAACCCGGAATAACATCCGTTCAGTAGTTACTGAGAAAATCGTGCAGACAGACAGACTTTGTCTTATACTATGTAGTGATGCCTACTCTATAATATAACCCCATATGAGATCCGAGACTGCACAAAGGCATGAAATGCCATCAAGGCGGTCTCCTCACTCATACCTGAAAACAAGAAGTTTAAGGCATAATTGTACTTTGCTAGAGATGCACAAAGTTGTTATGTGTGGGTCCTCCAATCTAATCTGCTGTTGATTATCCTCAAAAAAACTACAGAGCTGCTTTCCTGTGATATTTTATCATTTAAGGGGTTATATGCAGTTGGCTGGATCAAAATATTCGATTTTTCAGTTTTGGCATATTTTCAAAGTATATCATCTAGAGAAATTTCAGAACGATCCGGGCATTTTTCACGAAGTTACAAGAGTATACAGGTAGTAAGCGCAAGGTACGCAACGAGCGGCAGCTGCACGCTTCAATAGCTGGGATCGGAAGCAGATTACGTGAGTGCAAGAAGAATAAAAAGTGGTTTGGAGGAAAAGGAAAATTAACAGCAAAGATGATTGGTAAATTGACTGTTTACAACGGTTTAGCTATACGTAGGCACTCTGATTCCGTGGAAAATATGAGAAAAGCAATTTGAATATTATAGTTCGACTGATGGAGACCCAAAACTTATCAATTATCCGCTTGAGAGTGAGTCATGGTGTGAGTGGCAGCGAGCCTATGCGGCGCTACCCGACAACAAGAAGAACAAAGCTTGAAAATTTTGTTCACAGTTATTAGCCACTGCCACCAGATGGGCTATTAGGCCTATTTACACAAATTGTTCCAAAGATGGAACTCGAGAGGTGCGTCGGCGACTTCACGCAAAATAATAATGAAAGCTTCAGCCTCAACCAGCTTGTGTGAAAAATTAGTCCGAAACATCTTCCAGGCGAGCAATTCCCTTTGGAATCGCGACTTATATAGCAGTGTGTACCTTAAACGAAGGGAATATTGCTCTTCTAAAGATAATGGGGGCATTAGGAGTCAGCTGTGGTGCAAATTTCATGCATATATCACGAATCAGGACGAGACGTGGATCACCGCAGCCGAGCGCCTCTCGCAATTGAACACGAGGGAAGGATGCGTCGCTGGCAAGGCCAGGTGGACCTTTTAGAAGCAGCTTCTGCAGCAAAAGGTCTCCTATATGGGCCTGGGATCGAGGATTCCATGTATTTCCATTCCATTTTTTTTTTACATTCATAGATTTGATCTCGTCTCTTTAAATGCGTTTTTCTCGAAAACGCATTTTTCAAAAAAGGCTGATGCGGTGCTACGTTATCTTAAAAAGTATTTCACCGATCGGCTTCAAATTTTTAAAGCTTATTCTATACATGGAGAATTGCTGAATGAACGAAGAATTTTTTTTCAATGAAAACTTGCTATTTCATTAACGAAAAATGAGAATTTTGAAGGTTGAAAAAAGTAATTTTTCAATTTAAACCACTGCCTGTTGGTAAGAATTTCGAAAAATCCTTCCTTCAAAAAAAATTTTTTCGGAGAATTGCTATACTTCGCCAATTTTTAAATATATCTTGACAAAAAAACTGTATATTAAGTTCAGTAGTTGTACTATGAAATGACGCTCTGTTTTCGATTAAAAAATGCCTTTCAGTTATGAAAAAAATCTTGAATTTCGCCTATGACAACTTCATATAACCCCTTGATTCAGAATAGAACTTATTGATGTAATTTCTCCTATTGAAATTTATAAATTGAGGTTTATCAACATGTTATTTGTTGTAAGCCGCTCTTTTAGTCTACCAATGCTCTTGCTTATTCTTACTTTACATTCATCCTTAGTTTTTTCATTTATGATTAGGGAGATGCCGTCAGCTAGAGTACTATATTTTAATTTATGACATTAGGTAACTTATTAACATACAAGATGTATGTTAGTCAGTTACCCAGGGGACCCAGGATAGAACCCTGTAGAACCCCTTTTTGCACGTTCAGGCTGTGAAATTTGAGGACTACTCCACTTTGTTGTTGCTTTCTATTTTGAAGGTAAGGTTTTATTAGACTCAGTAACACTCCCCCTATCCCATACATATAAAGCTTGTTACGCAATACTTTGCGATCCACCAAGTCAAATGCTTTGGAAAGGTCCAAGCACTGCCTTACAGTTTTTATTTTATCTTTGAAGAATGTAAGTTTCGTTTCAGCGCTTAATAAACTGCACTCATTGGACTTTTCTCCCTTCCAAAACCACTCTGTCTGTTAACATTTTGTGCGTTTCCAGACAGGATACTAGCCGGTCATACATATTTTTTTTATTTTTTGACAGCATACTAATTGGCCTGT
The DNA here is from genome assembly GCA_019049505.1 of Pachyrhynchus sulphureomaculatus. Lineage (NCBI taxonomy): Eukaryota > Metazoa > Arthropoda > Insecta > Coleoptera > Curculionidae > Pachyrhynchus > Pachyrhynchus sulphureomaculatus. The sequence continues at coordinate 144,317,013 of CM032446.1, forward strand.
AATATTCGATTCTGTTTTTCTCTTTCGTTTTATAGATTGTCCTGATATATCCTTGCTTGAACTGCTTGAAATTCCCGTTACAAATGTCAAATTAATAACGTATGCAATTTTTTTTTATTTCTTTCTTTTCGTCATGGACACTGGTTAACCTAAAACGAAATATTTCTGAGCATTTGTTTCTTTTACTAAGATCAACTTCACCTCTTTTTACATCAGGACAAGCATTTATAAAATATGTATTAGCACGGTCTAATATTTGCCCTGAAGTTTCAGCTGGCTATCTCCTTTTCACGTTTTTTTACCAGAGTATTGTCTTGTGGATCATTAAAATTTTTTAGTTAATTATTGAGATTATTTTCACAGTTTCAGATTTATTACTTGACTGGGTAATTTTTTTGTTATTAAAAGCTCGTTTTGTCTGGTCACAATATTTTTTGAATATAAAATGTACTGATTTTAATATAAATAAAAAGGTTAACTTTAATACATTACAATTATTACCAAAAATTCTCCCCAATTCTTTTGTCACTGTTCTACTTAAATATCTTACAGCACGCTGCTGGAGTACAAAAATAGAATTTCGTCAATACTGACTTGCGTCCCTCAAGAGAGTGTTTTTACTTCCTGATAGTTTCTAGATGTTTTACTGAATATTTTAAGTATGCTTAAAACTTTGTTTATGATTTATAACGAGGCCCCTGAATGGCCTATTTTTAAATTTTTTTACAATTGTCTGCGATATTCTATATGTATAAGATAATGTGATATATTTTATACTTTCTATATTTTGATTTCTCAATTTTTTAGCTCAAGAACCTTGGCCAAAAGATGTTAAGTTATTTCAGCCTTATGAAGTGGAACAGATTCTTTTACCTGACAACGCTAACTGCCTCGCTGTTCAAGCATTTTTAAAGATGTGCAACCTGGAGTTCCAGGTAAAGTGACAAACTTTAAAAACAATAACTATAACAGGATGTATTACATTATTTTCGTATATCTCCAGGGTGTTATGAAAACGGTTTGATATATTAAAACTGGTATATTCTTGAATCAATAGGCATTACAGAAAAATTACCACAAATGGCAGATCAGTAATAAAATTGACTTTAAATGTTTTTAATTTTTAGCTCTTTGAGGACAAGCAGTGTTGCCCAATTTACACGTATGCATTATACATACACCAACTAATAAAAAAAAAGTTTATACATTTTACTGTTTCCTATCATAATATCGAATACTGGCTTAAACTAAAAATTGCCAAAAAAATTATAACTAAAGCATTTATGTTATATTTTACATTTCAGAACATTACTTTTTGAAAAATTTTGAAAATCAACATATGCCCTAAAAATTATTTTTTATTTGAAAATAGACAAAAAATAAACAATTTATTGTGACCAGTTTTTTTGTTGTTTTTTTTTTAAGAAAACGTTTAGAAATATCGCGCTACAACAAACAGAGGTTAAAAAATGGTCGACTCCGACATTTGCTGTGCAGCGGTCTGGATACAGTATTGTCAGGTTTTTATAGAAAATTCCGAGATTTTTGGATTGTATTATTTCTCTTTCTTACTTTAAAAATGAACAATAATTTATTGTGACCAGTTTTTTGTTGTTTTTTAGTGTTCCGTACGGAACACTTATGGAATCACTACGGTGTCTCTCTGTCTAGCTGTCTGCCTGCCACATCCGATTTTCCCCGAAACTATTTGACATATAAAGTTCAAATTTGGCACAAATATAGGAATTGATGGCCCAATCAGAGCCGTGTAGTTTTGAAAGTTAAATTTGGACTTAAGGGGCTAGTTTTGAGGGGTGAAACCGGAAGTGAAAAAAAAAAATTACAAGGTGATCGAGTGAGGTGTCAAGTGAAAGCTTGTGAAAACACTTTTCTTTGAATTGTTTTAAAAAAATAGCCAAAAATCGCTGCCCCCCTCACCCTATCTCTAAAAGTACTGATCAGAAAATTTCGAAAAATTTCTGGAATATTCTCCATAAAGTGTAGATTGAGCCAAAAATTATCACGAGTGCATTACGTTATAATTTATCTGGTATATAAAAAAGACTGTTTGATTTGACAATATGGTTTTTTTCGTGGGAAGTTATGAATTTAACCGAGCTAAGATCTACGAAATATCAATACGTATTCGATGCATTCAATAATATAATCATATACTTTTCAATACATTACTGCCAATCACAGATAGAATAAATTTTCATGATGCTGATGACCAATGAATAGGTACCGAAACAGAATAATTTTATTTTATTTGTTTATAATTAAACAAATATTTAGGTAGAAAATATTTGTTTTAAACTTTTACTACAAAGATGTCTCACTTTTTATATATGAGTATTTTAATAAGATGAATGTGTGACTAAATTTCGTAGAATACTTCATCATTCAAGGCACTAATTATGCAGGTGCGATTTGCACTTGACCCGTTTTTTTTTTTTTTAAGAAAACGTTTAGAAATATCGCGTAACAACAAACAGTAGTACTTGGCATTTTATTATTTTTCTAGTTTCTTATTTTAAAAAGAAAAAAGGGTTTCATAAATCTTAACTATTCTTTTTTATATTTCTACATTAGAATGTAGATTTTTCTCTCATAAAATTAAAATATTAAATATATAGACATAGGAAATACAGTCTGTCAAGTAAGAACGTGACCTCTCGTATTCGTGAAAAAAAGTGTTTCCAGAATATTTTTTGCCATCAATGTATTTTTTGGTGTGCTAACAATGGCGCAATTACCTTACTAAGTTGTCGCTGTCGACGAGATTTTCTGCAATGATCTCCAAATTTTTCGAATCTCGCGAGACAACTGAGTCAAAGTCCTCGTAGTCTTTCCTTTGAGCTTTCTCTTTACAAAGTACCAAACGCTTTCAATAGGATTGCCGCTCGGCGATTGTGAGGGCCACTGTAATATCTTATCGTGGGCCCAAGCAAGTCGATTCGCGACGTGATTTTCGCCTATCAAAGGTTTCTTCAACATGTTGCGGAATTTGACATTATGCGCACGAAGTTGTTGTCGAATGGTCCCATGGTATACAATCAAGCCCGATTTTCCTAATTCTACTGCTTCTTGATGCAGCGTCAATTTCGGGTCCCGTGAAAACCAAGATACGATTCGTTTTTCGACTTTCGGAGTGACTGCCTATCGAGCCACGTTTTGGCAAGCCGTCGACATTTTCGGCTACACTTTTTGTCTCGTTAAAGCGATTTACTCACTTCTTCACAAACGATACCGACTTTTTAATACAGAGAAGTCCGTTTATAACGAACTCCAAAAAATCACTAAAAATGGTTCACTATATCCGAAGCTCGTTGCAAACAGTAAACAAAATCTAATATCATTTTTCACTACTTTTTTATTTAAATAAGGCGCTAATGCTTAGAAAAATGAATAATAATAATTATTAAATTAAAAGAAAACGTTCAAAGGAAAATAAAACAAGTCGCACTAAAGTTATTATTATGTATGTTGGTACATATACGAGTATAGACGAAAAAACATTAAAATACGTAGTTTATACAATAAAATCAGTAATTTTCGTTTGTAAAATTTTACTTGAAAAAAAATGGTGTTTAATTGTTAAGGTCACAAAAACTACTCCATATATGTTCAGGAACTTCACGAAATTCCAAAAAATTGCCAGTTTCAGTCATTTTCGTAGTCATTTTTGAAATGAATGGAACATAAATATTATCTCCTTCTTCAAGCTCGTCTTCGTCCTCAGTATCGCTTAAAATCTTTCTAGAAGTCACTGATGAATTTGATCATCAGTTAATATTTCTTTCGTCATTAATTCATTACAGCACATACATATTCTTCAAAATTACAGTGATTAAACATCTTTTTAATCTCGATTTCCACTGTACTTCGTTGAATGTCAGCATCGTAAACAAATTCTAGACAATCAGTAGGATCTTCTCGATGTTTTTCAGTCCACTGAGTAAACGGTAGCTCATCATCTCAGTCATACCTACATTCCGTCCTTAAAAATCCGCCATGCTTAAAACAGTTTGCAATAGTTTCTCTTTGCCAAGCTATATGGATAAAGTTTATAGCGTCCAAGAGAGTTACAGAAAAAATGTTGCCTTTATCGATCGTCTCTAACATTTTCAGAAGTAAAATCTTTCTATAATGACATTTTAAAGAATGTATCACATTCACTTGTGTTTGAAGGCATAAAAACCAATTTTATTTGCTGTAGATCAACTTCCCCCCCCCCCCCCCCCCCCCCCCAGGGTGCGCTGGACAATTGTCAATCAAAAGTAAAATTTTTCGGTTTGTGAATTTTAATTCTTTGTCCCATTCGATCAGCTCGTTTTTAAAAATTTCTGTTGTCATCTAGGCTTTACTGTGGTGTACTTTACTGGTAATTGTTTGTTTTTAAAACACCTGGGATTGGCGGACTTTTCTATCATTAACAATTTTCTTTTCTCTGTTTCAGACAGATTTGCAGTTACCAACACAGTAATCCTTACTTTTGATAATTTTCCACCAGCATAATTCCCTTCGACAAACTTTAATGTATTATCAGGCGTCATCTTGTAAAACAAAACAAACAAACAACAAATTCATAATTTTCTCGAATTTCCGGCCATACATTGGCCAATCACTGATCAACAATAGTCATATCCACTCCTGCAGTTTCTCCTGCTATCTTAGCCCCACTAATATTATGTCGCTTTTTAAATCGTTCAATCCAACTTCTATAACAGTTAAACTCGATGTTCTCTATTTTTCTTCCCAATTCACTAGCTTTCTCTTGTAAAGTATAGCCGGTAATAGGAACATGTTCATGTCATTTTTGACTAAACCATTTAACGAGTCCTTTATCGACTTGATCATGTGTAGATGTTCTTACTTTTCTACAACTAAAGTTTCTTTTATCACAGATTGATAAGATTTCTTGTCTCGTCTTCCATATGGTATAAACCGTAGATTTAGTTAAATTCAACTCTTTGCAAACATCACTTTGTTTAACTCCATGTTCTATTTTCCTTATAATAACGTGTTTGTCTTTTAAAGTAAACGCTTTACATTTTTGTGTACTCATTTTAAAATAAAAACTGAAACATACACTTGCTACTTTGATCAAATATGCATTAGAACCGCATAACACAACAAGTGAATTGAAAATAATACTGCTCGATCAAGTCGCGCGACATCGAGCACAGGGAATGGCAAGTTCGTTATAAACGGACACAAAACAATTTTGGTTTGCTTTATCCGGAAGTTCGTTATAACCGGGTTCGTTATAACCGATAAAAATTTGCATTGGTCTTATGGAAGTTTTTTCGTGCATTATAAAATAATTTGTTTTAACCGGAAATTCGCTCTAAATAGGTTCGTTATAAGCAGACTTCACTTTATAATTAGAGGCCGCGGAATGTGTCATTTTTAGACCCCTTTGGATGAGAACAAAGAAAGACTGCCTCAAATCGACGCGCAAACAAGTGACTCATTTTGGATTTTTACGTGATTTCGACGAAAGTTCGGAATCGACTGATACTTTTACTAAAACGTGTTATAGACAAAGGTTCCCTCAACCGATTTTTTGTTGAATCGCTAGAATCGCATCTACCAAAAATGAATTATCGCGGACACATTTTTACTTGACAGACTGTAGTCTATTAGTCAAACTAGTTTTGTACATGCGTTCTAAAATTCTGAACGCTACCTGATTATATATGGTATTTTTCTTTTAATCGATTATACGAGGCTGGTTTGAAAAGTTCGTGCAAAGTCCGAGAGATGGCACCACCGGCGCGTATCGAGGTCATGTTTAGTTAGTAGCATCTCTTGAATGAACGCACATCAAGTTTCAGCCATATTGGTCTATTTCTTTATGTTTGGCATTCGTGTGAATCAAGGAAGTCGAGTGATTTTCAAGAAATGGACGAAAAAGAATTTCGTGTGGTGATTAAACATTACTTTATGAAAGGCAAAACGCCTCAGGAGACTAAAGAGAAGCTTGATAAACATTATGGTGACTCTGCACCTTCGATTAGAACAATTTATAAGTGGTTTTCAAAATTTTCGGACTGGCCATATGGGCACAAGTGTTACGACTCCAGAAATCATTGATCAAATCCATGATATGGTGATGGATGACAGAAGAGTTAAGGTGCGTGAGATTGCTAGTGCTGTGGGCATCTTGACTGAACGGGTACATAATATTTTGCATAAACATTTGGACATGAGAAAGCTATCCGCAAGATGGGTGCCGCGATTGCTCACGCTTGACCAAAAACGGAATCGTGTGAAGTGTTGCAAGGATGGTTTGCAGCTGTTCCAGAAGAATCCGGAGGACTTTAAGCGTCGTTTCGTCACTCTGGATGAAACATGGATACATTACTATACTCCTGAGACCAAACAACAATCTAAACAATGGGTTACCAAGGGGGAATCTGCACCAAAAAAGGCGAAAACCGTTCCTTCGGCCGGAAAGGTTATGGCGACTGTCTTTTGGGATTCGCAAGGGATAATCCTTATCGACTATCTGGAAAAAGGTAAAACTATTACAGGTGAATATTATTCATCGTTATTGGACCGTTTGAAAACCAAGCTGCAAGAAAAACGCCCGCGATTGGCCCAGAAGAAAGTCCTTTTCCATCACGACAACGCACCAGCATACACCTCAGCAGTTGTGGTCGCAAAATTAATGGAAATAGGATTCCAACTCGTTTCACATCCCCCCTATTCTCCAGACTTGGCTCCCTCGGACTACTATTTGTTCCCCAATTTGAAGAAATGGCTGGCGGGACAAAGATTTTATTCAAACGAGGAGGTGATTGCAGACACTAATGGATATTTTGCAGACTTGGACAAATCCTATTATTCGGAAGGGATCAACAAACTAGAACATCGTTGGACGAAGTGTATAAGCCTAAAAGGAGACTATGTCGAAAAATAAAAAGGTTTACCCCAAACACATAAGTAGTTTTTATTTTTGCACGGACTTTTCAAACCAGCCTCGTAGTAATTACTGAAATAAATCATCTCACTAAGTATAGTCTATAAAAACTGTTAAAAAATATTCTCTAAAAAGGGCCATTGTGTCCAGTATATGAATAGTTATTTACTTGTCAATTGTGGAAAGCGGTATTTTGCAGGACCATAAGTAAGGTTCAGAACGATTTCTTTGGCGGAAAGTTTACGTCACTCTCCAAACGTGAGGGGTACAGAATTTAACGAATTGTACGCATACCTAATACTCCATCGAAAGCTGACAAAGCATCTTTCAAGCCGACACAGTGGTTGACACGGTCAACACTTAAAAGCAGGCAACGCTTTTCGAGGAATTCTCCTCAGGCATCGTGTTCCGTAACTACTTGGATAAGTACCAGTAAATCCTGTTCTCTTGTTTGTCCAATCCTAGCCCGACTGACGAGCCGGGATACGGCGAAACACGCCTCGGAATGGACTTGACGAATAAAAAAACAGTGCGTTCGTTTTCAATTATTTGACATTAATTAGGTACAGAATTTGTTGTGAATTGTGACATAATATAATTTTCAGAACTGGTATGACAAATATGAAATATTGACAAGATATTTGGTTAATTTCGAAACGCTTTTCTAATCTCTCGACATGCTTAAATTGTACCGAAAAATGTAATTTCTGCACTAGTCGGTGAAAGGCTATTGTCGGTTTAAAAAAATGATTATTTTCTGGAATGAATGCATAAAGTGATACTTTTTATTAAAAAAGGGATGTGAATACAACTTTAAAAGGAACATGCCGTAATAGCCTAGATAATTTATCAGCCTAAGTGACCAATCAAAATAGCTAGTATGTTGAAATTTTACAAAAAAAAAACTAAAAAAATATATGCTATTTTCAATTTATAGGTATTTATAAAAGAAATCGGTAATCTAGTCCTAAAGCGGTAAACATAACAACTCAGCTGGTAATATTCAACCTATACCTTCCTACCTAAACTGTGGTGCCTGTTGTGTTTCAATATTTCAACTATAAAGTTGAGTTGTTCTTTCCGCTAGATTTTCCCTGTACTAATATGGGCGCAATATTTGGAAAAAGTGGATAAAATTATTTTCTTAAAGCTCATTGCAAGATAAAAATTGATCACTTTTTTTCCCAAAATTATTTTCTTTGCAATACTAAATAGATAATTTTGATTAAATATTGTTAGGCAAGTCATTGAAATGAATATTCTTTTAATTGGAGAAGTTTATGACTTTGAGTACACAGTGTCATTTGATGGGTGTGAGTTTTACCAAAAATATGTATTAACTTTTAATAACAAATTAAAAGTCAATTTTTTCAAACCGAATTTTGAAAGTGATTGGTTAAAAAAAAGGATATAATATTGTTAAAACTAAAAAATTTACCAGATGATGATTTTTCACAATAATTTCGCAAATTAATTCTTTTTTAAAATTCATTGGTTTTTTTAATTGATGATTTACGAAATATTTTTAAAAAAAGGTAAAAAGAGGCAACTCTAGGGAAGCAGTTGTTCTTTTAAAAGAAATGAATAGTACCCCAGGTGAAAGTGAATTAGAACAACAAAATATATTTGTGAAAAGAATATATTTTGTATGAAATGTAAAAATTAACTCAACATATACGTATTTTAGATCGGGCTGATCTATGAATAAATGAGCTAACAATTTAATGGAGATTATATTATTATTTATACACAATTTTTTCATATTAACAAAACTAATATGTTTTATAAAAAAAAAAAACACGTTTTGTCTAATTTTATCATTTAGAATTTCTTTAGGCTATGAAACCTTGACTTAAAATTCTCATATAATTTTGTTCTCTTTTTTAAAAAACTCTCGTCTAGTGTGACTGTACAAGAACCGGATTTTTCTTTTTTACGACTTGTCAGTTGAAGATATGTTTACGATCACATACTACACTGGTGAGCAAAAAAAACCGACTCCAACTATTTGGTTTCATTTAACACGGAGCCTAGAATTTTGTGTTCATATATTTTTACGGATTTTAGTATCATTTGAAAGCCCATTCTGTTCTCTTTCTAATGATACCAAATTCATTGCATACCTCATGCATTTACTGATTAAATTGATTGAAAGGGGAAACAATGAGAACAAGGATTGAAAATAGGAGTAAGAGAAAGGACAAATTATACAAATTTTAAGTTTAACAATTAAATTTATTAATAAAAACCAAAATCAATATTTTGTATTACCCCTCTAGCCCTTATTATTGCTTCCAACCGGTTTTTCATGGAACGGGTGAGCTTTTTCACCATTGTCTGTGGGATTCTTCCCCAGTCGTCCTACATCGTAACCTTTAAGTTCCTCAGCGATGCAGGGGCTGGATTTCTGGCTCGAACCCTTTTGAGCTCTTCCTACATGTGCTCGATTGGATTGAGATCAGGACTTCGCGCAGGCCAGGCTAATGTCGGCATTCCCACTTTCGCCAAGTATTCCCGCACCGAAGCAGCAGCATGTGGCTTCACATTGTTGTACATTAGCACAAAGCTAACGCCAACAAACCCAGCGTAAAGAACGACGTGTTCCTGCAGGATTTCCTCGATGTACCGGTAAGCAGTTAATCCACCGCTACGAGTCTCATCAGTCACGAAAACCAAATCGGTTTTCGCAAGCCTCCTTACACCATGACAGAACCTCCTCCGTAGGTGAGTGTTTTAGTACTGCAATAAGACTCGTCTTCTTCCATCATTGCCATGCAGGCACTTTCGGAAATCTTTGAAGAATAAAACAGAGCGCTATTGCTCTAAGGTCCAGTCGATATATATAGCTGGTCTCTTTGGAGTTAGGTTAGCTTCTTTAAGTCTTCTTCTGACTGTTCAATGCCGGACAGCCCGACCACGAACTTGTCGGAGCTCATGATGGACCTCAAGGCCGGTCAAGTGACAATTTCTTAGAGTTGTGTTGACGATGAAGTGGTCGTCTCGCTCGTTAATATTATGTTGTTCGTATTCTATTTATATTTTATTGTTCCTAATCAGTTTGTATTACGTTAGAACGAACACCAAACGTTGCCATTTCTTATGTAAACGTTACCATTTCTTATATATAGACAACATTTTATGTAAGAGTAAGTTAAGGTTAGACATATTTATTTTCTTATTTTTCTAGTCTATTCCTATAATTCAGTAGTTCTGTATATGTACTAAAGGGTTTTCTCGTTAATAAAGATTATTATTACTCTTACAAAATACACGCAGAGAAATGCTAAAATAGAGACAGTTAAATATTTTGCTGCATTAGCCACTGTTTAGCAACAGCAGCCACTTTTTTGCTACAACAGCAAACAATGTGGCTAGTGCAGCAAAATATTTAGCTGTCCCTATTTTAACAAAACGTTTTAGCTGTTGTAGCGGTACACCTTCTTCTTCCTTATTCTCGTCTCCGTGTAAAGGCGCCAGTCTCTTCGTAACGTCTGTAGACTCTGGAGACAGCTGACTGGCGCAGCGATTACACGTTGGCTATGCCCCTCTTGCAATAGGACAATGACTTGTGCCGTTTCTTTCGGGGTGGTATCCATTCTCCGATGATGTAATTAGTGAGCAGATATAGCAGAGATGTTGATGGTTCAAATTCCGATAAAGAAATGATAGGAAAATGCAGTTGCATGTGTTTTTACAGGGATGAATAGCGCGCAACGAGTACGTTGCTGGGCGAACAAAAACGGTTCTATTGAGTAAAACCGTTTTAATCAGTAAAACTTTTTGGAAATCCAAATGTTTTTGGTATTAGTGGAAAGAGTAGAAAATCAGCATTCTGATACCAAAAATGAAGCAGAATCGTTTGAGTCCATTTTTTTGCTCACCAGTGTCTTTAATGTGAGTTAACTTAATTATTAGTTATATAGAAAATTAGTAAATAATGTAAGGTAGAGTATAGGGATTTAGTAGTTTTAAAAAAAAATTTTTCAGTTAAATCTTTTTCAGATGTTGCTGGTTTTTAAAGCATGAAATTTTCAGTGTAGTTTATTTTTCACCAGTTCTTTTCAAGGTTGAGGGTGATAGTTTTTTAATCTCGGTAAAAAGTGAAGCAAAACTCTTTAATAGCTTCATCATTTATCAAAAATTGTGTTTGTGAATATTATGGATTAATTACTTTTTAAAAATATTTTTTTTTTTCGTCTATTACAGGGGTGCTCAAACGGTCGATCGCGATCGACAAGTCGATCGCGAGTGCTTTTTGAGTCGATCTCGAGAAAAAAATTCCGATATAGAACTATTCACAGATTTAGGTAACTAAAACAAAATGTAATGAATAAACTACTAAAATTTATTCGATCCACAATTAGGCCAGAATAACCCCCTCATCACTTTCGTTTATCGTAATAACCCCCTGCTAGCGGCAAAAGGCAGTTTTATCAAAGGAACGCGCGGTACTTGTCAAAGAAAAGCTGCGTTTTTGATTCCCGCCGGTTTTTCTAGAAACTTCGGGCGGCGTGTTTGACGGGAATATTCGAGACTTCGCGCCGATATAAATGTTGCGCCTGCAGGAATAGGAGTCAGTCTGAGTTGTAACTTGAAGGCGATACATTGATACAAAGTTTATTAATAAATAGTCCAAAATGAGTGCGGCGAAGAAAAGTAAAACTTATCATTTTAATAACGATTGGAAGGAAGAATTTTTCTTTTGTATTTTAAAGGATAAGTGCATTTGGCTCATTTGCCGTACGTCAGTTGCAATACCTAAGCGTGGGAACTTAGAGAGGCATCATAAAACGGTTCATAAAAACTATGAAAAGGATTTTCCGTCACAGAGTGAATTAAGAAAACGAAAAGTACGTGATTTGATAACTTGTTTGAAAAAAGAACAAACCATCTTCACAAGACCAGCCAAACAATCAAAAGCTGAAACGATCACGTCATTTAAAATATCTCATATATTGGCGAAACACAAGAAACCATTTGATGATGGATTGGTTGTGAAGGAAGCATTTATTGAAGCGGGTGAGACTTTATTTGGAGATTTTAAAAATAAAACAGAGATTATGTCTGCTATTAGAGAACTTCAGTTATCTCGTCCGACTGTCACAAGGCGTGTTGAAGTCATGAGTCAGGACATGGCAGATAAAGTAAAACATGATATCATGGAATGTACATACTTTTCTTTACAGTTCGACAAATTCACCGATATGACAGACACTGCCCAGCTGTGTATTTTTATTCGAATGGTATTCAGTGACATGTCGGCTAAGGAAGAGTTTTTGACAATGATTCCTCTGATAGGAAAGACCCGTGGCGAAGATATATATGACGTTTTCTTCAATTTCGTAACAAACTACAAGCTACCAATATATAAACTAGTGTGCATTACAACCGATGGAGCACCAGCAATGACTGGAAACGAAAATGGTTTTGTGGCATTGTGTCGAGCTAATGATGATTTCCCTTCATTTTTCTCCTTCCATTGCATTATACATCAACAAGTTTTGTGTTCAAAAGTTCTAAACATGGAGGAGATTATGGGCATTGCAATAAAAATTGTGAATTCTATCCGTGCACGTAGCTTGCAACGACGGCTCTTTAAATTGCAGTTGGAAGATAGTGAGTCAGCTGAACACACGGATTTAGTTCTTCACACGGACGTCAGGTGGTTGAGTCGCGGAAAATTCCTAGAAAGGTTTCAAGAATTATTGCCCAAAATAACAGCTTTTCTGGACGAAAGAGGTGATGACACTCAGATGCTGAAAAACGGAAAATGGCTGACTGATTTGGCATTTTTGACAGACATCACAATGCATTTAAACACCATTAATTTGGAGCTTCAAGGTAAAGGAAAAACTATTATTGAGATGATTAGCGCAAGAAAAGCATTCAAAAGTAAATTGCAACTTATGATAGATCAACTGAAAAGAAAGGATCTGAAAAATTTTCCATCTTTGAAAGCAAGGATTCCTCAGTTGAATTATGATATTTATGAGGCAGAATTATCAAATATTTTAGGCCAATTCGAAATACGTTTTTATGATTTCAGTAAATTGGCAAATATCGCATCATTTATGAGTTATCCTTTTTCGTGTAAAAACTTTGAGGAATTAGCTACTGAAATAGCAAGTCAGTTTAACATGGACTCATGTTCTGTTGAAAATGAGTTAGTGCAGATTTTATCAGATATACATCTCAAAGCCACAGCATCTGATACAAAATTTTGGTGTTTTATATCTGAAGATAAATATCCGAATCTAAGGCAAATCGCCCAAATCGCCCTTCAACTGACGGCAATGTTTGGGTCAACTTACTTGTGCGAGTCTGCATTTTCTGAAATGAAGATAATTAAGTCAAAATATCGCAATCGACTAACTGATGAACATATGTCATCATGCTTGCGATTAGCACTCGGTAATTACGTACCATCTTATGAAAAGTATGCTGAGGACATGCAGTGCCACGCTTCAACATCCAAAGTCACTCTTTAGTTAAGTTTAGACACTAGAACTCGTTTGTTTTGTAAGAACCAATAAGCTCGCAATTTTGAATAATTATGAGTTTTTTCATTGACATTTTAGAGCGGACCTACACTTACCTTGACTAAAAAAATGCATATTGTGCGGAGAACTAATATATATGCCACGATACACCCTACCTAGACGACAATCCTGCATCACACTTACTTGCAGCCTCTCAGAGTCGATCGATCGTAGTCTAACAATATTGAGATAGACCGCCAGCAGTTCAAGTTTGAGCACCCCTGGTCTATTAGGTCTACACTTCTAATTAAGACATTTTTTGCATAAGTTTATGCCACTTACACCAGGGAGAATGCTGCACAAGTGTTTAATAGTTTAAATACTACACTTAAAAATAATCATTCATCAATCACGGTCTTAATTTTGGGAATGCATTCGCTGGACTAAATTTGGTTATTGTTCTGAATGATGTTCGCACCCCACGGAGCGAAACTGAAAAGTCTTGGGTTTATTATTAATCTGGAGTTGCGTTTCAGAACTGTCGTAAAAGTTATAGTTCAGAGGACATTCTTAACTTTCAAGACTTTGTACCAGAGCCAACATATTTGAAACAAGGAGGATTGGAGAAAAAAACTGTGTGACATTAGTATTGGGTTATGCTAATTATGCAGATGTGGGTTTTGGACTATGTCTTGACATTTATTTTAGTTCTAGAATCCAAAAAATTTGGTAGTCTTGCGTTAGGTTTATTTGCAGCTTGCGTAGGTGGGATCATGTCTCTCCTCAATTGGTAGCGTTAAGTTGGCTAAATATGTTCAGTAGACGGACATTACACATGGCAGCGTTTGTCCATAAAATTTTAGAAATGAATTCTCCTCTGTATAAAAAAGTAAAGCATTCGGTATATATGCATAGTATAAGTAATCGAAATGTCATTTGGAAGTACCTAGGCACAGAAAAGCGATATTCTAAAGATCTTTTAAGTACGCAGCTGTAAATGCTTGTAATTCAGTACCTTTTTGTATTCAGTTTAAATCAGTTCACAACTTTAAAAAATTCTCTAAAAGTTTTCTCTTTAAGACCTTTTTTGAAAATTGTTTAATCCGATCTGTCCCTTATTGTCAACTTTCCTTATTACTAACCCTTGTTCATTCTCGTATGTTCCTTACTATATCTATTTTATTTTGATTCATATTTTTTTCATTTTCTATATATTTTTTAGTATTCTTTGCTCTTTTAATTGTATATATAATGTTGTGTTTTTTGTAAATTTACCACATCTTGTTCTGTGTTATTATGTATAGTTATATTTATTTTTTATATTTTGTATACCATTAGGGTTATGTGTTTTAAGTTATTATACTCGGTTGAGTATAACAGGGGGCCAAGATATTACTAGCCAAGCTCTTAATATAAAAAGTTATTAAGTTTAAATGTTAGACACTTATATGGCTCAAATAAGTGCAGAAATTGATCGTAAAATAAGTGACAATTTTTATGGAACACAGCATAAATGAACTTGTTCTTGAAATTCGCAAATAACATTTTCCATTTGTAGTGGCGTGATATAATTAATGGCTTGAGTAATCCGATTTCTAAAGTCTTAAATACTCTCTGGTATACATATTCTTTGATATGACCCCAGTAGGAAGATTCAAGAGGCGTAGGGTCTGATGACCTTGGTGGCTAGTTTATTGGAGAATTGGTAGCGATGTAACAATTTTCAAAAGTTCAGTTTAAATAGTTAACTACTACTCTAGCATTACAGGCAGGGATGCCATCGTTTTGACGAATAATTTGTGCGAATTTGGCAACAGGTAAATTTGTTTCTTCGTCTTCACTCACTATAAAATATATTTTTTAGTTATTATTTGCTTGTTTTAAATGATTTTCTTACCAAGGAAAGTAATTTTCACATGGCGGATCCCGCTTTGAATACCGTAAACATACAATGCTCTCGCCTCTCTTCGATTTTTTTCTGGTAACTCTATATACTAATAACATATCAATTTGTTGCTCTCGTGTAAAAACAGGCATTTTATTTAAAATTAAAGCAATAAAACCGGTCAAGTGCAAGTTGAACTTGCACAATTAGTGTTCCGTACGTTTTTGTTAGGGTGGTATAAAATGATCAGTGACTTCACAAAACACACCCCAAATGAGTTTTCAACAAAGTTTGTTTCCAATCTTTACTGAAAATTGGTGACCTTGAAATTTTTTATTTTTTTTTTATATACCAAATAAATTATTAAAGGTAATGCACTCGTGCTAATTTTCGTTCAATATATACCCCGTGGAGAATATTCCAGAATTTTTTCAAAATTTTTTGATCAGTACTTTTCGAGATAAGGTAGGGGACAGCGATTTTTTAAAAGTAATACGAAGAAAAGTGTGCGCAAGTATTACATTATATATATATATATATATATATATATATATATATATATATATATATATATATATATATATATATATATTTTTACTCGTGTTTTCACAAGCTTTCATTTGACACCACACTCAATGACCTAGTAAAAAAAATTTGTTTTCACTTCCGATTTCACCCCTCAAAACGAACCCCTTAAGTCAAAATTTATGTTACGGTGGTATAAAAGGATCAGGGACTTCACAAAAACACACCCCAAATGAGTTTTCAATAAAGTTTGTTTCCAATCTTTACTGAAATCTGATGACCTTGAAATTTTTGTTTTTTTTTATATACCATATAAATTATTAATGGTAATGCACTCGTGATAATTTTCGTTCAATCTACACCCCGTGGACAATATTCCAGAGTTTTTTTCGAAATTTTTTGATAAGTACTTTTCGAGATAAGGCCAGGGACAGCGATTTTTTCGCGAATTTTTAAAATAAAACACAAAGAAAAGTGCGCGCAAGTATAATATTATATATATATTTTTTACTCGTGTTTTTACAAGCTTTCATTTGACACCACACTCGATGACCCAGTAAAAAAATTTTTTTTTCACTTCCGACTTCACCCCCCAAAACTAACCCCTTAAGTCAAAATTTAATTCTCAAAACTACATGGCTCTGATGAGGCCATCAATTCCTATATTATTACCAAATTTCACCTTTCTATGTCAAATAGTTTCGGAGAAAATCGGGTGTGACAGACAGACAGACACCGAAGTGATCTTATAAGTGTTCCGTACGGAACACTAAAAACTTTTGACTGGAATATTTTGTAAAGGAATAAATTCAATCTTAATTTACGACCTACGACTGTCAAAAGAAGAGCCTAAATTATGGAATAATAATAGCGCCATAAAACAAACGAAATATTGAAATCCGATAATCCACCCTTCAACATATATAGCCACCGTAAAGTACAGCATTAAAATGTTGTTTAGATAGATCGGATAAAAAATAGGGTGCAGCAGAAGATTTAATTAACGATATCTCAGAAAATATTAATTTAAGTAAATTAAAATATACATAACAATTGTTTAATATTCCCTATAGAATATAAAGATTTGACAAATTGTATATCATTACTTAAAAATTATTGAAATTATTCAACCTTAAAAATTGATAACTGGTACAGTCTCGGTTGAACTGGAAGTAATAACATCGATCACTAATACTTCTGATATAAGCCTAATATAACGGTATTATTTTGTCTCTACCTTCATTTGTTTTCTGCTAAAAATTCAATATATGACATTTTCAATTGTCATTTTTTCAGAAACTGTGAAAAAAAGTATTAAGCATGACGCATGTTTTAGATTTAAATTGATCCATATAATTCTAACATGATATGTGCTCCATTAGAAAAAACCTAAGATAATTTCGTTCCTGGCTAAATCGGGAGTGATAGTCATTTGTGTTAAGGGTCAAATTCTGCACTTAATTGATTCATATAATCCAGTTTTTTAAATAAAAATGTTTTGTCACTGCACGATACTCGGCTTTATCCATCTGTACAAAACATGTCACACCCGATCACTTACGATAGCTGCCAACAAATAACAGCTTGTTGTAGCTGTTTGAAACTTTGAACACAATCATTTCAGGAATCATGCCGCTTAACAAAATTTCCCGCCATTGCATAGAAACTTATTAATATTATTATAAGATGAAAAAAAAAACATATATTGTGTGAATTGTAAAAAAATAAAAGTCTAAACATTTTAAGTTTGAATTGAAAAATTCAAAAATATTATCGTTCTCTATATTTTAATAATATTTATTACATTTAATGATATATTTAATGTTAAGACGTTTTCATTGCGACTATTTTGACAGTTGACTAAAGCTACCATTCAAAACATAAAAATCACCACCAATCCACCTCATTACTTTAAAAAAACAAATATTTTTCTGTTTAAAATAGTACAGTCTCCTTATTTGCAGGTGGAACCTCGAGCAAATGCTGAAGCAATGTCACCTACAGGAAAAGTACCATTTATTAAAGCAGGACGGTTTGTAACCGCTGAATTAGAAGGTATTGTACAGTTTGTGAACGGAAAAGGTATTTCGCTTACTGATAAACTTGATAATGAACAGAAATCTGACATGAGGGCTTATATGACTTTAGTGAGAAATGTAATTGAAATTGCAGAGGTAAGAAATACTTTGAGCAATAATTTTTAGTAAAATTCTGCGTTTATGTTTTCTTACTTTTCTGCATTATCTACTATTTTTTTATTAATAAAATTTAAAAAAATCTTGTCCCCATGTTAAGACCTTTTTTTTGAGCAAGCCACACATGCTGTAGGGAAATCGCTGAAGGTAACACAGTGTAAATATGATTTTCGACAATTCATCTTCTTGAAGTGCCATATCCGATACGTAGGTGACCCTCTCGCCTTTGCCTGTGGTTGATGCCTTCTTAAGTATTTCCACAAACAAAGGGTACCTACAGTTTAATGCCAGTTCCGGACGGCCAAAGTGAGACGGTCACAGTCACATCGTAGTCACAGTCACATCGTAAATTTTTATTTTATTATTTATTTACCTCTTTTATTATTATTATTTCCGAGATACAAACTCGCATTACGCTATGGCCTTCTCTATACATATATATATATATATATATATATATATATATATATATATATATATATATATATATATATACATATATATATATATATATATATATATATATATATATATATATATATATATATATATATATATATATATATATATATAGTAGAACCCCGGTTATCCGAGGTAACGTGGGAGGCACCCTCCTCAGATAACTGAAAACTCGGATAATCCGGATTTGTATTTTATTCATTCAAAAAATAAACACCAATGCTTTAAACCGATGTATTAACGTTTTTAACATATAAATAGGTACATACATTATAAAACAGTGAAATAGGTATCTATGCGCTTCTGTTTCATATTGCATTTTCTTTTTCTCGCTGCAATGTTTCTCCATCTATTAAGAAGATGCAAATCCGCTGGGGTTGCCTCTGGTTGTTGTTCGGTATACCTCAAAGCTTTTTCCAAAGAAGCAAAAACCTTCTTGATGGGAGATCTTAGTGGGAGACTGTTATCCACCGCCGCTGATTTTTCGGTTTCCTGAAAGGCATTCGTTATTTCTTCAATACTCATTTCTTCTTCTAAATCATCTGCTGTAATCCATTCAACAACATCTTCTCTTGTCACATTTTCGCAACCTTTTAATTTTTGCATTAATTCAAATAAACTTTTTTCTTTTACTTCTATCTCGCTGTCAAAATTTGAACAGGACATTTCTCCATGGCTTCTCAATTTCAAAGCTAATTCATTTAATGGAGTATCATCTTCACTGTCATTATAGTCCTCAATATCAATAACTTTTGACCAAGATTTTTCAATAGTGGTAGTACGCAGAGAATCCCAAGCTTGACTTACCCAGTAAATAACATTTTTCAGTGTAACCTTTCTCATTCCATTGATAATATCCTCCTTTTCTGTGTATTCTAACAGATGTTCAAGATATAAACGCCTATATATTTTTTTAATGTTTTCGAGGATGCCTTGATCCATTGGTTGCATTATGCTGATTACATTTGGAGGAAAAATTTTTACAACAATTTCGCCCACATGAAGTCCTTCTCCGGGGTGAGAGGGGGCATTATCCATTAACAAAATTGCTTTAATAGGAAGACGGTTTCTCTTCAAAAATTTAGTCACAGATGGCACGAACTCTTCTTCAAACCAGTTAGTAAAAAAGGTCGCATCCATCCATGCGCTCTTCTGACTTTTGTAATAGACTGGTAGGGCTTTGGGTGAGATGTCTTTTAAAGCTCTTGGACGTGCAGACTTGCCAATCACTATCAGTGGGATTTTGTGCTTGCCAGATGCATTGGAACATACCATTATAGTTAATCTTTCCTTACTTCGTTTGTGCCCAGGAATTGATTTTTCCTGTCGAGATGCCAATGTTTTTGATGGAAGCATTTTATAATTCAGACCAGTTTCGTCACAGTTGTAAATTTGATCACATGTGTATCCACAATCTTCGATTTGCTTTTTAAAGTTCTGCTTAAACTTCTCATTTGATGACACATCAACAGGAAGTTTTTCACCACATACAGTCAGTTGTCGTACACCGTACCGTTTTTTTTCCAGCGGTCAAGCCATCTAGAACTGGCGGTAAACTGATCTATCTCTGGGAATTGCCTACTAATCACTATTGCTTTCTGTTGTAAAATTGGACCTGCCAGAGGCACACCTTTTGATCTCTGTTGGTTAAACCACATGAATAAAGCTTCATTAACCTTTTCATAGTCGCCGGTTTTCATTGATTTTCTTCCTGAGGACGAGGAGGCTTGACTTATACACCACTCTTCTATTTTTGTGCGGTTTCTTTTCCAATCTCCAATTGTTACCTCACCTACTCCATAATCTCGTGCAACAACTTTAATTGTCTCTCCTGCTTCAATTCTTCTGATGGCTTTTAATTTTTCTTCAATAGCAACGACGATTCTTTTACGCTTGTTTTGCTCCATTATAATATGACAAACAAAAATTCAAACCAAGCAGTTCGTATTAATTACACTTAACTACCAGAACTCCAACCAAATAAATTATGTGAGTATACTCGTACTTCTCCGTAGTAAACGCTATTTTACATGCTGAAAGAGTCCAAAAACATAAATAGGTGAACCCCTCACACGGGCCAGGGGGATTTCCCGAAGACTCCTACGATTTTAAATGGAAATATGTACATATATATTTTAGAAGCTCGGTTAATACGCAGCGTAGACGCGCGTACCTCGGATAATCAGGTTCTTAGATTGGCTCGGTTAATCCGGAGCTCGGATAATCGCGACTTGGTTAATCGGGGTTCTACTATATATATATATATATATATATATATATATATATATATATATATATATATATATATATATATATATATATATAATATATTTGAGAACAGAACCCCAAACATGGAAGTAGTACTTCATGCATGGTCAATGGTCAAATTTGAGTTGTGTGAGAGAATTTCTTAGCTATCCATGAAACATGATCCTGATACAGTCATAAGTGTATTTAGTTAGCGCCTAGGAAATGCAGTCGGATTATGTATCATTAACTTTTTTATAATAAACCACTGCTTGAGTTTTTGTGAGGCTAAATTTGACTTGGTTAGTGCCGCTACAAGATTTCTTTTTGGTCTCTTTTAAATTGTATAACTTTCTGCTACGAACGGATATGGACAGTGTTCAAAGGTTAAAGAGAAATAAAAAAACAACCATGTCATCAACAAAACTATAGATTGTTGTTTTGGTCCTTATCAGCAGGTTGTTAATGTAAAGAAAAAAGATAGTAGGAGAGTAAGGTACATCGACCTTAATGGGGAAGATGCTGGGAAGAAATCTATCAACTCTTAGTCGCAAGGAACTATCTGTGATGAAAGTCGGTAGTTATATACAAAATCTTCCAGCCTATAGGGGCGCAACTTAGCCAACAATCCGTTATGCACAACACAGTCGAAGGACTTCAAGTATAACCGTTCGGGACTCCAATAAATATGTGACAAAGGTTAGGTCTCCTTTTGATCTTTATTTACCTGAGAACGTCTAAGTGAATATTTATAAATATTTTAAGATGTTTTTTTTTGTCCCTATTTTCATTCCAAAATATAGATTTTGGCATATTTCCATTGTATATATTTTTTTGTGATTTACAAAAAAAGACCGTGACATTGAAGTCAAAACTGTGTTTTCTGAACTAGGGAAAAAGTCAAATCATTTGATGAACTTTTCCTTTTACCTAAGAAAACATAGTTTGGAGCTGAATGTTCGAGTTTTTCTTGGAAATGATGCTACATATATATGGTTTCAAAATAGCTTTCATTTTTACGTCTATTTTTGACACTTAAAATGTGGATCTAAAAGATCTTTGCAAAGGCACTTCCTATAATTCGCTACCAATAAAAAAAAAAATAAAAAGAAATTCACTTTTCTGTATTACCAGTTTGAAAAATACAGATCAACCTACCATAACATTTTTTGCAGTGTATGTTAGGATTTTCTGTTTAAGAAATTTCCAGTGTTATGCCCACGTCAACAAAAAGTAAAATAGTATAAATATTGCTGCAGTTAATGTTATTTTCATATAAATTATGGACGTTTTTTTAAGTTTATAGCAAATTGTGCTAATAACTGTCAGCATACCCGTCTATACTTTACAGTCGTAACCTAGTTGTATATTGATAATTTAATTACAGAAAATTGTGTCCCAGTTATAAGTACCAATAGTGGGTTTAAGGCAAATTTAAACTTCTTACTTTATAAAATTGCCAACCTTTCGACGTTAACTCTTTATGAAGGCGTTTTTGTCAGCAGTGTACCTTGTGCTTACCTAGCGAACACGCGTTTTTAAATTAAACATTGAATTTTACTTTTTCGCACTTAATCCAAACATAACAACTCGGCATTTTACACAATAGGTACTTTATGGTGAACCGAAAGTTAAACAAGAAGTACTTCTAATAAGGTTAAAAATAATGAAAAATGCAATAATAATAGATGTATATTATGATATATGCAGTCACCCTTCTAACACCCTCCCTATCCCTAACTCCATATGACTTAGTATAAACAATTAATAGGTTAAAATTCTGTTGTCTAAAGCTTTACAATGTTTAACAAGCCTTCTCTTCTGTTAGAATTAGAAATAATACAAAAATAACAAAAGTCTCCGATTTCTCGACTTCAAGAACCACGATATATATGAGGCAACGCTCTAACTCCTTCCTTCATTCTTTTAACAACTTATACGTTTTACTATTTTATGCTATATATTTATGCTCCATATTGATCCATTATTATAACTACACCAGAGAAATTCCTCATAATATTCAAATTGATTTACGGGGTCTTTTTTGCTGTACTAGACTGGGCGTTATCCTACAGCAATACCAAACGCCCAAAATTTGCTTCAACTCCTAGTATTTCATTCTCTATGATGCTAATCCTGAGGTTTGAAATTTTTTCTTAAAATTGCTGGAATGTATTGTACGATACAGATGTGATTCGGATTTAGAAAATATAATGTATAATTGAGGCCAGAGTATTCAAGTTATTCTGTACCACTAAAATGATATGAGATTCAAAATTCTTTTATATATTTGCAAAACTTTTGATTTCATATGAGAAACATCACCTAAAAAGGTGAGATTTTTCGCGGTGCATGATGACATTAAGAAATTTTGGTGCAGTAATCTTTGTTATTATTTATCATTAGTTATTTTGTTGCCAATATAAATTATACGTGTAGCAATTTTTTTCTTTATATTAACTTTTTGTTTCACAGCTTTATATCTGTTGGGTTGATAAAGAAACATACAATGAAGTAACAAGTGTCAGGAATGGTTCCGTTTATCCTTGGCCTCTTAATCACATACAAAACAGAGAAAAGAGAAAAATCAAATAATAAAAAAATTAAAAGTTCTTGATTGGTACTCAAAAACATTATCGGAGGTTCATCAAGAAGTTGAGAGTTGTTGTGAAGCCCTAAGTGTTCGATTGGATAATAAACATTATTTTTTTGGAGATACGTAAGTAAATTAAGTAGTATTAAATCAAAGAACAATATTGCAATAATTGCAACTTTGTCTGTAGGAGTACATATTTGGAATTTAATACCTTAAATGAAGCTTGTGACTCAGCTCTTAATTTTTCTAATATGCTTGCCGAGGTTAAAATAATCCTACACGTAGTTCACAGTCTTAACTATGTCATTCTTGGTTTGATATTTAAATCTTAATATAATTAATTAATATACTATTATTTTAATTACGCTTTTTTATCTTCTCGTCCTTGCGAAAAAACTACCCGTCTTTGGAAATTAATGCCGCAACTGTTTTTTCTTCACTATGCAGGGACACGACACACAGAAGACAATTACAATATCTTCCTGCGTATGATTTTATCATACTAGCGAATGGTACCTGTTATGTTTTGTACCTGTAAATAAGTAAAAAATTCGCATGATATCAGTGTACTCCTGCAAAATAATCTGCGTTGCTAGATAAACCTAAACGCGCGCTAATAATGACATGAAAGAGTTCCTTTAATATTCCGGGATCTTAAAAGGGAGAAAAAAATTGAATGAAAAAGTCAGTACTTGTAGTAAGTCATTCGGATGACTTACTAAAAGTATTAGGAATAATGAGACATTAACCAGAGGCGATCAGAAATCACACGACTTATTTTTATTACAACAGATATACATCTTCTGTTCTCTCAGTTCAAAAATGTATAGTTTGCATATAACTGCCTAAATTGTTTTTAAGATATTAACTAAATAGGTACTATAAATTGTAAAAATGCTTGAGACTAAATACTAAATTTAACAATAAGTGGAGAATAAACACATTTCCGCACATTTATTTTCCACACTTTTTTAATAAAAAAATAGTGAGAGTGGAAATTCCAAATGGTTTAAGTATGTACCACTTTAGTCAAAATTGAGTCTTTATTAAAAATACGTCCCGTGTACCACTGCCAATAATCATAATGCAGCCGAAGTACAACAAACATCACTAACGTAGACTTTATTGTGATATTTTTATTAATCAAGCTAATGAACTTAATGAAGAATTGGAACTTAGATTGATTTTCCCAAAAAAATATTAAAATGTGCTTAAAACGTCTGAAATTTCCAGTTTTTATTAATGAATTTTGATTAGTTATATCTTAAAACAGAAAAAAGGATAGATATATATATATATATATATATATATATATATATATATATATATATATATATATATGTCCAGTTTCACGGGTGAGGTCGTCTTCCGGTACCCAATCTCAAAGCCTTTTGATTGTTCCATTCTCCCTCATTAAGGTTTCTTTTTCACATAGCTCTCTTCACTCTCATCATCCAAGTATTTCGGGAGCTGCCTCTACGTTGTCTCTCTGCTGGTGTCCATTGCATAACTTTCTTTGATGTTCGACTCTCATCCATTCTATTGATATGTCCGTACCATATTAACTATTTTTAATGTATGTGTTCTAGAATGTTCATACGTTATTTCCTCATTCTCTCTTCCGTCTAGAAACTCCAGCTGCTCTTCGAAGGTTTATTTCTGTAAATGAAACTTTTCTAGTCATATTTTTGTTGATCTGCCAGACTTCACTTCCGTAAGCTAAATTACTTTTCACAATGGTATCTTATCTCCTTAGTTTTGTTTTCTTTGAGATATTATTTTGCCTTAGAATTGAGTTAAGCATTCCGACGATCTTTTTTGCGCTAGTTACTCTGCTTTGTAGGTATATATACTCATCGCATGGTTTTAACGCGCTGCCTGCCTCTATATCTAATTCTCGAGCTTTTCCAGCTACGCACAGATGTTTCGTTTTGTACAGGTTAGTTTCTAGCGCCCACTTCTGGTATTCTCGATATAGCTTTTTTACCGTAAATTCCGCGTCTTCATGATCTGCTATGACGACCTAGTTATCTGCATTCTTAAATGTGAATAACATCTCATTGTTAAGGGGTATTCCCATGAATTTACAACTCTTTTTTCCAGTGCTCAAGTGCGGTATCTAAATAGATATTGAAGAGTAAGGGGGACAACATGCAGCATCTTTGTCTTAGACCCTATGTAATTTTAAAGGTATGACTGAGCTTTTTAACTAACTTTACTTGAGATTCTGCTCCTTTGGCTTTACTACAGATGTTAGTTTGCGTTCTTCAAATAATCTAGTAATTGGTATTGTATCGTAGACTTTTGCCAAATCAATAAAAATTAAATGTGTTTCTCTATTAACGGATGTTCTTTTTTCAAGTAGTTGGGTAATACAGTAAATTCCCGTTCGAGTTATCTTATTTTGTTAAAATATCTACATATTAAGCAATTTCTTTTAGAGACATATTCTCGTAGGTAGGACCGAGCCATCTGATTACTGTTATGTTTCGATTTTAAGATATGTACATATCGAATGTAATGAAAGACTGATTCTAACGAATTTTTTATTGTGTAAGTTGGGGTGAAGTTAATGTTCGTTTTAATGATATCTATGAGAAATTTTGAGAGTTTGTAAGCTGGGGCCGATATGTAGGAGGCTACAGGTCTAATAGGATGAGTTTCTTTATGTAATTTGACTAATGAATAAAGTAGAGGGGGCTGATGATTCATGACTGTTAATTTTGAGATTTGGTTGTCTGATATGATGCTAGAAGCTTTACCTAGCGCTGTTCTAATATCTTTCTTGAATTTTTCTGTCGGATCTTTTAGTAATATTTTGAAATTTCCTTTCTTAATAAATTCTAATGTTTTGTCTATATATTGTTGTTGATCTATAGCGACTATTGTGTTACCCTTATCTGCTTTTGTGAAAATAATATTATTATTTTTAGCCTTGTTTTGTATTGATCTAGCTACATTTATTTCATTATCTAAATTTGGTTTGTTGCTAAGAAATTCCTTTTTTATAATATCTGCGCAAATGTATTTTTTTGGCGTGTTGAATGGTACATTTATTAAAGCTATTTCTGTTTCCACAGCCAAGATTTCAGATTCTTTTAAATAAAATTTATTATTTATATTATGTTTAAAACCTTTGTTTAAGAGGGCTGTTTCTTGATTGGAAAAATTTGTTGCTGATAAATTTATAAATCTGTCAAAGAATTTATGATCTGAAAACAGTTTTTTTTTGTGGTAGGCTGTGGTTGATATTTGTTTTTTTCCCTTATAGGAGAATCAAGTTTTCTTTTTTGATTAATGTATTTTTTATTTATTATAGTTCTAATTTTATCCCTCGTTTTTCGATCTAGATCAAAAAATTCTAATGAGTGTAATCGAGAAGAATTCAGAATGGATTACCTTAACATAAACATTATAGATGTCTCGTTTGCTGTACTGGATCCTTCTTTCTTCAATAATCCATTTTTATGTCCTATGTTGGCGGCTTTCGAGGCTGCAACACTAGTGTTTTTAGTCTGGAGTTTTATATAACGTGGTACTACAGCATTTTTAATGCACAGATTGAAGAACCAAATGTTCTGTGTTGTAATTGCACACTTTAATAACAACTTGAAATACCATTTAGCCAACAACCATGTATTTGCCTCTTTTAAACTTTGAATTGTTGTGGCTGTTACTTGATGGAAATTCATAACGAATGTAATGAAAGACTGATTTTGTCAAATTTCCACTTTATTTAGTTTCACTGAAACTGTATGACGCGTTTCGCTATACTATAGGTTCGTCTGATACAAAATGATATAGATAGATTAGATAATGAAATAAATGTTGCTAGATCAATACAAAACAAGGCTAAATATAATAATATTATTTTCACAAAAGCAGATAAGGGTAACACAATAGTCGTTATAGATCAACAATAATATATAGACAAAACATTAGAAGAAAGGAAATTTCAAAATATTACTAAAAGTTCCGACAGAAAAATTCAAGAAAGATATTAGAACAACGTTAGGTAAAGCTTCTAGCATCATATCAGACAACCAAATCTCAAAATTAACAGTCATGAATCATCAGCCCCCTCTACTTTATTCATTAGTCAAATTACATACAGAAAATCATCCTATTAGACCTGTAGCCTCCTACATATCGGCCCCAGCTTACAAACTCTCAAAATTTCTCATAGATATCATTAAAACGAACATTAACTTCACCCCAACTTACACAATAAAAAATTCGTTAGAATTAACGGAAAAAATTTCCAACGTTTTTCTACCAGATAATTCAAAGCTAGTATCATTTGACGTCCAAAAACCTTTTCCCTATCATACCCCCGATGAAACAGTAAAAATCATAAAAACATTCTTAATCAAAAATAAAGTTAATATCGTTATACAACAAGACATACTAAATTTATTAAACACGAGCCTCAATCAAAATTATTTTTACTTTAATAATACGTTTTATAATAGTTCTGAGGGTGTCATAATGGGTAGTCCACTTAGCCCGCTTTTAGCAGAAATATTCATGGATAACCTAGAAAAACAAATACATGGACAAGAATTTAGCAAATCATTTTTATATTGGTACCGATATGTAGACGACATCTTTGCTTGTTTTAATGGTACAGAGCGTCAACTTGACAATGTTTTTAACTATACAAACTCAATACACAAAAATATTAAATTCACTATGGAACTAGAAGTCGACAATAAAATTAATTTTCTTGACTTAACGATAACCAGACATTACAACAAACACAAATTCTCTATTTTTCACAAACCGTCACATACAGATACTACAATAAACATAAAATCAGCTCACCCCCTACAACACAAATTGGCAGCTTACCACAGTATGTTGCATAGACTTGTAAGTCTCCCCTTATCTGTAGATGATTTTAATAAAGAATTAAATCTAATAAAACAAATTGCTGTTAACAACGGATATTCTCCTGACTCCATAGACTCATTTCTAAACAAAAAATTAAAAAATAAAGCTATTTCTTTAGTATACCCCAAGAAAGAAAACACAGGGAAAAAATATAATGTTTTAACCTATTTTGGTAACACCTCAGAGAAAATTAAATACCACTTAAACAAATATAATATCAACATAGCTTTTAGAACAAACAACTCGTTAGGAAAATTCATTAAAAACGCAAAAGGAAAACAAAATAGATCAAAAAAATCTGGAGTGTATCAGTTGAATTGTTGTTCGTGTCATAAAAGTTACATAGGTCAGACAGGTCGCTCACTCGAAACTCGGATTTTAGAACATAAAAGAAGTTATTTAAAAAACAAAACTGACTCAGCGTACAGTAATCATTTAACAGAATCAAATCATTTTTTTGACGATAAATTTAAAATTCTACACATACAAAACAAAGGCGTAAAATTAAACCCATTACAAAATTTAGAAATAAATAGAATTAAAAATTCGGACATCATATTAAACGAACAAAAAGATACCTGTCTGGCCTATGGTAACTCACCTTTACTCAATTTATACAATTAATATTCAGAATGGATTTCCCAGCAATATTTATTAGCATATAGTATTAATTTTATTACCTATATACCTTAGGGTATTTGTATAAATGTAACAACACTAATATTCAATATCATTTTGTATCAGACGAAGCTATAGTATAGCGAAACGCGTCATACAGTTTCAGTGAAACTAAATAAAGTGGAAATTTGACAAAATCAGTCTTTCATTATATTCGTTATGAATTTCCATCAAGTAACAGCCACAACAATTTTAAGTTTATGTACATATCAGTAACTTAGCCTCGGTAAGGGTTTTATATAAATGAGATGAAAACTTAAGATATCTGAGAGTTTACTTACTTATAGTAAGGAACTTAAGATATTTAAATCTTAAGGTAATTCATAAGGTATTACCACCTTAAAACTAAATCTAGTCTAGTTCCGTTGTTAGAGGCCCTGCGGGAGAGGATTGAGCTATTAGAAAAAAATAGATTGTATGTTTTCTAAACATGGCGATATTCATTCACGTTTTACTTTTATTTTTCGTTATACATAGTGCTTTAATACCTTTTACATATTTAAGAAAAACTTTACATCAAAGGAAATTAATAATTTAAGAAAACTAGCTAAGGAATATTTTTTTCTCTCTTAGACCCACTGAATTGGACGCCTTAGTTTTTGGACACCTATTTACTATTTTAACGACGCCTTTACCCAAAAATGATCTGGCTGAAATTGTAAGAAGATATCCGTCTCTTATTAACCTGGTCAAAAAAATTGAAATGGACTATTTCAAGAAAGAGCCAAAATCTTAAAAAATGTACTAGTCTCAAATAAAGTAGGTATTTATAGATTGTTTTTTTGTCTTTTTTTTTAATTCTTCATCAAATGGCCTAATTTTCCAGCATTTCTGGATGTTCTGTTCCTAGAAAAACGAGAATATTATTTGTCTTATGAGGGTAAAAAAAAGTCATAACTGACATATTTTAATATGTATGTCAGTGTACAAACTACTGGTGATAACATCTACTATCAGGCTCTTATAACAGATTCGATGAAACATTGCGCGGCTACCTTTCTTCGAAACTGCGACTAGAGCATATCGCCAATAGTTTGGATTACTTCCATCCCTGCATAATATTTAGCCACTTATATTGCTGCTGAGCGAAGTTTTGCAAAACAAATGAACAGCTTGTCAGTCAGCTGAGCTGCAATTCTATTAAAAAAAAATAGGAAAAACAAGGATTTTTTGTAGCAAAGAAATGCCAAATAATATGCTTCAGAATCCTACCCAGACTCCTAACTTATCTACTCTTTTATTAATGAAAACTTTTAAATACGTCCTGTTATCCGACTAAATTGGCATAAGATAATTTTATAATTGAAAACTAATTTAAAATGAGAGATTTGCCGCTCATTATTGAAAGTATTTCTAAATATCTTCGACTTTATTATTGAAATGGTAACGTTAAGCAAGTAACGGTTTTTTTGTGACGAAATCACCCTTTTTAAATATGAAGAATGGCTCATTGGTATTAAAACATCACCGGCATTAGCGACGTTCTTACAAATAGCACTACGTAACTAGTAATACTAGGTGCATAAATTAATTCTTGCCTCCTACCTTCCATCATCTATAGAAACTATCCAAATTGGATTTTATTCCCGCCATAAAATTACTTTAAAGTGTCATCTTGTTTTACCTTTAATGCGAGGTATAATACTTAATCTTGCCGTGAACATACTCTGAAGACCAGGTCCTTCATCATGAAGGTTGAAATTTACCTCTCGAAACTGCTGGAACTACTTTTTGCACGTGCTGTATTTTTCCCCAAAGTCAAAAAAATTATGTATTTTGCTTTTAATGTAAAATAACTGGAAACGGATAAGGTCCGTTCTTCAGCAGTTTACCCACTCTGTTCTGTTATTCGTCAAATACATCCCGAAACGCGTTTCGCCGTATCACGGCTCGTCAGTCGGGCTAGGATTGACAAGCAGGAGAACAGAATTTACGAGTACATCCAAGTAGTTACGGGAGACGATGGTAGGATACAACGAATTATACTAAACTACTAAGGAACTAAAAAGAAAAATAGACTTTGTCCGTTTTCAGTTATTTTCCATTAACTACATATGCCTGAGGAGGATCCCTAAAAACCGCTGCCTGCTTTAAATGTTGACCGTGTCAACCACTCTGTCGGCTTGAAAGGTGCTGTTTCAGCTTTCGATGGAGTAATAGGTATGCGTACTTAGTACAACTCGTTGTATCCTACCATGTATTGTGCCTCTGCCACTTTTTTTTTAAGTTAAATTGTGAAATAAAAGCAGTGTCTCAATTTTTGCTTTTCCAACGACATCCATCTACAACTGATTTTTCATGTTATATTCACAATATGATCAAATGTAACCCGTTGTCTCTACCTTACTTTCTAATTATTATCATTTACAATCTCAACAGTAATTGCGCAGCCATACAATGAACCATATTTCATTCCTAAATTTGTTAATGCAGCTCACAATGTTGGAGCTAAATAGTCTTTTATTTTTGAAGTAAATTAAACCACATCTAAATTTGAAACTTCACAGATTAGAATTTAATTTAGAATGTTAATTTCATTAGTTACTAAAATCTTCCACTTCAGTAACAGTGCAAGATTTCCATCTCTCATGGCACATCGACTCAAATATATCGCTACCTTTATTGGCAAGATGCGGCAGACGTTCCTTGAAAAACCAATGACCAATATAAACCTCGAAATTTGGTAACTTAACTAAGCACGACAACTTTGTTTTTCTGTTTTTTACATTGATATTTTAAAAACAATCGAAGGACATTGCATTTTCGATAAAGTTTGATATTTTTTGAAAACTGTAAAACTGAGTTTTTATTTCAGACGATTTTACAGTTAAGACAGAGCCCATATCTCCTACGCTATCGACAAGGAAACATTAGAGTGAATTCTTTACAACTATAAGCAGCTGCTGTACCCTTAATCAAGACAATTTAAAACGACAGAAAATTTTGGCAGTAAGCATTAACTAAAAGAATAATTAAATACTTTGCTTTAACCATTAAATAGATTTCATTACCTGTCCCTGTTATTAACTAATTATTAATAGTTATAAAATCTTAGACGGGACTAATTTTTTGATAAACTTCCTTATATTCCTGCGATAGTTCTCAAAAACTGTACGAGGGAACTAACATCAGTTTTCTGTAGAGTTTTCAACCAATCCTATAGAGAGGGAATATTTCCTTCCTGCTAGAAATGTGCCACAGTTCAGCCGATACCTAAAAAGGCAAGAAGACCTTGCCAAATAACTTCCGACCAGTCGCACTGCTTTCAATAATATTGAAAGTCATGGAAAAGGCTATCAGTCAGCATCTCCTAAAATACCTTGACGGATTCGACATTATTAGCGATCACCAATATGGCTGTCATAAACATAGATCAACAGGAGATCTTCTGACTTATGTAACACACTTTGGAGAATCTCGAGCGGATGCTCTTGACATATCCAAGGCGTTCCACTGTGTTTGGCACGATGGACTATTGGCTAAGTTACGCTGTTTGTGGCTCCCGTGTTCTTTACGAATGGCAGTCGACGGATTTCTTTCTAACACTTTCACTATCAACGCCGGTGTGCCCCAAGGCTCCATACTATCTCCTACTCTCTTTCTCATTTATATTAACGATTTGCTGAAAAAAACAGGAAAACCAATCTATAGCTTTGTAGATGACAGCACGCTTCATTCACTTTGAACGCTCGGACATCAGCTACTCAGACGAATATCCGCAGACAGCGGGAAGTCGTTCGACTGAACAAAGACCTGGAAGAAGTTCTATCTTGGGGTGACAGTAACGAAGTGGAATTTAACGCTACAAAAGCCCAGGCGGCAGTTTTTTCTAAAAAGCTAACGTTGCTGAACCCGACATAGTTATGGCGGGGCACTCCATTCCTCTAACATTGTCACTCAATTTGTTGGGCGTTAATTTGGGAGCAAATATGTCCTGGCATGAACATGTCGCAGGGATAGCAAGGAGAGCTTCTCAAAAGTTGGGAATATTATTTCAAACCAGAAAGGTTTACACTCCTCAACAGCTGTTAATTCTTTACAAAGATCAAATTCGACCAACTATGGAATACTGCTCCCATGTTAGGGGCTCCGCTCCCAAACATACATTAAATTTGTTGAATTCTATTCAGAGATTGATTCGCTGGAACATCGAAGAACGATTGGCGACTTGAGCCTATTCTACAAGTATTTTCATGGAAAGTGGTCGAAGGATGTAGCCCACTTAATTCCTCCCAGAGCGGTGCATGTTAGAAATACACGTCGCGCTAATATTTCACATCCATATGAGATTCAGCTTGTTACTCCTCGTACAATGCTTTTCAAGCAGTCTGTTATATGGAGAACATCATCCTTTTGGAATAATTTGTCCAGGACTGTTTCCCACCGAGTACAATTTACAGCGATTCAAGAACAACGTGAATCGTTTTTTTTCTACACACGTGTCGCTCCTGTAGCGCTTTAGGGACTTCCCTGCAGCACGTGTACTAGACCCATGAAAAAAAATATTCACGGCAGAATGCAAAAGGCTTAAGTTTTTTTAACTTTTCCGCAAAATATGCCAATAAACGATTCTCAGATTGCCGATATTCCTATTACCCCTTGGGTATGTCCGGTAGAAGGTTTAGAATGACCGAATTTGCTGTATCTGCTAATGTGTAATATTCTCCATTATTTTACAACTAACAATATGTCTATAGTTATGAGTTAAAATTAAAAGATTTACTTTAAAATGACCACAGGGCGACAAAAAATTCGATTTGAATAAGTTCTGTAGAGGCCGAAAGGTAGGAGCCGCGAATTAATTCATACACCAAATAAAATGCTGCATATGTAGCAGCGACTGAAATTGTGACTAGGGCGCAATTGTGTTTTTTTCTGTCCTTGCTAAAGGAAAGTAAAATATTGTATTCGTGAAAAAATCACAATCCGAGATTTTTGCTTTTCTTAACGTTTTAGGGTTCCTAGATTGCTCATTTCGGTCGATCTGTCTGTCGACTTATTAGCATGATAATTCTTGAACGAAATAAGATTTTTTGAGCGATATTGCTGAAGGTGCAGGAGGTGAATGGACTGGAAGTCGAAAAATTTTGTATAGTTTTAATAGTAATATGGTAATTTTTCCTGGTTTTTTTGTTGAATAATAAACAAATACGCATACAAATTTATAGTAAAACATAAAAGGGGTGAGGGAGGAGATTAGAGGGTTTGTTTCATATGTATAGCGTTATATGTCCTTCGGAAGGTTTTTGGGGTCGAGAAATTCAAAAATTAGTTTTTTTTTCATTACTTTCAATTTTAACCCAACTCTTTTGATATTTTTGTAAGTCTTAACATTAATATACCCGGCCTTAGGTACCTGGTCTAAGTTGAGGACGACATTTTTAACTTAAAGCGTCATTAAAAATGATTATTTAGGGAATCTTGCATTTATTCAGACACCGAAATAATGTTCAGGCCTAATAACACAGTCACAAAAAAAAGTTCATTACCACGAACCAAAATACATAGATCTAGTGTATTTTTCGACGCCGAATTCGAATCCGAAGTTTAAAGAATGATTTATCGTATCATTTTTTTTGCTAAAAACATCCCTTGAAATTTGGTAAAATACTATATAATTAATGAAGTGTGAAAAATGGGAGAGAAGGGAATATGCATTCAAACCACAGCAAGCTCTTTCTATTAATTAAACCAAAATCCACCCTTATAGGGCGTGAAAAGTACCCCTAAAACTCAAATAACGCACGTGAGTTTAAATAACATGTACAGAGGACAAATTTTTGTAGCTCTTAGGACAAAATATTTGAATCTGGTGTGACAACCAGATATTACTCTTAAAAAGTTGAGACTCACCCCTATAGGGTGTCAAAACTACCCCCACCTATGAAGGTTTAATAATGACAAAAAAGTTCAGTTTTGTAGTTTTAGGCAAAATTATTTTATCAACAATTTACAAGATAAAAGAACAGAAATCAACATACCAAAAGTCCTAAATCAGGGGTTGGAAGATATCCCAGACATCACAGAAGAAGAAATCACCTCAGTCTTGAAGGACACGAAAAATAACAAAGCTCCGGATGAAGACAATATTGTGGTAGAGGCAATTAAACAAGAAGGACAACAAATTATTAAATCTCTTAAAATGTTATTCAATAAATGCCTCCTGGAAGGAATAACTCCATCGTAATGGAATAATACAACTATCGTCATCATGCATAAAAAAGGAGATATTTCAGATCCTACAAACTCTCGACCCATGACCCTCCTGAGTCATCTATACAAATTATTCACGAAAATACCGTCAAACGGGGTGAAGTCGATCGGCAGGGGTGAAGTCGATCAAACCAGTATTTTCATTTGTGTTTAAGCATAATGGCAACACTGCATTACAAATCAGCTGATTCTTGTTTACATTCGTGTGGCGAACAGATGAACATCTATTATACCGGTGTTGCTGGTTAATCGTGTAAAGTGAGTTTTCCAAAAATAATTAAATAGTAAAAGAGCAAAATTTCTCAATCTCTAAAATATGTGAAATCAAATAGTTGCACAGCCAAATCAGTGAAAACTAAGCCCGTCCGAGCTCCTCTAGGTGATAAGGAATATATTCAAGAAAAGGTATTCACAATCAGACATGCTAATTTATTTTTTGTGTGGTTTCAATTGCAACTTTTGTGTGTAGAAACAAAACAACGGGATGAAATGGATCACTTGGTTTTCGCTGTATTTTGTTAGGTTTTGAGATTATGTTTAAAGCAATTTGTTTTTGTATGATTTTCTTATATATTAATTTTGTGTGCTAGCATATGAGGGGTGTCGGGCAGGGTGGGGGCGAATCGTATTTTATTATTTTTTTTTTATAGATGCCACGAAAATACATAAAGAATCTGGGTGCTTATGGCAAAAAAAACTACGATCCCGTGTATTTAGAGAGAGCGCTGGATGCAGTGCGCAAAAAAAGACTGAGCATGCGAAAAGCGTCAGAAAGGTTTGCAGTGCCATATACGACACTTAACAATCACTATCATGCGACAGCTCTCTTGACATATGGTGGTCAACCTGCTCTTGACGAGCATTCTGAAATTTTGTTAGTGAATGCTTTGCAAACCTGTGCTGAGTGGGGTTTCCCATTAAAGCCCATTGATATTAGGCGAATCACGCAGCAATATTTAAATAGTCGCGGCATCACTGAAAAGCGATTTAAAAATAATATGCCAGGAGAAGGGTGGTTTAATGGTCTGATGAAGAGGCATCCTCAGCTTACAGTCAAGCTTGCGGAGAATACAAAGCGAGTGAGAGCCGCTGTAACATACGAGATTGTTGAGGAATATTTCCGAAATGTGGCGGATATAATCAGAGATATCCCACCACAAAACATTGTAAACTATGACGAAACAAACTTCGTTGACGATCCCGGAGCGGTTAAAGTGGTAATGAAGAAAGGAAGCAAACACGCCTACAGGACACTTGACACCACCAAAAGCAGCACAACAGTTATGTTCGCAATAGCTGCTGATGGGACTCGTCTCCCTACTTATACAGTGTACAAAGCCAAACATATTTATGAAGGTTGGAAGGAGGGCGGATTACCAGGAGCAATTTACAACAGGTCTCCAAAGGGATGGTTTGATTCTGAATTGTTTGACGATTGGTTCAGGACCGTAGCACTTCCATTTTTCCGAAAATTAGAAGGAACCAAGTTGCTTATTAGAGATAACTTGCAAAGTCATATTACTGTCAGTGTCATTCAAGAGTGCGAAAATAACAACATTAAGTTTGTCTTACTCCCCCCCAATTCGACCCACATGCTCCAGCCACTGGACGTGGCATCTTTTCGTCCTCTCAAAGCATCATGGAAAAGAGCACTGGAGGAATGGAAACTAAAGAATAGGGGGGTTTTACCAAAAACTATATTTCCTAGGATGTTGAAAACCACGGTTGAAGGACTTGGGGATCGCGAAATGAACAATATTTTAGCTGGATTTAGAGCCTGCGGCCTAGTCCCCTTCAATCCCGATGCTGTTCTTGCAAAAATAAAAAGAAAAAGAGCCTACAACATCGGAGGAAGGAAACGTGGCAGAAACTTCAATGACTGCAGTGCTTGTAGATTATCTACACGAGCTCAAGACTGGGCCTAATGATGCTCCAAAGCGAGGAAAAAGACTAAACATAGCCGCTGGCAAAAGCATAGGCACAGAAGATTTGGAAAAAGGGAACCAGAGCA
This sequence comes from Pachyrhynchus sulphureomaculatus, assembly GCA_019049505.1. NCBI lineage: Eukaryota > Metazoa > Arthropoda > Insecta > Coleoptera > Curculionidae > Pachyrhynchus > Pachyrhynchus sulphureomaculatus. The sequence continues at coordinate 144,354,122 of CM032446.1, forward strand.
GTTGCAAGCAACTCAAAACACGTAAGAGGCAAATAAGCGACAGCGAAGAGGAAGATGACTTACAGACATTGGAGGCGGAGGAACAGCATATCAACACAAAATGATTATGAAATTGGAGAAAGTTCTGCTGAGCCAGCCAACATTATTCTTGATTCATCCAGGAACTGGGATATGGGACAATTTATCATCACAAAATATGAAACAAATAAGAGAGATCGATTTTATATCGCTAAAATTATTGAAATATCAGGGACTGAGATAGTTGTAAGTACACTGCGTAAACATCCATCCATGAAATCTTTGTTTTTCATTTATCCAAATATTCCTGATGAGTCTGTCATAAACAGGGAACACATTGTCCGACAAGTTAATTTAAAATCACTAAAGCGGGGCAAACATTTCTTCTCGCTTAGAAAAACGAAATGGAAACACTCCAGTGAGAAATTTTTGTGTGTTCATTCATTTCGTAATTTTTTGAATTCTGTTTTTTAGTTTTATTTTTGCCTGTATTTTTATTTTTAAGTATAGTTTGTTTATTTAAGGTTTATGTTATTAAGAAATCAATGGCTATGTAAAGCTTGTCCAAAGAATAAACGTTTATATTTCCTTAATTTGTGTTTTATTGCAAAATTCTGCAAATGTAGGTGGTACCTTGGTACCTACATATAATTTTTTTTAATTTTTTACTGATCGACTTCATCCCGAACAATCCTAAAGTGGGAAATATGCATTTTAAAATGGGTGATCGACTTCACCCCGAACCCTGGGGTGAAGTCGATCATCTTTTAATTCAAAATAAAAAAAAAAACTTGCATCTATGACCTTACTCCAGTCACCAATCGACAACCTAAGTATCAAGGAAGTTATATTTTTAATTGCATTAAAATATAATTATTTGTTATTCAGTTATCTCAAAAAAACGTATTTTTTTTGATCGACTTCACCCCGTTTGACGGTACTTACTAAACGTGTAACAAATAAATTCGAATTTTTCCTTTTAAAAGAATAGACGGGTTTCCGCTCGAGGTATGGAACCATCTGCTTACGGTTAAAATTCTCTTTGAAAAGTGTATAGAATATAATAAGCCTCTTGTGCTCATATTTGTTGACTTCGAAAAGGCTTTTGATTCTGTAAATCAGCAGAGACTTTTGAAAGTGCTTGCTGAGTGTCGTATTGATCATGGATATTCCAGTGTAATTAAATACATATATGAAAATGCGACAGCTCATGTTAAAACACAAACTAACCAACCCACGAACAAATTTCGAATCGAAAGAGGAATGCGGCAGGGTTATACGCTCTCTCCCAACCTTTTCGTAACACTTCTAGAAAGTATTCTAAAGTCAATAAACTGGGAAAGAATGGGACTTAACATTGACGGTGAAAAGTTAAATCCTCTGTTTCGCCGACGACACTGTCTTAATAACAGACAAAATACAAGAAGCACAAACTATGCTGCACATGCTTCAGGAAGCTTTAGTTGGTCTAAAAATCAATCTATTGAGACTCAGTTTATGATAAATCTTGTATGAAGTGACACTATATAAATGCCTGGGTCATGAAATTAGAATAGGACGAGATAACCAAACACATGAAATTCAGCGGAGAATAGGTCCCCCTCCTGGGCTGCATATGGCAAACTGGCCTATGTATTCAAATCTCACCTTCCTTTGTGTTTAAAAAGAAAAGTATTTGACAAATGCATACTCCCCGTTTTTACGTACGGGCCGATACTCTCATAATGACGAAGAAAAACATCAATAAAATGTGTGTCGTGCAACGAAAGATGAAGACGTTAATGTTAGGCGTTACTCTTAGAGATCACATTCCAAATCACATTATCAGCAGGAGCACGGTAGTACAAGACGCAGTTAAATTCATTCTGCATCTTATATTGAACTGGACTGGACATGTTTGCTAGGTTTAAGAATGGATGATGGATAAAGAGAATTATAGAGTGGCGACCAAGATTCGAAGGCTGTTGGAATAGAGGTAGACCACCAATTCGGTGGACTGATGATTTAAACAGAGTGGCTGGAAACTGGGTACAAGCGGCCCAGAACAGAAAAAGTGGCAACACTTGAGGGAGCCTTTCGTCCAGCAGTGGACAGTATAAGCTGATGATGGTGATTATTAACAAATATGGAGTAGATTCGCTTGAACGATCGATGCACGACTATAAATTACCCTTAGAGGGTGGTAGAAACTACCCCTACACTCTAATGATGCACATAGATGTTATTGAAATTTGGAGAGGATAAAGTATTTTTATCTCATTATGAGAAGACATTCAAGACAACTAGATCATCTTCCTAATAAGGTCGAAAATCATCCCTAGGGGGGGGGGGGGGGGAACTAGCGCCTGGGATTGATGGATCTTAGAAGTTCTAGCATCTGAGAAGAAAAATACAAGCTTTTGTGGTCTCAGGCAGGATGGAGAAATACAGAGTTAATTCGTTTCAACCGCCGACACAAGACTAAAGTCTACCACTAAACGGTCGTAAAACCTACCCTTACGTTCAAATGATTGTGCTATCTGAATTCAGAAAAAAACACATTTTTGAAGCTTATAGTGCTAAGTACACCTCTGATACGCGGTCAGTCCTCTTAATGACGATAAAAGTCACCTCTATGCAGAGTAAAACCTACCCCCTTTGATGGCGGGATCTCATAACATCTAATAACTGGGAAAAAACTTCAGGCTTTTGTAGCTGTAAGGAGGGAAGATAAAGAGGAATAAGGTTTTAACCGCTGAGGTCGAACTAGAGAGTACCGCTAGAGGGTTCGTAAAATCTATCTTTACGCTCAAATGATGTACATGAGTGCTATTGAAAGTAGGAAAAGACAAAATTTCTTTATTAAAGCTAAGTAAGTATCAACAGACTCTACTCCTTCAATTTATACTTTTAACTTTCCATTTAATTTATTCTCGCATTTTTTAACCCTGGTCCCTGTTTCAGCGGTGGAACCGAATTCACTCCATATTTGTCCACCCTACCTTGTTTAGCACAATGAGTTACACATATTCGACACTTTCCGAATTTCAATAACATCCGAGTGCATCATTAGAGCATAGGGGTAGTTTCTACCACCCTCTAAGAGTAGTTTATAGTCGTGTATCGGTGGTTCAAGCGAATCTACTCCATATTTGTTCACCCTGCCTAAAACTACAGAAGCCAGTGGTGAGTCTCAACCCTTTAAGAGTAATGTCTGGTTGTCACAACAGATTCAGATATTTTGCCCTAATAGCTACAAGAATTTGTCCAGTGTACATGTTATTTAAACTCACGTGTGTTATTTGAGTTTTAGGGATACTTTTCACCCCCTCTAAGTTTGAGTTTTGGTTTAATTAATCGAAATAACTTACTGTGATTTGAATGAATATTCTTTTCTCTAGAATACAAAATGTCTACCATTTTTCACACTTAATTAAGAGTCATTACATTATTACTATAGTTTTACCTCATTTTAAGAAATGTTTCTGGCCAAAAAAAAATGAAAAGATAATCTTTTTTTAACTACGGATTCGAAATCAGCGTCAAAAAATCCATTAGATCCATTTATTTTGGTTTGTGGTATTGAATTTTTTTTTGTGTGTTTCTGTGTAATTGATTGATTTAATCTAGAGGTTCCCAAACTTTTTTTTCTCGTAGACCACTTTCAAAATTTTACTGGTTTCGGTGGACCCCCTGCTGCTACATTTCTACCATATTCCCAAAACTCGTCAAAAAATGTGAAGATTAGATCTAACGATGGAAATTTGCGTCGTGGCTGAGTTCCAACCCTAAATTCGGAGTGGTAAAAATAAAAAGAAAAATAACTTCAACAATGCAAATCAACAATTAAAAAAAAAATAGTCATAATTTTAATGGAAGGGATGTACTTGATGGATTGACAGCAAATTATCAATATTTGGCATCAGTTTTGTCAGGAATAACCCCAAATCTCCCCGTTTTGTGATGTTCAATCTGCTCCTTTTTTTGTTAATAGGTTTGTAACAACACTAAAACTTTTTTCGACAAGGTATGACGAGGGAAACGCTATCAAAAGTTTTCTCGCAATTTCCCACAGCCCAGGATATTTTTCGGGTATTTCTGCCTGCAGCCAAAATGTTTGATAGCCTTTTTTAAATTTCACCTTCAGCTCCTCATTGGTGCTAAGCTCGAGTAGCTCCTCTTGTAATACCACATTCGCCACTTCCGTTTCATCAAATGGATTTATGATCCATGGTGGTATTTCCATCGTCAGAATATCTTCAAATCTATTTTTGAAGTCATCATGCAGGGCATTTAAATGTTGAACGTATGTCTGAATATCCTCATCAAGACATTCTGCCTGTGACAAGTTTGGAAACTGGGAGAATTCGCGCCGACTAATATTTTGCTTCATAAATTTCAATTTTTCAAGAAAAGCCGAAATTACACCCTTTGTTTTTATTAAATTTAGGCTGTCCCCTTGTACCTGCAAGCTAATGTCATTAAATTTTTTGAACAGATCTGTCAATTACGCGATGTCTGCTTTCAATTTGATCAGGTTTTCTTTTAAATCTGGATCTTTACTTTCCAGAAACTCTAAAACTGATTCAAAAAGTGAGTAAAATCTTGTTAAACATGCACTTTTCGACAACCAGCGTACTTCAGTATGTAAGAGCAATTGTTGGAAGTCTTCATCATTTTCGTCGCATAATTGTGCAAATAAACGGGTATTCAACACATTGCTTCTTATTTTGTTAACTGCTTTAATCACAAATTGAAGCGATTGGTGCAATCTATCACTTAAATTTTTCGCTACCAGGTGTTGTCGGTGGATGACACAATGAATTGCAGTTACTCCTGGTATAATTCTTTTAAGATGGCTTATAAACCCACGATATCGCCCGAAGATGGGAGGAGCTCCATCTGCTGCCACCGAAATAATGTTTGTAAATGGAATCGATTTTTCCTTAAAAAAATCACTCAGGACATTAAGTATTGATTCGCCTTTAGTGTCCGTCTCCAAAGTTTTCGCGAATAGCAGCTCTTCATGGATTTCTTCGTCCGTAACAAATCGAACATATGCCAATAATAATGCTTCATTACCAGGTAAAGTTGACTCGTCCAGTTGAATAGAAAAATGAGTTGTTTGCAGATAATTACACAAGAAGCTTTCAATATCAGAGCTCATTTCATCAATACGTCTTTGTACAGTGTTGTTACTCAAAGGAATTCTTTTGAGTACGTCAAATGGAGGTTTGTGCAGAACAGTTTTTAAAACCTCTTCAACAGCGGGTAAAATTAACTGTCCTCCGATGGTGTGAGGTTTTCCAGATTTCGCTATAAGCAATGAGATATTGTAAGATGCCCGCAGGCCATCATCGTTACTTTGAGACGTTGAAGCTTGAAGCGAACACACTGTGCACGGTAGGTCTCTTTTCATATTTTTCCTTCAATGTTTAAAAATATTTTAAATCTTTACCTATTTTATCAGGATGACACCTTCTTAGATGATCTTAGAGCTTCGATGGTTTCATAGATTCATTGCTCAAAACTTTGTTGCATAAAAGGCATATGGGCCATCGTTTGTCTGCCTTTGATGGAAGAAAACCAAATTTCAAATAATCAACACTGTACTGTCGACATTTCTTCTTAGATTCGCCATGTTTCGTATCAGTTACCTACCTGTAAAGAAGAAAATGTTTGTTTTAGTAATCATAAGGCGACTTTAACAGGATATGGCTATTTTAACAATAAAATAGGATTAATTAATTATAGCAATGAAAAAACCAAAATGCCGGCGGCAAAACTGTTTTAATTATTAAAAGCAATAAACTGCTAAGACCCATATAGAAGTTTTCACAAAACGGCTGAACCTATTTTAATGTAATATAAAATATTTTTTGATTATTTATATTTTGATACATTTCTGTAAATTCAAGAGAAAATACTTTTAAAGAATATTTTGACATCAAAACTCCGCGATTTTAATGATTTATTTGTTACTTTGATGTACGTTACGAGTGGTACATAAAGACACGTACAATTTATGAAAATATTTTTGGTCATATAGTATTAGCAACTACGAGGGCACTGAAATATGTACAAACATGCAGGTCAATCATATATCTCTCCTTTAATGAATCACTACAGTCGTTCAATCTTTCTCGGCTTTCTGTTCTTTTATAGAAGTATCGAATAATGGCCCTGTCCAGTATTTAATTTTTATTACGTACCTACTACACGCAAACATAACAAATATAATATTATTACAATATAAAATAAAAGTATGAATAACAAATAGGCAGGTACTTACTTTTTCCGGCACTGGCAAACACTGACATCGATTCACTCACACTTTTCTTTTCAAAATTCCGGAAACAAATGAGTAACGTTTGTCCTTGGCATTCGTATTTATATTGGTGAAGAATCAAACAAGTTCATGCAAGATTGCAAGCACAGCACAAGTCGTATTTCGTCCCTTTGCACGTCTAAACGGGTTGCGTTGCGGGCGGGCGGGGCGCTTTGCAAGTTTCGACGCGCGTTGTACTGAATATCGAATATCTAAGTTTTTACAAGTAACAGTCGCTGACCTTCTTAAAATACACTACTCAAAACAATTAAGGGAGGTTTTAAAACAAGGAAATTAATGCTAAATAAACAGGCTATCTGATCCATATGCCGGCCTAACTGAAAAAATTTTTGCAATATTATTTTTTCGCGCTATCTGGTAGGATTGCATGAGAATCATAGCTCCTAAAAAATTTTAGCCAAAAAATTGAAAATTAGGATCTTAAAGCTTCAAAATGCTTTTTTTTAAAGTCTCAATCCGACCATTTTTCACCGAAATACAGCCTGTCAAAAATCAGCGAAAAATTTGGAATTTTTTTTGCTCCCTTAATTTTTTTGAGTAGTGTATTATCTGCCTACATTGATAGGTAAAGCCAAGCCAACATTTTTGTTCTTTAGTATCGAAACTAGATAAATTTTCGTGGACCCCCACTTACAACTTGTGAACCCCCATTTTTTTTTCACGGCAACGTAGACCCCCGTCGAGTCTCCCGTGGACCCCTGGGGGTCCACCTGAACCACTTTGGGAATCACTGATTTAAACTCTGTATTTATTATAATAAATATTTTTAAAAAATGCGGCTTTAAAAATTTGTTATTATTTCTACTTCTGAAACATTACAAAAATATTGGCGTATGAAACGACGCGACAAATTTCAGTTGGCTATTTGCAACTTCACGTATCATCGAGTTCATATGATTGGTAGATCACTGTTTAACGAAGAAAAAAAAGTTTTAATAAAATAATGAATTATTTATTTCATGTTACGATATTATAAATTTAATTAAAGCACCATTAAAATTTTATTTTATTTTTCTCTTAAGTTTTAAAGAAGGTAGTTAAGAACCAGAGTTGCATTTCTGTAACTATATACATGGTTACTGATGAAAAAATGCCACTGTGACTCAAAACCGTAAATGCTTTTGGATATGAGCACATTTAGAAATGTTTAATTTTTTTTATATGTTTTTTTTTTCACTCCTAAAAGTGCCCTTATATAAACTCCAAAAGGCATTTACCCACATGGCATGTTAATATGATGTCTACAACAAACAGAAAATCCGCAATGTACTAATTTTATTAAAAAATTGTAGAATAAGTGGTACAAATACTTTACTGAAGTGATGATATAATTTAATGAAAAAATATACATTTCTGTTTTCCCCTCGTACACTTAACTTTTGTTCTTACGACATGTTACGTAATATTTAAAACATTTTGATAGCCCACCATTGCTTCTGCATTGGGCCGGGTCTGGTCTGGTTTGGTTGGTCCAGATTTGCACACAATTGCTCCACTTTTTTCAATATATAAAGATCAATTTCGGTCAGGATCCACATTGCAGTTTCAAGTGTAATCAATCAACCACACCTAACTTACAATGGCTTTCAAAGTAAGTTTTAGTTCTATTAATGTGAACATACAAAGGCCCTTAAAGATTAAATTGAATTTAAATAACAAAATACTTTACGTTTTTGAAAAGTACTAAAATCTAAAAAATTAAAGAAAACCGTTTGTGTTTAAGAAATAGTTAGTTTTGAAAGGAGAATACCATGAATTTTCTACAAATTTTCCATCGACACTGACGTTTTCACTTATTATATTGTTTTAAAAAAGAAGGTTTTAAAATTTTCTCCAATTTTATTCAAATTAAGCCAAATTTAAACTAAAATAGTAGTAACATTCCACCGATAAATTTTCTGTACGATGAAAATTCGAAACTCAAAAATCCTTTTAATAATTAAGAGACGGTTAAATGGGAGGCAATTTCTTAAATTTTAAGAATCAATTGCTTTAATAAGACACAAGTAAATTTTTGAAGGATATTACGAAAATTAAAGAAGTAGTTTTCTACACATTTAATTATAATAAAGTTTACTTATTAGCACAGATTAATTATGAGTTCCATTATAAACCTAACATCTAATCTATTAATATAAGAAAAGGTATCTAAAATTTTATTATCAAAGGATAGTTTTATTATACATGATGATTAGTAAAATTTTTACCAACTTTTTTTTGAAATAGTCACTTTTGGTAACGACCTCAAATGTAAGCGTTCGAAAAATTTAGCTACCCTTAAAAGATTCTTGTATGTTATTTTGGACTGGCCCTATTCATTATTTAAGTTAAATTTGTTTAAATAATTTTTTTCAATATTAAGGACTAAAATATTTTTCACCTTAATTTGTATATTATATAAGTTTTTGCAACTTTTGAGACTAAATTAATTAAAAAATATCGTAGATTTCAACATTATTTTCCAAGAAAATTTATAACACAAGTTAGAGACAGTTGATTTCTCTAATTTGAATATACAGCAGACAGAGATAAATCTAATAATATTGAAAACGGCACTTTTTCTTCCATAACTACCAAGAAAATCAGTAGAAAAAGAATATATTGCAATAAAAGAAATCGGTTACAATGTTAAAAAAAATTGATTCTTGAAAAATAAAACAATGTACTGATTTGCTCACTGATTTATAGATATTTCCACTAAACATTTTTACTAAAAACGGAAAATTACCTTCCAGTTTTTGGTTCCTCACTTTCTTTTTTTATGTTGCTTTTAATAAGGACCAGTAAATATTAAAAATAAACTTCCATTTTTTTTGGTCATTAGTTCGTAACATTCGCAACCTTCCTGGCACTCGCCAATGCTGGTAACATTCCAGTTGCCGCCCCACTAGCCTACGCCGCTGTCCCAGCTCCGTTGACCCACGCAGCACCAGCTCCCTTGGCCTACGCAGCACCAGCTCCCTTGTCCTACGCAGCTCCCGTTGCTAAGGATATTGTCCCTGCAGCTAAAGCTATCGTTGCCCAACCCACAATACAGCTACGGGTACGATATCCAAGACGGACTTACTGGAGACAGCAAAAGCCAAAGTGAAACCAGAAATGGCGATGTTGTCCAAGGAAGCTACTCTGTTGTCGACCCCGATGGTAAGTTAACGTTAAATATTATAAATGGAGATATTTTCGATCTTCACTTTCGTCCACTAGGTGATAAATCCCATTTTACTCTTTCAAAGTCAAATTTATTACAATTAATGGCTCGATCTATTGAAACCATATTTCATTAATAAGAATTTAAAAACTGAAATTAAAAAAATGTCTAAAAAAACCCACCGCGGATGCGTTTTGGCTTTTACTACACAGATTGTTATTTTCTTATTTTCAACTTTAAGAACAGTACCCAAGTTTCTAGCACCAATATACGAGTAAGGGTAAAATAACTAGAAACTCAGCTAAGTTAAAATAAATCTCATTCTTAATAGTTTTTTTTTTTTTTAATTTTAACACATTCCCTGATTTTACTAATCTCCGGAGATGCAACTAATAACTAGGTTCGTTGACAGAACTCAGACTAACAATTGGCCTTAACTTAATTTTTTCCTTTGATTAGGGTCACCGATCCGAGCGAAAGCGTTTTCGTCAGCTCATTAATTCATTAGAATTGTTTACAAAACAAAAAACCTATCGGAAATCTTTAAGCTGGCACTGATAGCAAGCTCTTTTATTTTTTATGAGGTCAGTTTAGTTTTAATTCTCATGTCTTTAATTTCAGGTACCAAGAGAACCGTAGAATACACCGCTGACCCAGTCAACGGATTCAACGCTGTAGTTCACAAAGAACCACTTGCTGTTAAAGCCGCCCCTGTCGCCGACGCTGCTCCAGTAGCTAAAATAGCTGCTCCTCTAGCTTATGCCGCCCCGGTAGCTAAAGTAGCCGCCCCTGTCGCCTACGCTGCCCCAGCTGCATACGCTGCTCCAGCTGCTTACGCTGCTTACGCTGCTCATCCTGCTCACGTAGCTTATGCTACAGCTCCCGCAGTAGCTAAAGTAGCTTATGCTTCACCAACTATTGCTTACTCTCACTAGATCTTAAATACTATGATTTGAATGGGTTTCTTTTAAGTTTGTGATTTGTAAATATTTATTGTTATTTATTGTTTATTGATATGACTGAATAAAAGTCGATTTAAAAAATGTATTATGTATTCACCTTAAAAATTATTTTAAATATAATTTTTTATTAATACATGTTTAGAACAACGCAACTGAACACTGGAGAATCTCAAGCAGTTGCTCTTGATATATCCAGGGCATTCAACCATATTTGGCATGTTGAATTGTTTGCTACGCTACGCTCTTCTGGTATATCTGGAAAGTTCTATAGAGTCATTACAATATTACTATACTTTTACCTCATTTTAAGGAATGTTTTTGGCCAAAAAAAATGAAAAGATAAATCTTTTTTTTTTAACTACGGATTCGAAATCAGCGTCAAAAAATCCACTAGATCCATGTATTTTGGTTTGTGGTAATGAATTTTTTTTGTGTGTGTCTGTGTAATTGATTGATTTAAACTCTGTACTTATTATAATAAATATTTTTAAAAAATGCGGCTTTAAAAATTTGTTATTATCTCTACTTCTGAAACATTACAAAAATATTGGCGTATGAAACGACGCATAATTATTACAAGACAAATTTCAGTTGGCTATTTGGAACTTCACGTATCATCAAGTTCATATGATTGGTAGGTCACTGTTTAACGAAGAAAAAAAAGTCTTAATAAAATAATGAATTATTTATTTCATGTTACGATATTATAAATTTAATTAAAGCACCATTAAAATTTTATTTTATTTTTCTCTTAAGTTTTAAAGAAGGTGGTTAAGAACCAGAGTTGCTCGTATACTTAACTTTTGTTCTTACGACATGTTACGTAACATTTAAAACATTTTGATAGCCCACCAGTGCTTCTGCATTGGACCGGGTCTGGTCTGGTTTGGTTGGTCCAGATTTGCACACAATTGCTCCACTTTTTTCAATATATAAAGATCAATTTCGGTCAGGATCAACATTGCAGTTTCAAGTGTAATCAAACAACCACACCTAACTTACAATGGCTTTCAAAGTAAGTTTTAGTTCTATTAATGTGAACACACAAAGGCCCTTAAAGATTAAATTGAATTTAAATAACAAAATACTTTACGTTTTTGAAAAGTACTAAAATCTAAAAAATTAAAGAAAACCATTTGTGTTTAAGAAATAGTTTTGAAAGGAGAATACCATGAATTTTCTACAAATTTTCCATCGACACTGACGTTTTCAGTTGTTTTAAAAAAGAAGGTCTTAAAATTTTCTCCAATTTTATTCAAATTAAGCCAAATTTAAACTAAAATAGTAATAACATTCCACCGATAAATTTTCTGTACAATAAAAATTCGAAACTCAAAAATCCTTTTAATAATTAAGAGACAGTTAAATGGGGGGCAATTTCTTAAATTTTAAGAATCAATTGCTTTAATAAGATACAAGTAAATTTTTGAAGGATATTACGAAAATTAAAGAAGTAGTTTTCTACACATTTAATTATAATAAAGTTATTAGCACAGATTAAATATGAGTTCCATTATAAACCTAATTTAATCTTAATATAAAAAAAGGTATCTAAAATTTTATTATCAAAGGACAGTTTTTATTATACATGATGATTAGTAAAATTTTTACCAACTTTTTTTTGAAATAGTCACTTTTGGTAACGACCACAAATGTAAGCGTTCGAAAAATTTAGCTACCCTTAAAAGATTCTTGTATGTTATTTTGGATATACCCTATTCATTATTTATGTTAAATTTTTTTTAAATCATTTTTTTCAATATTAAGGACTAAAATATTTTTCACCTTAATTTGTATATTATATAAGTTTTTATAACTTTTGAGACTAAATTAATTAAAAAAATAACTTAGATTTCAACATTATTTTCCAAGAAAATTTATAACACAAGTTAGAGACAGTTGATTTCTCTAATATGAATATACAGCAGACAGAGGTGAATCTAATAATATTGAAAACGGCACTTTTTCTTCCATAACTACCAAGAAAATCAGTAGAAAAAGAATATATTGCAATAAAAGAAATCATTTACAATGTTAAAAAAATTGTTTCTTGAAAAATAAAACAATGTACTGATTTGCTCACTGATTCATAGATATTTCCACTAAACATTTTTACTAAAAACCGAAAATTACCTTCCAGTTTTTGGTTGCTCACTTTCTTTTTTTATGTTTCTTTTAATAAGGACCAGTAAATATTAAAAATAAACTTCCATTTTTTTTGGTCATTAGTTCGTAACATTCGCAACCCTCCTGGCACTCGCCAATGGTGGTAACATTCCAGTTGCCGCCCCACTAGCCTACGCCGCTGTCCCAGCTCCGTTGACCTACGCACCACCAGCTCCCTTGGCCTACGCAGCACCAGCGCCCTTGTCCTACGCAGCTCCCGTTGCTAAGGCTATTGTCCCTGCAACTAAAGCTGTCGTTGCCCAACCTAAAGAATACGACCCCAACCCACAATACAGCTACGGGTACGATATCCAAGACGGACTTACTGGAGACAGCAAAAGCCAAAGTGAAACCAGAATTGGCGATGTTGTCCAAGGAAGCTACTCTGTTGTCGACCCCGATGATAAGTTAACGTTAAATATTATAAATGGAGATATTTTTGATCTTCGCTTTCGTCCACTAGCTCAATCCCATTTTACTCTTTGAAAGTCAAATTTATTACAATTAATGGCTCGATCTATTGAAACCATATTTCATTAATAAGAATTTAAAAACTGAAATTAAAAAAATGACTAAAAACCCACCGCGGATGCGTTTTGGCTTTTACTACACAGATTGTTATTTTTTTATTTTCAACTTTAAGAACAGTACCCAAGTTTCTAGCACCAATATACGAATAAGGGTAAAATAACTAGAAACTCAGCTAAGTTAAAATAAATCTCATTCTTAATAGCTTTTTTTTAAATTTTAACACATTCTCTGATTTTACTAATCTCCGGAGATGCAACTAATAACCAGGTTCATTGACAGAACTCAGACTAACAATTGGCTTTAACTTAATTTTTTCCTTTGATTAGGGTCGCCGATCCGAGCGAAAGCGTTTTCGTCAGCTCATTAATTCATTAGAATTGTTTACAAAACAAAAAACCTATCGGAAATCCTTAAGCTGGCACTGATAGCAAGCTCTTTTATTTTTTATGAGGTCAGTTTAGTTTTATTTCTCATGTCTTTAATTTCAGGTACCAAGAGAACCGTAGAATACACCGCTGACCCAGTCAACGGATTCAACGCTGTAGTTCACAAAGAACCACTTGCTGTTAAAGCCGCCCCTGTCGCCTACGCTGCTCCAGTAGCTAAAATAGCTGCTCCTGTAGCTTATGCCGCCCCGGTAGCTAAAGTAGCTGCCCCTCTAGCTTATGCCGCCCCGGTAGCTAAAGTAGCCGCCCCTGTCGCCTACGCTGCCCCAGCTGCATACGCTGCTCCAGCTGCTTACGCTGCTCATCCTGCTCACGTAGCTTATGCTGCAGCTCCCGCAGTAGCTAAAGTAGCTTATGCTTCACCAACTATTGCTTACTCTCACTAGATCTTAAATACTACAATTTGAATGGGTTTCTTTTAAGTTTGTGATTTGTAAATATTTATTGTTATTTATTGTTTATTGATATGACTGAATAAAAGTCGATTTAAAAAATGTATTATGTATTCACCTTAAAAATTATTTTAAATATAATTTTTTATTAATACATGTTTAGAACAACGCAATTGAACACTGGAGGATCTCAAGCAGTTGCTCTTGATATATCCAGGGCATTCAACCGTATTTGGCATGTTGAATTGTTTGCTACGCTACGCTCTTCTGGTATATCTGGAAAGTTCTATAGAGTCATTACATTATTACTATACTTTTACCTCATTTTAAGGAATGTTTTTGGCCAAAAAAAAATGAAAAGATAAATCTTTTTTTTTTTAACTACGGATTCGAAATCAGCGTCAAAAAATCCACTAGATCCATGTATTTTGGTTTGTGGTAATGAATTTTTTTTGTGTGTGTCTGTGTAATTGATTGATTTAAACTCTGTACTTATTATAATAAATATTTTTAAAAAATGCGGCTTTAAAAATTTGTTATTATCTCTACTTCTGAAACATTACAAAAATATTGGCGTATGAAACGACGCATAATTATTACAAGACAAATTTCAGTTGGCTATTTGGAACTTCACGTATCATCAAGTTCATATGATTGGTAGGTCACTGCTTAACGAAGAAAAAAAAGTCTTAATAAAATAATGAATTATTTATTTCATGTTACGATATTATAAATTTAATTAAAGCACCATTAAAATTTTATTTTATTTTTCTCTTAAGTTTTAAAGAAGGTGGTTAAGAACCAGAGTTGCATTTCTGTAACTATATACACGGTTACTGATTAAAAAATGTCACTGTGACTCAAAACCGTAAATGCTTTTGGATATGAGCACATTTAGATATGTTTAATTTTTTTTATATATATGTTTTTTTTTCACTCATAAAAGTGCCCTTATATAAACTCCAAAAAGCATTTACCCACATGGCATGTCAGTATGATCTCTACAATAAACAGAAAATCCGCAATGTACTAATTTTATTAAAAAATTGTAGAATAAGTGGTACAAATACGTTACGGAAGTGATAATATAATTTAATGAAAAAATATACATTTCTGTTTCCCCTCGTATACTTAACTTTTGTTCTTACGACATGTTACGTAACATTTAAAACATTTTGATAGCCCACCAGTGCTTCTGCATTGGGCCGGGTCTGGTCTGGTTTGGTTGGTCCAGATTTGCACACAATTGCTCCACTTTTTTCAATATATAAAGATCAATTTCGGTCAGGATCAACATTGCAGTTTCAAGTGTAATCAAACAACCACACCTAACTTACAATGGCTTTCAAAGTAAGTTTTAGTTCTATTAATGTGAACACACAAAGGCCCTTAAAGATTAAATTGAATTTAAATAACAAAATACTTTACGTTTTTGAAAAGTACTAAAATCTAAAAAATTAAAGAAAACCATTTGTGTTTAAGAAATAGTTTTGAGAGGAGAATACCATGAATTTTCTACAAATTTTCCATCGACACTGACGTTTTCACTTGTTTTAAAAAAGAAGGTCTTAAAATTTCTCCAATTTTATTCAAATTAAGCCAAATTTAAACTAAAATAGTAATAACATTCCACCGATAAATTTTCTGTACAATAAAAATTCGAAACTCAAAAATCCTTTTAATAATTAAGAGACAGTTAAATGGGAGGCAATTTCTTAAATTTTAAGAATCAATTGCTTTAATAAGATACAAGTAAATTTTGAAGGATATTACGAAAATTAAAGAAGTAGTTTTCTACACATTTAATTATAATAAAGTTATTAGCACAGATTAAATATGAGTTCCATTATAAACCTAATGTAATCTTAATATAAAAAAAGGTATCTAAAATTTTATTATCAAAGGACAATTTTATTATACATGATGATTAGTAAAATTTTTACCAACTTTTTTTTGAAATAGTCACTTTTGATAACGACCACAAATGTAAGAGTTCGAAAAATTTAGCTACCCTTAAAAGATTCTTGTATGTTATTTTGGACTGGCCCTATTCATTATTTATGTTAAATTTTTTTTTAAATCATTTTTTTCAATATTAAGGACTAAAATATTTTTCACCTTTGTATTGTATTGCAAATTTGTATATTATATAAGTTTTTGTAACTTTTGAGACTAAATTAATTAAAAAAATAACTTAGATTTCAACATTATTTTCCAAGAAAATTTATAACACAAGTTAGAGACAGTTGATTTCTCTAATATGAATATACAGCAAACAGAGATGAATCTAATAATATTGAAAACGGCACTTTTTCTTTCATAACTACCAAGAAAATCAGTAGAAAAAGAATATATTGCAATAAAAGAAATCATTTACAATGTTAAAAAAATTGTTTCTTGAAAAATAAAACAATGTACTGATTTGCTCACTGATTCATAGATATTTCCACTAAACATTTTTACTAAAAACCAAAAATTACCTTCCAGTTTTTGGTTGCTCACTTTCTTTTTTTATGTTGCTTTTAATAAGGACCAGTAAATATTAAAAATAAACTTCCATTTTTTTTGGTCATTAGTTCGTAACATTCGCAACCCTCCTGGCACTCGCCAATGGTGGTAACATTCCAGTTGCCGCCCCACTAGCCTACGCCGCTGTCCCAGCTCCGTTGACCTACGCACCACCAGCTCCCTTGGCCTACGCAGCACCAGCTTGTTACTCCGCGTACAACGCTTTTCAAGCAGTCTTTTATATGGAAACCGTCATCCCTTTGGAATAATTTGCCCAGCGCTGTATTTCCCACCGAGTACAATTTACAGTGATTCAAGAACAACGTGAATCGCTTTTTCTGCACACATGCCGCTCCTGGAGCGCTTTAGGGAGTTTTCTGCAGCACGTGTGCTAGACCCATAAAAAAAAATAAAAAAAAAATATAGAAAGCAAACAGAAAACTACTGTACTAATACTTCCAAGAAATCTCTATAGCTGAGGAAAATAAAAATATTGTGGCCCTCAGTCCGGGGCATCTCTTAAGTAAGAAGAGGGTGCTAAGAAGACCCCTATCGTCTACCATGGAAAACCTTGATAACAGAACACAATTATTTAACAGATCAATTCGCATAACTGTCCTACGCAGCTCCCGTTGCTAAGGCTATTGTCCCTGCAACTAAAGCTATCGTTGCCCAACCCGAAGAATACGACCCCAACCCACAATACAGCTACGGGTACGATATCCAAGACGGACTTACTGGAGATAGCAAAAGCAAAAGTGAAACCAGAATTGGCGATGTTGTCCAAGGAAGCTACTCTGTTGTCGACCCCGATGATAAGTTAACGTTAAATATTATAAATGGAGATATTTTTGATCTTCGCTTTCGTCCACTAGCTCAATCCCATTTTACTCTTTGAAAGTCAAATTTATTACAATTAATGGCTCGATCTATTGAAACCATATTTCATTAATAAGAATTTAAAAACTGAAATTAAAAAAATGACTAAAAACCCACCGCGGATGCGTTTTGGCTTTTACTACACAGATTGTTATTTTTTTATTTTCAACTTTAAGAACAGTACCCAAGTTTCTAGCACCAATATACGAATAAGGGTAAAATAACTAGAAACTCAGCTAAGTTAAAATAAATCTCATTCTTAATAGTTTTTTTTTAAATTTTAACACATTCTCTGATTTTACTAATCTCCGGAGATGCAACTAATAACCAGGTTCATTGACAGAACTCAGACTAACAATTGGCTTTAATTTAATTTTTTCCTTTGATTAGGGTCGCCGATCCGAGCGAAAGCGTTTTCGTCAGCTCATTAATTCATTAGAATTGTTTACAAAACAAAAAACCTATCGGAAATCCTTAAGCTGACACTGATAGCAAGCTCTTTTATTTTTTATGAGGTCAGTTTAGTTTTATTTCTCATGTCTTTAATTTCAGGTACCAAGAGAACCGTAGAATACACCGCTGACCCAGTCAACGGATTCAACGCTGTAGTTCACAAAGAACCACTTGCTGTTAAAGCCGCCCCTGTCGCCTACGCTGCTCCAGTAGCTAAAATAGCCGCTCCTGTAGCTTATGCCGCCCCGGTAGCTAAAGTAGCTGCCCCTCTAGCTTATGCCGCCCCGGTAGCTAAAGTAGCCGCCCCTGTCGCCTACGCTGCCCCAGCTGCATACGCTGCTCCAGCTGCTTACGCTGCTCATCCCGCTCACGTAGCTTATGCTGCAGCTCCCGCAATAGCTAAAGTAGCTTATGCTTCACCAACTATTGCTTACTCTCACTAGATCTTAAATACTACGATTTGAATGGGTTTCTTTTAAGTTTGTGATTTGTAAATATTTATTGTTATTTATTGTTTATTGATAAGTCGATCTAAAAAATGTATTATGTATTCACCTTAAAAATTATTTTAAATATAATTTTTTATTAATACATGTTTAGAACAACGCAATTGAACACTGGAGAATCTCAAGCAGTTGCTCTTGATATATCCAGGGCATTCAACCGTATTTGGCATGTTGAATTGTTTGCTACGCTACGCTCTTCTGGTATATCTGGAAAGTTCTATAGAGTCATTACATTATTACTATACTTTTACCTCATTTTAAGGAATGTTTTTGGCCAAAAAAAATGAAAAGATAAATCTTTTTTTTTTAACTACGGATTCGAAATCAGCGTCAAAAAATCCACTAGATCCATGTATTTTGGTTTGTGGTAATGAATTGTTTTTGTGTGTGTCTGTGTAATTGATTGACTTAAACTCTGTACTTATTATAATAAATATTTTTAAAAAATGCGGCTTTAAAAATTTGTTATTATCTCTACTTCTGAACATTACAAAAATATTGGCGTATGAAACGACGCATAATTATTACAAGCCAAATTTCAGTTGTATTTGCAACTTCACGTATCATCGAGTTCACATGACTGATAGGTCACTGTTTAACCAAGAAAAAAAAGTCTTAATAAAATAATGAATTATTTATTTCATGTTACGATATTATAAATTTAATTAAAGCACCATTAAAATTTTATTTTATTTTTCTCTTAAGTTTTAAAGAAGGTGGTTAAGAACCAGAGTTGCATTTCTGTAACTATATACATGGTTATTGATGAAAAAATGCCACTGTGACTCAAAACCGTAAATGCTTTTGGATATGAGCACATTTAGAAATGTTTAATTTTTTTTATATATGTTTTTTTTTCACTCCTAAAAGTGCCCTTATATAAATTCCAAAAAGCATTTAAAGTTAAATATATTAAATATCAACAAAAGAGTAGACAACAAAAAACTAAAAAAATACCTTTTAAATCTCTTCACCGAAACTTTATAGTTTAAGGAAGAATTGTGCCTACTCTTAAATTGAGATACCTAATTAATACGTTATAAATATACCATCACCATCCCTTGTTAAAATATCGGAGTACAATCGTTGTAAAGGCCTTATGATTAGAGATCTTAGAAGATCACTTAAGTAAGAATTTTATTAGAAATTAACGATTTATTTTTAAATTAACGTCAATGTTGTTTTTTAAGGATATAACGTGACTATTTCTAATAAATTTTAAGGATACTAAAGTATATACGTTACAATATGACCAGAATAGATGAAAAATCTTAGTATGAAATACCTAAGTTTAAAGAAAGTAAAATAAAAAATGTAGAGTCAAACATGTCATTATTGAGTAGAGTTTGTTCAGTACAGTATCTGCTCTCATAAACATAGGTTATTTTATACTTTTATATGAACTTTTCATATTTTATTATTCAGGCAGTACTAAGAGAATAAAGGGAAACATATCGAAAACAATCAGAAGACATTATAAACTAGAAATATGAGCACTTGGACTTAAAAGCCGTGAATGGCACGCATTAAAACTAAAAAAATACTTCTTCGTGAAAACTAGAAATGTGATTTACCTGGGGCAGTGTTTATTTTTCACGTCCATATTGTATTAAATAAATATGATATTTATAGAATTTGCAGAAAAAATTGTTTTCTTTTATTTCGAGATTTTATTAGTTTAATGTCTAAGTAGATGTTGAACACTATTGAGTTCAATTCTTCTTATGCAACAAACAGCCCTTGGAAAAGATAATAATGAGGAATAAAAAATAATTTCACTCAAGGTGCTGTTACACAAATGATTAAAACGCTAAATTTTTGGACAATCATGACGGCATTAGTAGTAGGCGATTGAGAACAAATATAGTTGACCCATAGTTGCTGGATTAGCAAGTTATTTTGGCAAGGTGCAAATAACCACTTTGTATCTTGATTTGCGATTAACATTCTCATCAGAATGATACAGATAATCTCTAGCAATATGAAGTAATAATTACTGCATATTGACCAACATTGTTAAATTAGTTGCTTCACCTGTTGCCAGCAACTAATTTTTGGTAAAATTAATAGTTCCAAGAGTAAAATCTGATTTTTATTTGATAATATTCTGTTGCATTTCAGCAACAAAATGTTGCAAAAATATAAATCTAGAAAAACAAAACAGGCATTAAAAAACTGTTCGGTTCAGCATGTAGATAGCATTTATTTATGTAAAACTTTCTTTGATGTTTTTTAAACTTAAATAGACAATCTTTACTGCAAATTTCTATATATCAGTTTCAGCCTTCTAAATTTTGCTATCTTTCATTATTCTGGCAAGATTTTTATTTGACGTGAAAAAGAAATATGACGAAACTCGCTCTTAAATCTAAAATAGAGTCGTTCAGCTACTATGGCTGTAGGCAGTGTTAGTGTATGGTCCACTATATATGGAGCTTCCCGGGTTCGAAACTGACTTATGTCTTCGTCTGGCCAACAAACATAAACAGGCGGCTATTACACAGAGCATTAGGATCAGACCGGCTATGCATATCCCTATGGCAAAACTTCTTTGGCTTATGCAGATGGCGTCGTCTGGGTACTGAAAAAGAAAAAGACGAATTTGCAATAGTCTATTTTTATAAAATAAAATTACAATAAAGTTAAATATAAGAGGATGAAATAATTACTTTAAAGTAAAAATGAAAACAACTTTTAAAAAAATAAAACCAAGCTTTTGAAAAATTAGCTATTAAAAGTCAAAAAGAACTTTGATAAACATAACAAATCGGAAGGATGTTAGGAGACAACACTCTGTGCCGAATATTATAACATATTTAATAAAATTACTATCTTCTTAAAATACCCTAGTGTAGGATAAGTCAATGCAATAAATCCATATTTTTAATAATCTTGGCGAATTACTGAATTCGCAACATAATTACGTGGGGACATTTCCTTAAGGATATGTTGAGACAAAATTTTGTTCTTGGCTTAGTTTTAAAGAACAAAGTCAATAAGTTGATAAATAGAAGAGGTAGGTAAATTCCCCTATAGACCTCTTCTCAAACCTCAGTAAGAAAATATGAAATACCTAACGTAGGTATGAAATATGTTATTCTATATTTAGATCAAGTTTTAGAATTAAAGATCGGAGATATTAATCCAACGAAACCTTAAACAGTCTCATTAGTTTAAAGTATGCAATTTATTATCATCGGAATTATAACGAAAAAAAAAAATTTCGAATGTAAAATTAAGCATAGACCAGGTAATACGCTAGAATTCTGATTCCATATTGGCCTTAAAATTTAAAACATTGCGGCAAAACACCGTTACTTACAGGCCTAAAACTAAACTTACTAGATAAATTAAAGCGAATATAACTGTTATTTTTAATCGCCAGGATCAAGAACGTTCGTGTCAAAAGTTTCAAAATTCGTCCAATAACAGCGTATATTTTGTAGTGGCGCTTTAGACTTGGAAAGAGATATGGAATCTGCAGCCAACTCTCTATCTGACGCATGTACTATTTTCGATTTTCTAAACATCAAATTTATACCACTGTCCTATTGATCTAAGCTGAAATATTATAAAACCTAACTGACTCATATATCTCCTATTACCTTCTTTATTAGGGTTTGTGATTCATCAATCCACAGGTTAATTTAAGTCCATCAGTTAAATTATATAAAAAATTATGTAGAACTTAAATGTTTGAGCAAAATTTTACATAAGCATGTCAGTTATATAACATAGAGCATGAAATAGCATTTTAAAGCTCTTTCAAGATCTACGCCTCTGAATTGGACACTTTACTGTCAAGTCACAAATATCC
The DNA here is from genome assembly GCA_019049505.1 of Pachyrhynchus sulphureomaculatus. Lineage (NCBI taxonomy): Eukaryota > Metazoa > Arthropoda > Insecta > Coleoptera > Curculionidae > Pachyrhynchus > Pachyrhynchus sulphureomaculatus. The sequence goes on from CM032446.1 coordinate 144,376,276, forward strand.
ATTTAAAAAATTTCTCAGTCTCATATAAAACGAACTGGAACTGATGTTTTAGTTCATTTGTTATTTTACGACTGTAATGTGGATTTTTTCTTAAATTTATAATTTAAAGCAGTGACTTATTAAATTATTTTATTAAAAGGATAAAAAATTCTTGTTAAATTTGAAACATTAAACTTAGCTAAAGACTGCATCCATGAAACGGCATGACAAAAGGATTGTTATTTGTTTCATCCACAAAAAATACTTATTTTAAAATGAAAAGCCTTTATTAACTGTCTTTATTAAATAAACTAGGAACTTTTCTAAACAAATAGCCTAATTTTATATTATATAATAAATGCCAAGTACATATCATCGGTGATAACAAAAGTTATCACCGATGATATGTACTTGTACACACATTCTTTTAAAAATCATTTACCGCAATTAGAAATTAAATAAAAATATGTAGAAATAGTTTATTTTATGGAATCCAGTCCATAACATATAAAAATTGTTAGGATATGTACCGTAGTTAATATTTCTATCTATCTAAGTGCAAGAAACAATAATTTTACTTATAATGTATTATAACTTTATAGGTAACCGTTATATAAATATCAAATAAGTTCTGGAACTACTGGAAAAATTGATTGTCTTTAAGCAAAAATTCTTCATCTTTACTAAGAATACTCCTCCTAAAAAACGAACGAATATAGTTAAGAACGGCAAATTGGATTATTAGGTCACCAAAAGTTATGCTTTATCTAAATTAACCTGTATTATGTAGTCCCATTGGTTGTTTCCTTAACAAAAATGTATTATGATTTATATATTGCTAAATAAAATCTTATCTTTGCAAAGGTAATTTTTAATAATCTATACAAATGAGTGTAATTTTGATCTCTGTTGATTTTTACTTACCTGTCACGCATCAAAAATACTACCATGTAATGAAATATTAAGTTATTATTGTTATTTAATTTCAAGATTATATTTGCAAATAATTACAAAATATATTACAAAAATGTCAAAGCAATATAATCAAGTTGCGTAAATCGGATAAAATTTTGAGTTAAAAATTTTCTACATACATAGTATATCAAAAAAATCAAAATTTAATGTAAGTATCCAAGTTTTATGAGCAAATACACGGAAAATTCGTAAAATTCATGTTTCGGCATTTTAACACGTTAACAAAGTTTGCATTCTCTACTGAAGTATACATTCCTAAATTATGAATATATTGATACATAATCATAATTTAGGATACCACACATCTACGATAGGAAAACAGTGATCTATTTCATTATTGTAGACGATTTTTAAAGAATTTCTGAGCGTACCTGAGCGATTTTTTTTACCACCGTTCAAAAATGTCTTTTATCCAATTGTTATAAAAAGAGAAATCGTTATCTTCAATTATGTTTTTAATAAATGAAAATCCGAGCAGAATTCCTATAACAGAATTAATTATTATATAGGCAAACCTGAGCGTAATCTCATTTTTAGAATATAATTTAATAATAATAAGAAATCAATGTAAAAAGTAACCTTTCAAGATGTGATATTTTAACTACATTTAAATGTTTACTTTAATATCACCATTAAACTGTGGTTGATTTATTTAGCGTGCAATCTTTAGGAATGTCACTATAAACCTCGGTCACTTAAACATCACTCGCTTTAAAACATTTTATTTACCCCTAGCGTTTTTCATGGTTGTCTTTAATATTGTTACTCATTAGGGTAATCGTTATTAAGCATAAAAAGTTTCAAAATGCAGTTTTAAAAATATTATTATAAAACAAGAAGAAAACACATATGAGGTTGTACATTTAACACCATAAGGTGCATCCGCAGCCTCTTGATAATCGAGTGATACTAACTTTAGAACACTTTTCGTTTCTCTTGCATACATCATCGCTCACTCACAGATTAATTATCTAAGTGCCGAAATTGCGATATCCAACATTAATGTCCACAACATCAACTGGTTTAAATATTCAAATACCGTTGGCGAACAAGGCCGTGAAGCTTAATAATTTTCAATCAGCTGTGGCTTTACTTAACTTATTGATGAACCAACACGACTTCCTGACCGTGACTAAGAGTTTTCTTGACCTGTTTTTAACCACTAACCTAGAGATTTATACTGTCACCGTAAATCCGCCGTTAGACTCTTCCAATCATAAACTGGTTTTAATATCGCCTATCCTACCAATCAGTGACAAAGAAGCGCCTAAACCGCGCAAAATTTGGCACTACAAATCTGCTAAATGTGCTCATGGAATATTTTCGAACTTTTCCTTGGTTAGACGTTTGTTTCAGATCCGACGACCCATCTAACTCTGCTCAGGAGATTTCATGTCATGGCCGGCATAGAAGCTTACATTCTTTTTTCGAAGAAATGCCCTTCCAACGGCATGCCTTGATTCAATCGAAAAAGCAAAGAAGCTGTCGTTTCTAAATAATCATATATTGACAAAACCAAGGAGGCATACAACCAAATATTGTCCTTCTGAGTACCAGACATGATTTTTTTGGAATATCTCTTTCGAACTCTTCTAGAATACTCATTAATAACGACCTATTATGAGAAAAATAGTTTAAAAAAATCATGCACTGGAAATCTGGTTTTTCACAAGAACAAGGGGATAGTACTAATATGGCATTTCTAAAGGACATAAACAATTATTGTGCCTGAATCAAGGCACAACTAAACGTTAGGAGCAATAATTAAACAGATAAACAGTTTTAGAAATATTATTTTTATAAAAGTTTTCATAATCAATACAAATATTTTGTTTTCTTCAACAAAATTATAAATAAATCTAAGTTATTCAACATAATTATCAAGAAACAAGTTATACTTATATAATTACTGTACCTTAGCACATTTAAGTAGTAATAAAATAGGAACATTAGAGATCAATCAGTTATTCTTAACCCTAAAATTTAACAGTTTTCGTGAAAATTTGTGAAACAATTATGATTAGGCGTAAAACACAAGTAAATTTCGCATTTCTTGCAAAACACTATTTTTTTTGGCACAGCCACTTTTTCTGCAGCGCCACTGTTTTGTACCATACTCAGGTAAATGTGCTGCACTTTTAGTACGATTCTCTTTGGGAGGTACTGGTTTTATTAGAATTTTACGTTTTTTATGCTTTGCTTTAAGTTCTTTATATTCAATTTCGCTTTCATTTTCACTTACTTCCTCTTGATCTGTAATGAGTTTAGTGCCCAAATTTAGTTTATATTCACGCATTTGAACAATATTTTTCTTTGCAGTACCCTTCTTTGCTTCTATAACCTTATATTCTAGCCAAGCTAGAATATAAGGTTACTACACATAAGTCAAAAAGGTGTGATATCATGCGAATCGTCCATTTCTTCGTTCGGTAACGTGATGGGCCTACTGATAGCATCCGATCAGCAAGATCGACGCCACCCATATTTGCATTATACTTTTTAATAACTATGGCCTCCTCACACTTTCATATCTTTTATCTTTCTTCGACCATCGCTCACATTCATCGTGGTTCTCATCGCAGTAAACAGTGGACATCATCAAAACTGGCTTATTATCCAGCCACATTGTTACAGCTAGTTTACGGTCTTCACTAATTTTGACTTCGCTGCTGCCTCTTGCTTTCTTCCGGAACGTTTTTTCTTCAGTCAACACATAGTTTTTTGGAACTCTATTTTTCATAATGGTGCCCGGTGCCATGAAAACCACGTTTTATTAACTCTTCGCAAAGTTTAGCGGTTGTAAAGAATCGATCAAAAAACAGCAGATGTCCAGGAACCAAAATTCTTGTCAAAAGAATTACAGCAGCTTCTCCCAAACCAAATCCTTGGCTAGTCAAATGGGGGAATGTAGTGTCTCCCTCATACACTATCATATCACAAACTACACCTTGTGGTGAAGCTAAGACGAAGACTTTCAGGCCGACAGGATGATAGGACATTTCCCTGTAAAAGGGATAATCATTTCGTCAATACTCAATTCCTCTGGCCGATCTTGTCCGTGACATCCATTTAAAATGCGCTCAAATAACGCCTGGATTTTCCATATTCTTCGTAATTTTTGTTCCGGTGTGACATCGGGATCATATACTCATTTCAGTCGTAGTCTTATGAAAAAGAATCTATTGCGGGTCATGGCCATTGCTATTATTGGAACTCGCCATTTTTCAGACCAGTACATAGATATTTGTGGATACTGTAATGCAGCCATAATCATAGTAATACCAATATATACTTTGAGCTCTTTTAATGTAAGTCCCATAGATTTTCCGGTCTCTAGAACATGTGTTCTATTAGTACAATCAATTATCTGGTTAAGAATATCGTCATATGTGTATTGGTCATAAAACTGGTACCACTCCCACTCTTCTGTATTTTTTCTGAATGTACGTTAGTTGCATTAAGTTATTTATTTCTGATTCTAGAGTGTCATACACCCAAGTATCTTGAATACCACAATTATTTTGACGATTTCTTATTGCTACCTGTCGAGTGGATAGCGTCGCTTTTCCACCTTAACTACGACCGCGTCCTCTTGCGCGTCCTCTTGATCGTGAAGATGTTAAATCTGAGTTGTCTGACAATGCTGGAGAAGGTACTGGAGTAACCAATGTGTTCTCATCCTCGTCCGAACTACTTGATTCACTATTCCGATGGTTACTAGCCCTTTGGTCGAAATCTAGTAGATGAAACTCCGGATCTTCATCTAAATCATCCCCGGAATAATCGAATTCCGAGTCATTCAAAGCTTCCACGATGTCATTGTCCATTATTGCTGAAACAAATATGAAAATTGATTGAAACTACGAAATGTACTTTACATACTACAAGGGTACACAGTCTAAGAAAACATGAATTGAATACTGTTGTACTTTGCATAGAACATAAAAAATAGAATCAAGGTTACGTCAATCATTTAGTTTTTCGTGAAAATAATATCTCAATGCAATAATATATAATTATACTATGTTATTTATAATAAAAAAATATCAAATCATGAATAAATACTTGGATGAAAAAAGATATATTTACTTTTGCGCGGACGTACACAAACACGTATGCACACGGACGCCATTTTTAATAAAATGACAGATGACATTTGACGTTATATTTTTTTTAACATAACCTATAAGGCCACTAGATGGCACTGATAAAATATTATCATCTTACCATTTTAAAGGCAGACTTCAGAATTTATTTTTCTTACGTGCTATGTATAGTACAACTGTACAGGAGGATATAAAACAAACTTCTTACCTGCATTCCAACAATTCCAGGTCTTTTTGGTCGGTTGCTAAGGTCATTAGTCAAAATTTCACTAAATCCACTATACCAGCGCTCACACGGCCATATAATACTATTACAATAACACCTGTTAAAAAAGCCAACTAGTTAGCCGAACTCGTTGCTTCACACTCTCTCACACTGTCGATTTCCAGGGAAACACACCACCCACTATTCTCAATGTGCAGCCCAAAATATATTTTAATGAAAGTAGATACCAAAATAGTTTTTGGCGTTGATGGAGTACCTGTCATAGTAATGACAAAATTTGTGGGCCAATTAACACAAATTTTCTGTAGCCTTTTCAATTATCCTACAGAAAACGAATAGTTACTTTCTGCTAGAATTGCGCTACAGTTCAGCTCATACCTCAAAAAAGACAAGAAGGCCTTGCCAAACAACTACCGAGTAGTCACACACATTTCATTATTATTGAAAGTTATGGAAAAGGCTATCAATCATCTAGATGTATTCAATAGTATTAGCGACCACCATTATGGCTTGCGTAAGCAAAGATTAGCGTCAGATCTTCTAACGTATGTCACACATGTTTAGAATAACACAACTGAACATTTTAGAGAATCTTGAACAGTCGCACTTGAAGAACAACGCATTCGACGATGTTTGGCATAACGGATTGACGGGTAAGCTAAGCTCTTGGACTAGAAATTCAAACTACAGCTTTGCTTATGACAATATGCTTGTTCCTTCAGTTACTTTGAAAGTTCAAACATCAGATACTACACAGCAGAAAGTAGTTCAACTTAATAAAGACTTGGAGGAGAATCTTTTTTCAATTGACAATAACCAAGTAGAATTTTACGCTGCAATAAACCCAGGAGGCAGTTTTCCGAAAAAAGTTAACGTTGCGGAACCTGACATAATTATGTTTTCTAGCATCATCACTTAACTTGCCGGGGATTAACTTGGGACGAAATATGTCTTGGCATAAATATATTGCATGGATAGTAAAGAGAATTTCTCAAAAGCTAGAAATATTGATTCGTACTAGAGAGTTTTGCCCTTCACAGCAACTTTTAATATTGTACGAAGCTCAAATTCCACCGATGGCATACTACTCCCATATCTTGGGTTCTGCTCCTAAACATACGCTGCATCTGCTGAATTTTATTTTCATATCTTGGAATGATTTACCCAGGACTGGGTTTCCGACCGAGCACCTTTTGCAGCGATTCAAGACCCACGCTTTTTCCGCACACGTGTCGCTCTTATAGTGATTTAAGGGTTTTCCTGTAACACGTGTACTATGTTCATAATAAAAAAAAAACATGAACTTACAGTGTTATTTTATAAGTTACAATTCAAAACTATTTATATGATAATAATTTTCTTATAAAGTATAGAATTTGATCAATTTTTGACAAATTATGAATAATTACTAGAACATCATTACTAGATCAGGCTCCATACTGTCTCCTACTATCTTTTTCATTTACATTAACGATCTGCTGGAAAAGACCGGGAATCCAATCTACAGCTTTGCAGATGACAGTACGTTTATCTCTACATTCGCTTTAAACGCTCGGACATCGGCTACTCAGGCGAATATCCGCTGACAGCAGGAGGTCGTTCAACTTAACAAAGACCTGGAAGAAATTCTATCTTGGGGTGACAGTAACCAAGTGGAATTTAAGGCTACCAAAACCCAGGCGGCATTTTTTTCTAAAAAAGTTAACGTTGCTGAACCCGACATAGTCATGTCGAGGAACTTCATTCCCCTAGCATCGTCACTCAATTTGTTGGGCGTTAATTTGGGAGCAAATATGTCCTGGCATGAATATGTTGCAGGCATAGCAAGGAAAGCTTCTCAAAATACTGCTCCCATGTTTGGGGCTCCGCTCCCAAACACACACTGCATTTGTTGGATTCTGTTCAGAGAAGAGCTGTTCGTCTGATTGGAGATCCGGAACTGACCGGCGGCCTTGATTCGCTGGAACATCGAAGAACGGTTGGCGATTTGAGTCTGTTCTACAAGTATTTTCATGGAAAGTGTTCGAAGGATGTAATCCGTATGAAGTTCAGCTTGTTACTCCACGTACAACGTTTTTCAAGTAGTCTTTTGTATAGAGAACATCATCCCTTTGGAATAATTTGCCCAGGGCTGTTTCCCACCGAGTACAATTTACAGCGATTCAAGAACAACGTGAATCGCTTTTTCCGCATGGATGCCGCTCCTAGAGCGCTTTAGGGAGTTCCCTGTAGCACGTGTGCTAAACCCATAAAAAAAAGATCTATAATTGTATTTTGTTATATTTTGGCAGAATAAGTCTCCCTGCTGATTTGTATTTTTCAGTGTAATTTTATTATTTCTATCTCCGACAGTTATAATGCTCAAAATATTTTTTTTTCTGAGCAATTAAAAAGAGACATCAAGCTTAGAAGTTTTTTGTACATTTATGCGTTTCCTAGTTACTCAGATCCTATTCTTTTTAAGCTATTTTTTCAGTTTCACAATTATAGGAATTATTTTTGATAAAATATCAGTTACGGCATTTCTCTCAGCAGTTCTATGTATTCGACCATATATAATTTTATCAGAGAACTGGCATGTGTAAACAAAGTCAGCTAATGATGTAATGAAAAACCCATTAACGTCAAAAAAATAATATTCATTTCAAACTACAGCCTTTATAACTTAAGTAATCCCGTGCTTCATATCCCATAAGATTACCAAATCCCTGGTATAGGAAATCGGTATGGACTCCAATCATTTGTTTTTTTCATAATCTGAAACTTGTTTAATAAATTATGGGCAAGGCTTGTCACCCCGTCACGTATTCTGAAAGGCACAATCGGCTTTAACACCACTAATATCTCCACATATTGTTTTCATGATTTATAGAAAAAATACAGATGTATGTGAAGAATGTTCTTACTGCAAAATTATACCTAATTTGTAGCATACAACAAAATAAAATAACAGTAATCTAGTATATGAATAGTATCTTCTCATCTCCCAGGACGTTGATAATGATACGATGCCTATAACATATCGGTTGTTTTATCATATAATTGAAGATATTTACAGTTTCCACATGTTGTGTGTATCGTGGGAATATATGTGAATGAAAACTGTGATTAAATTTTAAAACAGGTCATGATGGCAACAAAAACACGGATTGTATTACTAAAACGGAAAATTATATTACAGTCAAGATATCGTGGAAATAAGTCTAAAAATTTTCTGGTCGGCACTTACCTATATCTTAGTTAAATTAATACTAAAATTATAAAAAAAGAGAATCGACTTAAAAAAATAGTTTAATTAGACTTTAAGTATCTCAAGATTTGCTAGGGTGATTTGAGAAGGTGAGGATCCGAGCAATTCCCAATGTGGTATTGCTCTATAAACTTATTTAGGTACTACGTTGGGACGTTGGAATCTCTGACATAGTGACACTACACAACAGTTATCACCACTACACCAAACACTTTATTTTTACACTCGACATGCGTTTTGCTAACCATATTAGCATTATCAGGAGCGATGATTGACTAAAATAAAAATTACTCGACCCAAACTAATGATCCGGGTGTAATTAGTTCCACCGTACTGTGAGGAATAGATCCTCGATCCTTATAGAATATTTTTACGTTTGTTATTTCACTACTTTTGTATGCGTCAAATAATTTTTTATCACATACATTTTTTATTAACCTTAGATTATCTAATGTTACAGTATGAGGATGCTCGGTAATACTTGCTTTTTCAGGTCGACCGTACCTTAAATGAGCTAAATGTTCTTTAAATCTTGTTTGGAAAAATCAAGTATTGTCGAACAGGCTCTTGAACAAAATAATATTGTAACATTAGAGAGTTTAGGGTTAATATACAATGTTTGCGATAGGAAATTATTGGACGCACACGAAGGTATTGAAATAATATAGTGTAAAAAGGGCCGAGAACCTACTTCTCACAATTCTCTGTACGGGTTACTCGAGCGGATAAATGCTCCGGGTGTAATTATTTTCACTCGAGTAATTTCAAGCTTAATAGTTTAGTCAATTATCGTTCCTGATGATACTATGGTCGTCAGTAAAATGTGTGGCGAGCGCAAAAATAAAGTATTTGGTGTAGTGATAATAACTGTTGTGTAGAAACTTATTTATGTTTAAAGAAAATAATGACATGAATGCCACATAGTCACACTACCAAATACTTTTGATTTAATTAGAAATGGTACTAACGGTCAAACTTTAAATAAGACTCCTGTCTGTTTTCTATCATTTCGATTGACAATATCATTCTGAATTCAATGCTTCTATTTGTCAAATGATGACTTTTATAGCCAGATTCACTATCGAATACGTATGTCGTAGAATAAAATTATAACGCTGAATGCCTTGGAAAAAATGCACACACTATACTAGCCGATTTTTGAAGTTGACAGTCATATTTAGAAATTCCATTCTTTTCTTTGAAGCAATCACGGCTCAGGACTATTATGCAATTCTTCCGAATTTTTCCTCAGTCATCCTCCAGTTTCTTTAGAGCAACGAAAACTGACTTCTTCGGAATCTAGCACGAAACTGACTAATTCCGCTTGCCAACCCTTTTTAAATTAGTGGCCTGGGATGCTTTGGTGGGTGGGGCTTCATGGTTGATTTGCTCCTAGATCAGTGAGAGGTAAAGACCAGTGTCACAATTGAAGTTGTTGGGATGTTTAGATATGGATGGATGATTGATCAAAGAGAATCTGGTCTCCTGTCTCGTGCTGGTGGTCTGCAAGTGCTGAAGTTGAAATGTTATGAAAACGTACTGCTATTTGTGTGTATTTAATTCTAGTACATATTTTTCTTCGCCGATATAGGTTTTACCATAGGTACATGAGATACTGTAGACTCGTAAATTTTAAGGGAAAATCTTATCTTTGACAGGTCTGAGATGTTATAAGAGTGGCATGTAGAAAATGTAGGCAATGTAGAGAGTTATTTTTTTTTATGTTTCCGTAGAATTTCCGAAATGCGATCTGTGTCATTCGTGTGTGTGTGTGTATATGTATGTATGTGTGTGTGTATATATATACATTATGCAAACGACAGGAACTAAAAACAAAGCAGAGTGTAGTGTTAGAATTAAAACAATAAGTTAAAAAATTTGGAGGTTAATGAGAATAATTCTGTGAAATTTTATGAAGCTACCGAAACGATAAGAGACGACCTTGATCGTTTTACTGTTTACGGTGATAAGAAATATAAATAACTGTTTTTTTTCTTTTTCTCCCGTGTTTGAAAATGGAATATACGAGGAACATACGTAAAGTTTTTATAACAGAAAGAACGATGGATAGCGATGATTATACATCAGGAGACTCGAAAAGAGGAGTCGAAGAAAAAGAAGAGCCAATAGGATTATTCAAGAAAAGTAAAAAGCTGATAAGAACACCACAGAAAGAGAAAAACGAAAGAGTAGAAATGATCAGAGAGCTAATGTCAGATATAAAGGATATAAAGCAAGATCAGAAGAGATACCAACAAAAGTTGAAGGAAGTAAGAAAGGAGAATGAAGTTTTGAAAAAGGAAAATAAGATAATTAGAGAAAATATGGGAAGTATGGATTTGAAGATGAGTAGACTGGAAAAAGACGACGTAAGGATTTAGAGCGAATAGCCAATCAGATCTGAAAATCGGTGTAGAACATTTTATGGAGAGGAGTATGGATACAAAAGTACAGATTAAAGATATGATAAAAATAGAAGCGACTATATACAAGATAGAACTTGGAAACACGGGAGATAAAGAAGCTGTAATGAAAAATGAAAACAAAATGAGAAACCTAAGAGAGAGAATTTACATAAACAACGATTTAACAAAAGATGAACGGGAAATTCAAAAGAAATTGAAGCATACAGCAGAGAACGAGAGAAAAAATGGAAAAAGGGTGAAAATAGGATATCAAAAAATCGTAAACGAAGGAAGAGAATATAAATGGTACATTGAGGAAGAAAAACTGAAAGAACAAACAAAGAATACTATGACCATCAAGTCAAAAAACTGAGAAAAAGGAGAGAGATAGGTAGATTGACGACGACCCTGGTGAAGATAAAGGATACGGAAGAGAGGACTAGTAAAAGGAATACAATAAGAAGATAATCAAAAAAATAGATAGGAAAAAAGAAATGGGAAATAATTATCGAGTTATTAGTTTAAGAACACGGAATAATAGGGGTATAAACGGAAAAGAGGATGAACTGACAGAAGAACAACAAATACACTATGTAAGAATCACAGAAACAGAAAGGAAGGGAAATGGATGCAAAAAATTAGAAGGAAAGGTCATAAAAGAAGAAGACAAAATTATGGAAATATGGAGGGAGTATTATAAAGATCTATCAGATGGGAATGTATAGCATACAAAAATCAACATAGAGACATAATTCCGGAACAAGATACAGAACCCACACAAACAGAAGAAACTAATACAGAAGAAACAAAAGACACAATCGGCAATTTAAACAGGATAGAAGGATATAGAAGGAAATATGAAAAAGACAAATATAGAATAACTCAACTATATATATATATATATATATATATATATATATATATATATATATATATATATATATATATATATATATATATATACATATACAGTCGACTCTCTATATAGTGAAAGACCAAAATGTTGACCGAAATTTCACTATAGAAAGTTTTTCACTATATAAAGAGAAAATCCGTATATATTGCTATGTATGTAGGTCTTGAAAAAATTGCACTATAGAGTTTTTCACTATATAGAGTTTCACTATAAACAGTGTCGACTATATATATATATATATATATATATATATATATATATATATATATATATATATATATATATATATATATATATATATATATATATATATATGTATATATGTATATATATATATATATATATATATATATATATATATATATATATATATATATATATATATATATATATATATATATATATATATATATATATATATATATATATATATATAAAAATTTATAGGTGGATTTTGCATCACTTGAAACCCAAAAACTGATTTAGCAGTGTCGATTGTCATTCACCGTTTGACCGGAAATTTGAATTTTCTAAAGTAAAAGTCCAAAAGTCACTCACCAAAACACAGAACCATTTTTTAGGAAAAAGTGTTTAGAATTGCATTTTATAGTAGTGTGGAAAATTTTAGATCAATTGGACAAAAATCGTACTTTGTCAGTTTTTGACCAATATGATCGCAAGGAGATTTTTATTCCTTGAACTTCAAATACATCGGTTAGATTGACAGAAGAATTTTCAAATTTATTTGTTGATTCCAAGCCACGCCACCAATAATTAAAAACTGATGATTTTCGTAACACCGCAACTGTTGTATGGACGATTATCGAATATTTTTACTCTATAGCAGTTTGAGGCTTTTGTTTTTTTAATCACAATTTTATTGCAAAAAAAGAAAAGAAAACTAGCGAATTAATATTTACTAAAGGCACCAAAGACATTGACTCTACAGCACACACAAATTAAATCAACAAAAAAAACCATAAACTTATCTCTAGTTTGTACTTCGACGGGCCCATCGACAATTCTTTGCACCGAATTGTTCGCGAATCTAATTCTTTTAAAACGTTCCTTAACGTGTGCGGAGTAACGTTATTTACACACTATCTCATTGCATTTATCAGAAGTTCAATATTTCTGAAAGGTTTCTGAGGGTAAACTTTGTTCTTGAGGTCGCCTCATAAAAAAATCGAGCGCTTTTCATGCATTAGCAGAATAACGTCCAATCCACTGATCTTCAAATCGTTCATCCAGCCATTCTCGTACTTGCAGCGTACTGTGAATGGACGCATCTTGTAGAAAAAAATAGTCCCCTGCGCTCTTGAAGTGGAAATTCATGTAAAAAATTAAATATATCTGTGTTTAAGAATTGCAGGTAGCTTTTCGAAGTTAAACTTTGTCGGAAAAATAAAGAGCCAAAAATTTTGATATTCTATATCCCATACCACATGTTCACTATAAAGTAGTACATATTTTTGGATTCTAATACAAAATTTAGATTTTCGTCTGTCCACCATCTGCAATTCTGTATCTAACCACTCCCTTAGATGAGAACGTAGCTGCGTCAGTAAAAAGGATGTTTCTGTAAAGATGTATGTCTTGTTCCTTCTTTCCTTGTAACCAAGAACCAAAATCTAGTCGATCATCATAATCCCTTTCTCGAAAAACGTAAAATAAATTTTGGTTTCTAAGCACGAAATTTATTCCAATTTGTTCCAATCCAAGTCTTTTGGATAGAGCCATTTCAGGATTTCCGACAGTCGGTAACATTACATTAAAATTTGTTTCTTCCTTGGTAACAAGCCTCTGATGACTGACTTTGTATTGGCTATCTACGAACAATGTTATTTAGATACTTAAAAGCCGAGGCGAATGGTGAATATTTTTACCAAAATGCCTTTCGTAAAATATTCTAGCAGCATTTCGCGAACATGAAAAATTATCGCTCCACATTAAAATGATTTCAATTCCATCCTAAAAAGATAATTTTTCAACAGCTATTGAAGCAATACAATTTGCCAGATATTAAAATTAAATGACATCCTTACTGAAGAACTCTACAAACATTCTGTTCGGATGAACATGGATGTTGATATAGCCAACTTTATGAAAAGCTAAACGAAAATTATATTATATCATTTACGGCAAATATGTAATAAGTTCTTAGGAAAATAGATGCCCAATTTTACGTTCTTTAGTTTTCGAGACCTAAAAAGATTTTAAATTTTTGGGGAAAATACTTACTTTTGTAATTGTATACATAGCATGTCAATATACGTGAATACAAACGTGTACAGTAAGGAAAATCTCAAAAACATTCAAAGTATTGAAATTAATTTATCGTTCGTTAATAAATATTAATGTACTTGTATTTCTTTATGTTTTGCAATAAATTATGACGCTAGAGTGTCCTTTAAAAAAAATAAAATCCTCAAATTGGTAATAAAGTAAAAAGAGGGTAAAAATATTCGATAATTGTCAGAATTTTTCAATTATTGATTGTAAAATAAGTAAAACATAAATGTTTAAATTCTTGTACCGATCTAACAAACATGTTTCAAATTCAAAAAATAAAAATTTCCTTCTGATCATGATCAAAAACTCACAAAATACGATTTTTGCCCAAACTATCTTAAATTTTGCGTACTATAATAAAATTAAATTCCAAATACTTTTTTCTAATAAATATTCTCGACATTTTAAGAAACATAGTGACTTTTGGACTTTAAACTTCAGAAAATCCAAATGTTCCACAAAACCACAAATGACAATCGACCCTCCGAAATCATATTTTGGTTTCAAGTGATGTATATATAATTTTTTTGTAATATGTAAGATAAACTTTTTCTCCATTTGTATAAAACTTTTTGAGACACACTGTGTGTGTATATATATATATATATATATATATATATATATATATATATATATATATATATATATATATATATATATATGTGTATATATATATATATATATATATATATATATACATATATATATATATATATATATATATATATATATATATATATATATATATATATATATATATATATCATATTTCAGCAAGAAAAAACAGAAGGAGCCCTATCATACTTTATGATATTTATAAAAATAGAGTTATTGAATTAGAAGGGTTATTTACTGAATAATCACAGTTGGCCCTCTGTCAAAGGAGAAAACGATCTATGCCGTCGACGGAAAATATATATATATATATATATATATATATATATATATATATATATATATATGTATATGTATATATATATATATATATATATATATATATATATATATATATATTAGCCGTGCCCGCGGCTCCGCTCGCGTAGACTTGATTCACTAGTATCGTTATTGCTTATTCCTTATGTTACTTAACGTAATAAAATATCTGCCATTAGTTCCCCTTATCTCCCATTATTTCTCCTTATCTCCCATTATCTCTACATAATTTCCATTATCTAGGCTTATCTCCGTTCATCTCCCATTATTTCTCCTTATTATTATTTCTCCTTATCTCCCATTATTTCTCCTTATCTCCCATTATTACTCTCCCATTATCTGGGCTTATCTCGACTTATCTCGCAATATTTCCCCTTATCTCCCATTATCTCACCATAATTCCCATTATCTAGACTTATCTCTGCTTATCTCCCATTATTTCTCCTTTCTTCCCATTATTTATACTTATCTCCCATTATCGCAATAAAATATATCCTATAACATGGCCAAAGAACATATGTATGTTTTAAAAAAAAGCACGTAAATCGGATAAGTGGTTCTCCAGTGATAAGCGCACTAACGACAGACAGACAGACAGGCAGAGAGACAGGCAGACAGACAGACAGAGAGACATTGCATTTATTATTATATTATTATAGATAGAAGAATATAGATAACATGGCCATGAGACAAATGTATCAATTAAAAAAAAAAAAAAAACACGTAAATCGGATAAGTGGTTCTCGAGTGATAAACGCCCTAACGGACAGACAGACAGACAGAGAGACGTTGCATTTTATATATATTATATTCTTTGCTACATGATATTGTTCCATATTTAATGCTTTAGACAGTGTATTGCAAGAGAACGCGCTAGCGGCAAACTTTTCTCGGACTTCATTCACTGTTATCGTCACTGCTTATTCCTTATGTCACCTAACGTAATAAAATGTTATCCTATAACCTGGACAGAGAACATATGTATGTTTAAAAAAAAAACACGTAAATCGATAAATATTTTCCAGTGATAAGCGCACTAACGAACAGACAGGTAGACAGAGAGATGTTGCATTTTATATATATTATAGATATTCTGTGCTACATGATATTGTTCCATATTTAATGGTTTAGCATGTTTAAAAAAAAAGCACGTAAATCGGAAAAGTGGTTCTCCAGTGTTAAGCGCACAAACGGAAAAACAGACAGAGATACATTGCATTTTATATATATTATAGATATCCTTTGCTACATGATATTGTTCCATATTTAGTGGTTTTAGGCAGTGTATTGCAAGAGAACGCGCTAGCGGCAAACTTTTTTTCCGATTTGATTCACTATTATCGTCACTGCTTATTCCTCAGGTTACCTAACATAATAAAATATAGCCCTTAACCTGGCCAGAGAACATATGTATGTTTAAAAAAAAAGCACGTAAATCGGATAAGTGGTTCTCCAATGATAAGCGCACTAACGGACAGACAGACAGAGAGACGTTGCATTTTATATATATTATAGATTATAGATATTCTCATATTTAATGGTGTATTGCAAGAGAACGGGCTAGCGGCAAACTTTTTTCCGACTACATTCACTATTATCCTCACGGCTCATTCCTTATGCTACCTAACGTAATAAAATATAGCTTATAACCTGGCCAGAGAACATATATATGTTTAAAAAAAAAGTACGTAACTCTGATAAGTTGTTCTCCAGTGATAAGCGCACTAACGGACAGACAGATAGATAGAGCTACGTTGCATTTTATATATATTATAGATGTAATAAAATATATATCTATAACCTGGTCAGAGAACATAAGTATAAATTTAAAAAATCACGTAAATTGGATAAGTGGTTCTCGACGGATAAGCGCATTAATGGACAGACAAACAGACAGAGAGACGTTGCATTTTATATATATTATAGATATAGATTATTATTATTATTATATAACCTGGCCAAAGAATATATGTATGAATTTAAAAAAAGACACGTAAATCGGATAAGTGGTTCTCGCGTGATAAACGCACTAATGGACAGACAGAGAGACATTGCATTTGATATATATTATAGATTATAGATATTCTCTGCTACATAATATTGTTCCATATTTAATGGTTTAGGCTGTATATTGCAAGGGAATGCGCTAGCGGCAAACTTTTTTCCGACTTCATTCCCTATTATCGTCACTGCTCATTCTTATGCTACCTATTGTAATAAAATATAACCTATAACCTGGCCAGAGAAACATATGTATGTTTTAAAAAAAAAACGTACGTAAATCGGATAAGTGGTTCTCCAGTTATAAGCGCACTAACGGACAGACAGACAGACAGAGAGACGTTGCATTTTATATATTATGGATATGGATATATGGATATATATATATATATATATATATATATATATATATATATATATATATATATATATATATATATATATATATATAAGGGTCATTCAATAAGTAAAGGGCAAATAGCTCTAGTTCAAGAACAGTATATTGGATTGCTACAAAATTTGACCTACTTTTCGACATAATCCCCCTCAACGTTAATACACCTGTCCGAAAAAATTCTTTCGGTCGAAGCCACCTTTGCAATTTTTCCTTCATTTCTTCATTGTCGGTGAACCTCTTTCCACGTAGGGTATCTCTGAGAGGTCCGAACAGGTAAAAATCACACGGAGCTAGATCTGGTCTGTATGCAGGATGAGGAAAGATCTCCCAACCCAGTTCTTGAAGCTTTTCTGGGCCGTATGAAGACGAGCATTGTAAATGGTTCTGAATAATATTGTGAAGAGTTCCAACGCTTACCCCAACCTCCTGAGCTATCATTTCAACAGTACTTTTTTTCTGTTATCACGAATAAGTGCATCAATCCTCGATTCCAATGAGGGATCGGAAACTCCGACTGGACGTCCACTACGCTGCTCGTCACACACTCTTGTTCGCCCCTTTTGAACCGATCTAACCACTTGTAAACGTTCGCACGGTTCATGCAACTTTGTTCATACTGTAATAACATTCTAGAATGTATTTCACTTTACTTAACACCTTCTGCTACTAAAAATCTGATGACAGAACGCTGCTGTTCTAAAGTGCAGTCATCCAATGAACTCGCTATGGTAAACTGGATATTTTGAGATTATGTTTACATTACGTGATCGAACAGCTAATTAACATTCATCACAAAGTTGCTAACTTGCACTTCTAGAAGTATGGATGGGTTTATGCTAAGACTTATTGAATGACCCTCGTATATATAAATATATGAATATATAGAAATA
This sequence comes from Pachyrhynchus sulphureomaculatus, assembly GCA_019049505.1. Lineage (NCBI taxonomy): Eukaryota > Metazoa > Arthropoda > Insecta > Coleoptera > Curculionidae > Pachyrhynchus > Pachyrhynchus sulphureomaculatus. The sequence continues at coordinate 144,394,646 of CM032446.1, forward strand.
TAAACCTTCATTAAATCAAGTAATTTATTTGATATAAATCTTTCACTATCAATTTTTTTCGCTTGGTCATATTAGCGAATAAAAGTCTAGTGTGAAGTATTACTCATTTTGATTTAATATTCTTTACAGGCAAACTACCATCCATTAACTAATAATTTATAAATAAAAATGAACGGATGTGTGTGATGCGTTCCTTGGAAATGCACTGTACCCATTGTATTTTTACGGTTGTGGATTAACTGAACATAGGCTATAATAATATAACTACTAACTACTTGGAATTCAAAAGGCAAACAGGCGTAAACTGTGACTTCCTCTGTCTTTCATTTTCAGATGAACAATATGTATACTTATTTTAAGAGTGACCAAATAAATATCTCGGAAACTTGGTGTCCATTTAGTTTACATTTTTTAAAATCTTTTGCTAGATTTTTTTTTCAAACTTGCTTTCTTGCTTCTTTAATAGGTCATTTACTTCCAAAAATTCTCGGCACTGTTAAAACGTTTCTCCATGAAGATTTTATTTATAATTATTTTTTTTTAAATAAAATTTCATTTAATACGACAGACATCGCTGCGTCTAGATACTAACAGCGTACAACAAAAGGTCTCTTTTTAACCACTGTCTCTAGCGCCGGATGAATACAATTTTAGCAGATTTTCTGCAGATTATGTGATTTACGCAAAGAGTTTCGCGCTAATCAGGGCGACTTTACTAGCAGACAGAACATTGCAGACCACTAATCAGGAATCACACCTAAGGAAAAGCAAGGCCGTACACGTTGTATGTTAAATTATTTAATTAATGTTTGCAAGTTGACGTTGTTGCTTCTTAATATTGCTGGAAGCCACAAAGGTGTGTGTTTCAATATCTTGTAAATAAGAGTATCTGAATAGCTTTTAGTTAATCTGTAGCCGAATAATATATGGCTGACATGTCCGTAATCCCCGCATTCACATTGCGGATTATTTTTTACTCCAATTTTATTGAGATGACTAGGGAAGCAACCGTGATTAATTTTAAGACGAGCGATTGCAATGTTTTTCCTAAATGCCTGCTTAGGGTAGTAGCCATGTGATGAAGGAAATGTTTTGATGAACTTTGAAATGTTATTTTGGTTACACTGCCAAATATGTATATAATTATTCATTCCATTCAGCGAACATGTCTGGCTTGGTGATATTGCAATTTTGTCAACTATAACATTGCCTGTGCTTTGGTCCAAAGAATAGATTTATTATATAGGGAATAAAGGTATTCTTCTTTTCTTAAAGTTCGATTCCCAACGGCTTTACTAGGCCTAACATTACGGGTGGTTTGCCATTGCCATCCCAAGAGAGACAACCGTCACGTTGTAAATTTTAATTTTTTATTATTTTCCTGAGCCGAGATACGAACTCGGATCGCTGGCGTAGAAAGTAGACACCTTGACCACTATGCTATGATCGCCCTCAATAAAGGTATTGACGGAATTGATTATCACTAATATTAAAATGTTTTGAATTGATAACAACAATCGGAACATATCAAAATATTTTTTAATTTTAAAGAAAACGTCATTTTAAAACATGATAAATAACCGCAGCTTCTGTAGAAAATATGCTTAGATTTTCATTTAAACTAGAGGTTTATTGGTAACTATGCTGATCATAATAGAAAACTGCACGAAGTTCTTGTTTAGAGTTATCTGTATAAGTAGTAAAGTATTCGGGATCTATCTCGAGATATTCATTAAAATGTTACTTTCTTACATTGATAACAGTTTTTAAATAAGGTAATGTTTATATATTTTTTATGGATCTAGCAAACGTGCTGCAGGGAATCCCTAAAGCGCTACAGGAGCGACACGTGTGCGAAAAAAGCGATTCACGTTGGTTTTGAATCGCTGTAAATTGTACTCGGTGGGAAACAGTTCTGGGCAAATTATTCCAAAGGATGAGGTTCTCCATATAAAAGACTACTTGAAAAGGGTTGTACGAGGAGTAATAAGCTGAAGCTCATACAGATATGAAATATTAGCGCGACGTGTATTTCTAGCATGCACCGCTCTGGGAGGAATTAAACGGGCTACATTCATCGAACACTTTCGATGCAAATATTTGCAGAATAGACTCAAGTCGCTTACCGGTCTTCGATGTTCCAATGAATCAAGGTTGCTGGCCAGTTCGGGGTCTCCAATCAGGTGAACTGCTCTTCTGTGAATAGAATCCAACAATAGCAGTATATGTTTGGGAGCAGAGCCCCAAACATGGGAGTAGTATTCCATAATTGGTCGATTTGAGCTTTGAACAGAATTAACAGCTGTTGTGAAGTGTAGAGCTTTCTGGTTCGAAATAATATTTCCAGCTTTCGAGAAGCTCTCTTTGCTATGTTCGCAACATGTTCATGCCAAGACATATTTGCTCTTAAATTAACGCCCAACAAATTGAGTGACGATGCTAGAGAAATGGAGTGCCCCATAACTATGTCAGGTTCAGCAACGTTAACTTTTTCAGAAAAAAACTGCCGCCTGGGTTTTTGTAGTGTTAAATTCCACTTGGTTACTATCATATGGGGGTTGTAGGTACCACGGGACAGTGTCCTACACTGAGGAAGGGCACCTCGCCATATCATCAAATAAAATTCATGAATATGTAAACTGAAATCAAATAAAATCGAATGAGGAATAAAAGTATATAAGTTTTGATTAAAATTATGTAGTAAGAAGAAGGGGCACCGTCGAGCTACCTTCAGAAACCGGCGGTGGTATGTGGGAGGTGGGACCCCTCCTTCGATTTTTTTTGGTTACTGTCATCCCAAGATAGAATTTCTTCTTGCTGTCTGCGGATAGTTGTCTGAGTAGCCGATGTCCGAGCATTCAAAGTGAATGAAGAGATAAGCATACTGTCATCTGCAAAGCTGTTGACTGGATTCTCGGTCTTTTCCAGCAGATCGTTAATGTAAATGAGAAAGAGAGTAGGAGACAGTATGGAGCGCTGGGGCACACCGGCGTTGATAATAAAGATGTTAAAAAGAAAACCATCGACTGCCACTCGTAAAGAACGCTCTCTGAGGAAACATGAGAGCCACAAACAGAACATATCAGAAGAGCGTTGCTTAGCCAACAATTCATCGTGCCAAACACGATCGACTGCCTTGGATATAATAAGAGCAACCGCTCGAGATTCTCCAAAGTGTTCAATTGCGTTGTTCCAAACAGGTGTTACATAAGTCAGAAGATCTCCTGTTAATCTATGTTTACGAAAGCCATATTGATGGTCGCTAATAATGTTTGAATTCTTCAAGATAATATATATATATATATATATATATATATATATATATATATATATATATATATATATATATATATATATACATATATATATATATATATATATATATATATATATATATATATATATATATATATATATATATATTATATATATATATATATATATATATATATATATTATATATATATATATATATATATATATATATATATATATATATTATATATAATATATATATATATATATATATATATATATATATATATATATATATACAGTCAGTGCAAAAAGTCTCCATACACCACCTGCTTGCTATACTATTTTTCTGTTATGTTTAACTAATTAACTGGAACTATGAGAAAACATGTTTAAATTAATATTTGAAACTTAAGCAACGAGTATTAGTATTCAAAACAACTACGGGACATTTTATTAGAAGTTACATCATTGTTATAAAAATATAAACAAAATTAATGTCAAAAAAGTCTCCATACACTTAAGAACTGCATTGAAAAAAACACGTTATAATCAGCTGCATTTTATCAAGCTATCTGTTGCTCGCTAAACTGAAAACAAATGAATAATTTTCGGCCATACTTTAAAGTCTGTCACTTGTTGCTAGTAATTTTGCAGTGGGTTTTCAAAGTAGTATTAAAAATGAGCGAGTGAAATTGTGAAATTCCATTTCAAGTTCGGAAGATCATAATTGATTTGTGGAGAGATAGAAAATCGTACAGGAATATAGGAATAATTGTTAAAAAGTCGCATTCAGTACATTGTAAACTAGTATAAATCAACGGGTCGCTATAAAATTCGATCACGCTCCGGTCGTCTCAAGAAACTGACTCTACATGAAGAGACTAGTATTGTTAGACAAATAATTATAGATCCCAAGAAAAGTGCACCAAAATTAAAAGAAGAAGTTTGGGAACTATTTTCGAAAAACGTTTGTTCACAAACAGTGAGAAATTGTTTACAGAGGGCAGGCTATAAGGAGTGTGCAGCAGGAAAAAGCCGTTAATTTCGGAAGTTAATCGCAAAAAGCTGCTCGAGGCATACAAAGTACAAAAAAGTATGTAAAGCATTTAGTATGTAATATAAACGTACAAAAATGCTCGAGGCACACAAAAAGTAAAAGAAAGTATGTGAAACATTCGGTATGCAATAGAAACATATAACAATACTCGAGGCATACAAAGTAAACAAAGTATGTGAAGCATTCGATATGTCAGGTTAGGACAAACAAAAATGTTCGAGGCATACATACATATTTACAAGAAAAATGTTCAGAAGATGTGGTAATGAAATATTTTTCCTTATGTGAAGCATTCAAGGAAACGTTCAAAAAAATGCTAGAAACATACGGAAATGTTTGTTGAGTATAAATCAATATAGTTACAGTGTTGTTTTGTAATGTAAGCAAAATATAGCCTGGAGAGAAAAACAGGTGTCTCACAGCCAAATCAAGAAATTCTGTAAAAGTTACGTCACCGTGAGAGTCATATTATATTTTCAGATTCATTAGGTTTTTACTGACCTGTAAACATAGGGTATGCCTTCGATTATTTCGTATTATTGGAACTTAGTATTAATTTATAGTTTAGTGTTGATGTTCAAACTGTTAACTTCATTTATACTGAAAAAGCCTGTCGTTATTTTAGACAACCTCTGTTTAATATATTGCAATTTTTGTCCTTAAATTATTAAGTGACTATCTCAAATATAAGTATCAAATTTTAAGGAGATCTGGTTTTCAAAAATTATATAAATTTAAAAGTAATTTTGTCATCCACATGTATTATTTACATACATATACGCAAATCCATTATACCATTTTATGAGACGGTATTGAGCGGGATAGGGGCTTATGAATGGACTAATCAATTAATTTATTAAGTAAAAGAAATTTTAGCTGTACTTTTTAAGCGGGATAGGGACTTATGGGTGGGCTAATCAATTAATTTATTAAACAAAAGAAATTTTAGCTGTATTTTTAAACTTAATTTGTTTGTCTTCAGGATCAATTCAGTGGGTCAAAAAGGCGTATAGTTCATTCTTTTTCCTTTTTCTAATGTTAATTCCCCTAAAATTATTAGGGTTACTATAAATTTATATTCCCGTTTTTAACAACGTTTAGAAAGACCTGGAAGAAATCCTGTCTTGAGGTCAATAATCAAGTAAAATTTAGCGCTACAAAAACTCACATACAAAAATTTTTTGTGAGAGGCAGAGCCAACACAGTTATGTTAGAAGGCTCTATTCCATTATCATTCTTACTGAACTTGCTAAACCTTGACTTGGAATAATCATCTCACATGGATAGCAAATAAATCTTCTCAATAGCTCAAAATATCATTTCGTACTAGTAAACTGTATACTACCCAACAACTTTTAATCTTATATATAACTTAAAGTCGGCAATCGATGTTGCTCCCAACTCTGCATTTGTTAACCTCAATCCAGAAGAGATCTATTCACTTAGTTGGGGACTTAGTGTTCTCCAGAAGTCCTGATTCTTTTGAACATTTAAGAAAAGTTAGTGTGAGTTGAGTGTTCGAAGGATGTGGCACGCTCGATTACCCCTAGAATGGTGCATGTTATGATTACACAGAGCGTTATTACATAGTATCTGTGTAAGATTCCTTTTGTCGTTCTTCGTACTACTCTCTTCAAGAACTCTTTTATAGAGGCTGGCCTCGGTAGCGTAGTGGGTTAAGAGCTTGCATATGAAACCTATGATCGCTGTTTCGATTCCAGCAATCGGCTGGGTGTGTGTTTGTATTTTTAGGTAGTAGTTAATGCAGAAATGTAATGGTGCCCGTGGTAGCGCTACCGCGTTGTCTTAAAAGTGACGTGAAACACAAATGTGTATATTTCGGCACCTGGGCAACGTTAACGGACATTATGACATCCCGTCAATATATCTTATTAGAGATATAGTCAGAAAAAGGGTAAAAACCTCTATAGTGGAAGGATGGTGGACCGTAAAAAAAAATAGAAAAAGCTATTTCTTTGGTATGACCTGGAAACACATGGGCTGAAAAGTCCCGGGCCTAATTTTTTTTTTTGAAAATTAGCTTTATTCATTTTCTCCACAAAGCAACGCATTTTTAACAATGGCCAGATCATGCTCAAAATTTCTTGGCATAAACAATTACGCGGCACTCACTTTGAACAGAGCTTTCTCATAGTCAAATGCCGCAATATAAAGAAACGTTCTTTTGATATCTTTACGATGTCAGCTAACTCACGCAACTTTACTTTTCGATCATAAAACGATTTTATGCGATTTTTTTGATGTTTCCTGGTGGTACCGCCTCATTTGGACGTCCACTGCGTTAATCATCGGTGTCTCTAAATCAGCAATAAATAAATTGTTGTTTCTGATGGAGCGGAGTCCCCATAACACTTTTAATATATGCTATCGCTTGAACGGTATTTTTTCCCATCATAAGCAGTGTAAAATTAAAACACGAAATTGTTTTTGATCCATTGTTTTGAAAATAACAACAGTAGCGTCACTCTTAGCACACATAACTCACAAACTAATGAATAGAATATCATGAAATTTTAACAGCTGTCTTTTGAAGGTTAGTATTAACTATAAAAAGGTGACTGCATAAAACTAGCGTATCTATGTGTTAGGCCCCGGGACTTTTAAGCCCATGTGTTATATATACACATATATATTTATATATATATATATATATATATATATATATATATATATATATATATATATATATATATAATATATATATATATATATATATATATATGACGCATTGGTGAAGCAACCAAGGAGAATCGAAAAATCCGTACTTTGGTAGTTCTTAAGAAGGTGCGCTTCTGCAGTTAAGTGTCAGCTGTGGTCTGGCCGCTTTGTTCGAAAAGACTTTAAATAAGTCACCGGCAGAGTACAGTATAAGCACCTATTTTGTCACGGTTTTCCGTCAGTACCCGGATAAGGTCTGAAATGCTGTTCTTTGTGTTTGCTGAACCTAACCCAGCTGATGAGCCATAATACGGGGAAACGCGTCTTGGGATGGTCTAGCAAATACAGAGAACACTTTTGGGAACTACTAAAGTGCGGATTTTTAGATTCGCCTTGGTTGCTTCACCAATGCGCCATCTATTCCTTCAAGCGGGAACCTTGAGAAGTTGCGCTTCTGCAATTCAGTGTCAGCTGTGGTCTGGTCGCTTTGTTCGGAAATACTTTAAATAAGTCATATATATATATATATATATATATATATATATATATATATATATATATATATATATAACATATATATATATATATAATATATATATATATATATATATATATATATATATATATATATATATATATATATGTATATATATATACTATATATATATATATATATATATATATATATATATATATATATATATATATATATATATCTATATATATATGGACCGAATTAACGTTTTATATTTCTACTAATTTTTGGGATCACTTTGGTGTCCGTCTGCCACACCCGATTTTCTCTGAAACTATTTTACATATAAAGTTGAAATTTGGCACAATCAGAGCCGTGTAGTTTTGAAAGTTAAATTTTGATTTAAGGAGCTTGTAGTGTAAGTGAATTATTTTTCTAAGGTTATCGAGTGGGTGTCAAATGAAAGGTTGTGAAAACAGGAGTTCAAAAATATATATGATGTAATACTTGGGCCCACTTTTCTTCGTATTATTTTAAAAAAAACTCTGTCCCTCCACCCTATCTCGAAAAGTACTGATCGAAAAATTTTGAAAATATTCTGGAATATTCTTTAAAAACTGTAGATTGTGTGAAAATTATCACGAGCGCATTACATTTGATAATATATCTGATATATGGGGGTTAAAATTGGAAGAGAAAAAAAAATTTTTTTTACGGGCTCATCGAGTAGGGTGTCAAATGAATGCTTGTGAAAACAGGAGTTCAAAAGTATATATGACGTAATACTTTCGCACTCTTTTCTTTGCATTATTTTAAAAAAATCTCTGTCCCCCACCTTACCTCAAAAAGTATATGATCAAAAAGTTTTGAAAAATTTCTGGAATCTTCTTCATAAAGTGTAGATTGAGCGAAAATTATCACGAGTGCATTACGTTTGAAAATTTATCGGGTATAAAAAAAACTGTGTGCCTTGACAATATCGAGGAGATTTCCCGACAGTATCGTGGAGATATATTTATCTCCACCATACAGTACCGCGCGTCGTTTCTCTAGCGGCAAAATAATTTTATTTTTGTTTATAATTAAACATAGATAGTAAATATTTGTTTTCCACTTTTATTACCAGATTCCAGACCTAGATAATATATTGGCTATTAGGTAGCTAAGATGCTATAACTATTATACATTATTGACTAAGAAAAAAAACTTGAAAATACCGTAGTTCTAAAATAAGTACTCAATTTGAGTTTCTCAAGTAAAGGGAAAGTATGTTTCCATAATACAAACACAAACAAAATTTTACAGCATATCAATATCCATCTCTTTCTTGCCCTCTCTTAAAACTATCGCTCGTTATTGCCCTATTTCAAATATTATATCATCTCGTTCAAGAAATATAATGCCAACCGATAGTCTCAATGACGGATAGAGAGACAGATGATCTAAGAACACTAAAATGTAAAGAAAAGTAAAAATTGCAGAGGATAATAATTTTTTCCCTTTAGCAAAAAAGGTAAAAACAATATGTTTACCTACTGTGCCAGAGGTAAGTAAGTTTAAGCCCATTTAACTGTTTGTATTTCTAAAACTTCTTTCATAACCAACTTAACATTTTTTAGGTTACCATAACCTGATCTCAATCCCTTCTACATACTATTTCTGTTAAAATTAAAAATAATAAAAAAAGCATGAACACGAAAATATAAGTACGTTATAATATATGCGTAACCACCCTTCTAACCTATCCTATTTCTTTCACTTATATTTCTTTTACTTTAAATGAATAATTATTATCTTTTAATATCCTCACCAAAAACGAGGCAAAGTTTTTGTAGGAATATTGAAACTATAGAATATTTAATGATTTCCACCCCTTCACCCTTTATTCCTGTTAATATCGCAAAAAATAAAATGTAATGTTTTGTCCTCTTGATCCAAATACCTATAACACAATCAATACGAAATCATCGCTCTAACTATCTTTTTGATTCCTTATGCGTTGGTTGCATAATTATACCATATATAAATAATTATGCTTAAAATTTGTTCATTATCGCAATCAAAAACCTGGAGAAATTCCCATGATACTATTGAAACCATATAATATTTGACCACTCCACCTCTTTCACCCGTTTCCTCATTAAACCCTAAAACGAGCTATAACATATATATATTATATATATATATATATATATATATATATATATATATTATATATATATATATATTATATATATATATATATATATATATATATATATATATATATATATATATATATATATATATATATATATATATATATATATATATATATTTATATATATATATATATATATTATATATATATATATATATATTTATATATATATTTATATATATTATATATATATATATATATATATATTATATATATATATATATATATATATATATATATATATATATATATATATATATATATATATATATATATATATATATATATATATATATATATATATATATATATATATAATATATATATATATATATATATATATATATATATATATATATATATATATATATATATATATATATATATATATATATATATATATATATGTATATATATATATATATATATATATATATATATATATATATATATATATATATATATATATATATATATATATATATATATATTATATATATATATACAGGGTGCTATGAAATTCACTGGATATATTGAAATGGGTGACTCGTGGAGTACTTTCAATAGATTTTTTCAAATTCGAAAATTTTTGAAAAAATTAAAAAAAAACTCCTGTTTACCAAATATTTATAAAAAATCACCCCTCCCCCCATGAAAGACCGACCTTGGCAAGGCGCGAGAGCCAATATATCATTTTCCGTTAACAGTTGTTTTCAAGTAGGAAGAGTAGGGCAAAATTGACTCTCACTTTAAAAAAAATCGCAGATAAAAATAAATTTTCGTCGACTATGTTTAACGGTGATGAGAGTGGATTTTCCACTATTCAAAAAAAAAACGTGAAAAGTTTTAGGATTAAGTATTCAAAAGAATGAAACAAATTCTTGGATTGGGGAAGGCTGTACCTTCTGAGAGTGTTGTCACCATTCCATGCACTGGCTATATCAACTTATTTGTAAAATAGATGAAACATTTTATAAGCATCGTAAAAACAACCTTTGAAAATAAAGTGTTACTTTTGCTTGATGGACAAACAACGCATTCGAAGAACGTGGAAGCGTTGAACATAGCAAGGGCTAATGTTACAACTGCTTTACTACTCACCGGCTACAGCCACTCGACGTTTTGTTCTTTTTAAACCTAAGATCTCTTATTACAGTCAAGCAACAGAACAAGATTGAGTACACATCCAAGTCGTCAAGTAACGCAATATCAAGTGGCAAGTTTATTTGCAGAATCTTACCAAAGAGAACGGATTTCAAGCGGCTGGAGTTTGGCCCATGGACAAAAACGACTTTCCCGAACCATTGTTTAAAGCAGCTGAAAACATAAATGCTCTCTCTCTCTCAAACAAACTCAAGTAATGAAAGCACATCGCTCTTTTAAAATGCTTCTATTATCAATATTGAAAAGCCACATTTAAATAGTGGACCGTCTATTTCGGGATTTAATGCTGAAGCGTTAAAAAAAAGTAAAATCTTTATGTCCAATACTACAAAAAATACTGTACAAAAAACTGTGGAAATTGCCTCAAGTCCTTACAAAGATATGTTGAAGAAATCAATAAAAAGACGTATCATATAATATACACGTGCCTCTCCGAGAGCAGAAGTAGGCAATTTTAAAGTAACCATTCCGACCTACGTCTGACAAAAAAATTCTTTCTAGTGTATAAAAAAGGGGAACAATCCATCTCAACGTTTATTTTATATAAGCAAATAAAATTTTGGTGAATTGACTGTTAATTTTTTTTTCTCATTATATTGTATAATATTCTATTGTATAGTATAATTATTTTAAAATATAATAATTTTTATATGTTATTTTTTATATTAAATTGGTTAGGGTCGATTTTTTCCTTTATAATTGAAATCCCCTATTTTTTATTTAATAGCTGCGTGGAGGCAAAATAAAAACAGAATTCCAAATAGGTTTTTCACTGAAATGTTAAACGTTTTTTTTTTGTACTTTCAGTCGGTACCTTAATGGTTGGTTATATTTTTGTATAATTCATTTAGGTAATTTTATTTAACTTCAATTTTGCTGTATACAATGGAGATCCATACGAAATAAATAAATATAAATAAATGTGTAACGGATCTCCATATAAAATATCCTAAGTTGTCCGTGACAAATTTAAAACGTAACTGACTGTACTAATGACACAATTTATTTGCACTTTGTTGTACACTTTCTGCAAATTTCTTATTCACTCAGTCCATCTCTCTTTAAAAAAACGTTGACCTTTACGACACCTTACCCCCGTAATTGGTAAATATTCACTGAAAAGAAAAAAGGAAGTCCCGGCATAATCTTGGAATGCGAATAACAAAGGAACCGGTTTTAGAATATAAAAATATTTTAATATTTTTTTCTATTAAATTTATTTGAGAAAACCTGGCTGACGCCGACTGGATCAAAAAAACGACCTTCCTTCCTTTGGATATTGTGGAGTTCAGCGTTCATCAATGGGGTGCGAAAAAAAATATAGACATTATTTCTTTGAGGTTGATTTTTTTCCTTTATTATTGAGATCCGCTAGTTAAGGTGTGTATATGTATATGTGTATATATATATATATATATATATATATATTATATATATATATATATATATATATGTATGTATATGTATGTATATGTATGTATATGTATATGTATATGTATATGTATATATATATATATATATATATATATATATATATATATATATATATATATATATATATATATATATATATGTATATGTATATTATATATATATATATATATATATATATATATATATATATATATATATATATATATATATATATATATATATATATATATATGTATATGTATATTATATATATATATATATATATATATATATATATATATATATATATATATATATATATATATATGTATATGTATATTTATATATATATATATATATATATATATATATATATATATATATATATATATATATGTGTATGTATATATGTAAAGCAACCCCATTAAACCTCTACCCCACCCGTTATCCCCTTCAATATTTTACTATAAATAATATGCTCAAAAATTTGTCTGGACCTCAACCAAAATAACCTGTAAATATCTCCAAATGTTATTGAAATTATCTAATATTAAACTACCCCCGCCCCCCTTTCTGGGTTAAACTTGAAAGCAATTAAAGAATAATCTAGTTTTTGGGTTCCTAGGCTTCAAAAACTCAGAAAAAGATCTATAACACGAAGCAGCCCCCTAATCTCCTACCCCATCCCTTCTACCCCTATATATTTTACTATAAATATTTATAAATAAATTTATTATTCAATAAAACACAAGGAAAAACTTTCACGTTACTAATAAAATCCATTTAAAATTTATCGACCCTCATCCCCTTCATACCCTTGGCCTGAAGCAATATCATTCTGGTTTCATCCCCTTATATATTATCTGTGTAGCAAGTTTCAAATTGATATCTCATTTCGTTTGAGAGTCACCGTGCCAACGGACACACCGATGGAAAATTTGTTCGTTATGATTAAAAAATAAGAATTGTAGTTTTTTAATTATTAAATACTTGTTTTGGTAGCTTCTAATTGCTTACTATATTTGGTATACATTGCATAACATATTACAATAGCCATTTTTTTTGTTAAGATAATGAATTTTGCATAAATATTTATAGTAAAACATAAAAAGGGAGAAAGAGATGGGGGAGAAGATTAGAGGGGTTGTCTCGTATATTTAGCGTTATATGTCCTTTTCAAAGTCTTTGAAGAGTTTTGGAATTTAAAAATTAGTTTATTTTTTCATTATTTTTAATTTAGTCGTTAAAGATTGTCTTGTTTCAATAGTATTTTGAGAATTTTTCCAGGTTTTTTGATTGATCTAGTTGACAAATTTTGAACATATTATTTACAATAAAATATATAAGAGGTTACTGGAGTCGGGTAGGTTGCTTCATATATATTGTGCTATATCTCCTTTGTAGGGTTCTTGGACTTTGAGAATTTAAAAATTAGTGTTTGCGTTAGTTTCAATTTCAATAAGGGTAAAGGGTGAAAAAGATGGAAGAATCTTGTACAGTTTCAATAGTAATATGAGCATTTTTCCAGGTGTTTCGGATGGAAAATGAACAAATTTTAAGCGTAATCATTTATAAAAAGAATATAACATGCCAGAGGGGTGGAAAAGGGAGGTAGGAGAGTGACTTTGTATTTATCGTGTTATTTTCCGGTGTTCTGTCGGTCAAAAAATCGAAATATTACATTTTCTTTTTTCAATATTATCATTAACATAGGAAGAGGGTGAAAAGCGTAGAGGTGATTGTGTAGTTTTAACAGATTATGAGAATTTCCTGATTCTTGATTGGGGCACTAGAAATTTATTAAAAAATATTTTTTTATGGTAAAATCTATATGGGGTGAAAGGGATGAAGTGAAGGGTGATTCCGTATATATCGTAATATACTTCTATTTCAGTGTTTGAATTTTTCCATTAATTTCAATTTTAACAGAAACTGTATATATAAGGGATCTGTTTACAAAGTAACCTAAACATTTTTGAGATGAATATAGAACAAGCTAAGTTGGCCGAACCCTACTTATAGCACAGCAGGGGAGTTATTGTATTTACTTTCCTTGCTAACGGAAAGCTCTGTGTGTGTGTACTGTGTTTTTCTACAGGCCTTATTGTACCATTTCCGTCGGTCTGTCTATCCGACTGTCGATTAGTTGGTACAGTACCTCTCGAACGAGATGATAATATAGTACTTGAAGTATGGATAAAACCTATAGTTCTTAATTGATAGCGTTTCAGGACAAGAGGGTGAAAGAGGTGCGAACTTATTTACTCTTTACTTGGATACTTATTTTAGAACTACGTTTTTGCAAAGAAAGTACTGGGTAAATAAATTTACCGATTTTTTTATTGTTTAAAAATTATTATTATATAAAATTTTATTATTTTGTAGATTGAACGTAAAACAGTTACTGAATGGAAGAACAACTTGTCTACATTAATATCAAAACAAGAGTAATCTAATTTATTCTCTAGGATGACATCTCGCTTTGTAAAGAACCTAACCAGAAAGCCATCAAAAATTACTTAACTGTAAATGCAAATTAATCTTGCCTGAAAAGATGCCGATTCATTTTAAGATGACCACGATGACGTAATTAAAGTATCTTCTAAAATGGTCAGGCCAAAAAAAGAAATATAACTGTAATGGTTTAAAGTAGTTTTACTGTAACAGTGATCCGACTTCCTAAAGTTAATGATCTGCGAAGAATTTAAGTCCATTTATGCATATTGATGTATACTGATTTATCTTTGGCTGTATGTTTTTTGAAGCATTTTAAGATCAAATGAAAATTGTTGATTTACTTAGCATTCAATAAATTTTGTTCCTAAATCGAAAATTCAATCTAATTGATGTTCGAATAGTTTAACAATTTTAAAATAACCGGTCAAGGCAAGTTGGACTTGCGCAATTAGTGTTCCATAAGTTGGTCGCTTTTAAAATAAAAATTTTTGTTACGGAGGTATAAAATGATCAATGACTTCACAAAAACACACCCCAAGTGAGTTTTCAACAAAGTTTTTTTCCCGATCTTTACTGAAAACTGACGACCTTGAAATAAGTTATTAAATGTAACGTACTCGTGATAAGTTTCGTTCAATCTACACCTTGTGGAAAATATTCCAGAATTTTTTCAAGATTTTTTGATCAGTACGTTTCGAGATAAGGGGAGGACAGTTTTTTCGCGATTTTTTAAAAATAATACAAAGAAAAGTGTGCGCAAGTATTACATTATATATATTTTTGAACTCGTGTTTTTACAGGCTTTCATTTGACACCCCACTCGATGACCTGGTAATTTTTTTTCCACTTCCAATTTTACCCCCAAAACTAAGCCCTTAAGTCAAAATTTAACTTTCAAAACTACACGGTTCTGATGGAGCCATCAATTCCTATATTAGTACCAAATTTCAACTTTCTGTATCAAATAATTTTGGAGAAAATCCGGTGTGGCAAACAGACAGAGGGACAGACAGACAGACAGACACCGAAGTGATCTTATAAGTGTTCCGTATGGAACACTAAAAAAATCACAAAAACTCTACTTAAAGGACTTTTTTAAAGATCTGTTATAATATTACAGAAACCTAATACTTATAGAAGTCATGAGTTTTGACTAAAGGGAAAGCACTTTACGTCTTTCTTTAATCAAACAGTTTCCAGTACCGAGATATGCAACGCTCCATGCAAGAAAAATACCTCTCCAGGTGTCTCTAAATACTAGAAGTCAAACAAATCAATTTCTTGGAATTATAGCCCTTTCATACATTAGGAATGTCACAAATTGCATTTCGAAAATTCTACAAAAACCTAAAATAATAACACGATTTTCTACGTGCCCTAAACTCTCATAACTCAGATCTGTCCAAGATATAATTCCCCTTGAAAATCCAGGGGTTTACAGTATGCCATGTTGCTGTAGTAAAATCTATATTTGAGAAACGAGCAGAAAAATATATACTAGAATTAAAGATGCCAGATTCTCTTTGACCAATCGAAGATACTTACAACAAATTCCCTTTTCTATACAGTCCATGGAAATCTTAACAACCCAACAACCCTAATCGTGGCACTGGTCGTTACCTTTTATCAACCTGACAACAGAACATGCATAAGTCCCCTTCCACCCAGTCCGCTAATATAAGCAGGGATGCCAATTTGTGGGGAATTCCCCAAATTGCGGTGAATCTCAAGTCGATTGGGGATTTATTGGGGATTGGCATTATGCGGGGAAAATGCGGGGATTTTGACATCTCACCGTTAGATAATATCGATAGTTCATACTTCGACTTCATGGTTAATTAAATTAGTGATTAAAATATGAAGTATACGGTCGATAAACTAGGTAGGTACATCGACATTTTTTAGAAACATTATGTATGGCACATCCCTACTTTGTCAGCAACATAATCAGGGGACCCTCCTTTCCAATGAAAGTTTATGAAAGGCATTAAATAGATTTGTAGGTAGTAGGTACGTGTACGTATGCCAGTTTCGCGTTTGTTATGTTGATTCTGTATTCTGTCGCGAAATAACGACACAATTTTGGTCAAACATGGATAAATGGTTGATAAAAGGTCAAGAAAACAAACTAAATAATCCTAAGGTAAAGTAATTAATGCCTTACTTGATTTGTTTGTGCGCGAACATGAAACTCATTTAGCCGGTTAATTTACCTAGTTTTTATTTTTTAGCTTGAACGCAAAAGGGAATCTGAGTTCCAGTTCGGCTTCAGTGAGCTTGGCAACAAGTAAGTCAAATGACTCACAAACGAAAAAAATAAAACGCCTAAATAAGTTTAACGATGTATGGCTTAATGAACCGAACTTCTCAAGCTGGTTACGCCAAGACTCGAACATGAAAGATGGAAATGATTTAGCAAACTGTACACTCTGCTTCGTGTCGATCATAGCGCATAAAAGTGATCTATTTCGTCACATGAATTCAGACCGCCATAAGAAAAAATCAATAGAAATACAGAATGTTCCAAAAATTTCAACTTATTTGCCAGTGACGGATTTTGAAATAAATGTACGAAAAGCTGAACTAAATTAGCTGGAGCATTGGCTGAAAATAATATACCAATATCATTCATGGACATCTTGGGACCGCTCTGTAAAGATATTTTTCCAGACTCAACTATAGCTAAAAATACGAATTTACACAGGACCAAAGCCACAGCTATTTTAAAGAATGTTTTAGGAAATATATTTGTAGAGGACATAAATGAAAAATTACGCACAGAAAAAAACTTCTTTTCATTAATAATGGATGAAACGACGGATCAAAGCTCTATAAAATAGTGCTGTTTTACTGCTGTAGTCTATGATGACGAGACCAATAAGGTAGAGCATTTGTTTCTGGATATGGTTGAAGTATCATCAGGAACTGCTACGGGACTGTATGACTGTTTAAATCAAATGCTTCGAAATAAAAACATACCCATAGAAAACATGGTTGGATTTAGTTCAGACACCACAAACGTTGGTGAACATTGTTCTGTTTTTGCTCTTCTCAAGAAAAATTTGCCTCATATTGCTCTGGTGAAATGCTCCTGTCACGTGATACACCTATCATCATCTAAAGCTTGCCTCAAATTACCACGAAATGTCGAAGACTTTTTGCGTTCCGTTGGAGCTCACTTCAGTAGAAGTTCATATAGACAACTGAAATTTAAAGAGTTTCAAGAGTTCTTTCAAGTGAAGATACACAAAATTCTCGCACCAGCTCAAACTTGATGGCTCTCGCTGAAAGCGTGTGTGGATCATGTGTTAGAGCAATATATTCCGTTAAAAGCCTGCTTGATAGAAGCCGTCTTCTCTGATCCGTCGAAGACTACCGAAGAAATGCTGATGACAATGAATAACCAATTCACTGTGGTATATTTAGAATTCATGTCTTACGTACTTTCCCTAGTAACGAATTTTAATACCTTGTTTCAATCAGAAATATCTCTTCTTCACAAATTGAGACCAGAAGTAGAAAACCTCTTGAAAACGCTGTCTGCTAACTTCATGAAAATTAGCTATGTCAAGTCCAGTGCTACTATTTTAAACGCTGATTTCAAAAATGCAACACATTTTCTAGGTTTAGACGAAATAAATATTGGAGTAAAGAGAGACAGTATGGAAAATTTGAAAAAAGATGAATATGTGCCTCGTGCTGCTATTGCAGATTTCTATAAAACATGCCAAGAATTTTATATTGAATTGACATCAGACATTTCTAAGCGATTTGATTTCAGGGATCCTTTATTTTCTATTATATCCGCTGTAAATCCATCAGAAGCTCAACAGTTTAAAATTAAATCACTGGTGCCTGTGCTGAAGCGATTTCCAGTGCTTAATAAATTTGTGACAGCACAAAAATTAGATGACGAGTGGCAAGTTCACGCTATGCTGGATTTTGCTCAACATGGGCTTGAACTTGATGGAGATAATATTGATGCCGAATGTTACTGAGGTAAAGTGTTTCACCTTAAAAACGGTGCGGGACAATACTTGTTCCCAAACATAAAAATTGTGATGTCCTTATTGCTGATACTGCCGTTTTTGAATGCATCGGTCGAGCGAAAATTTAGTGTCCTTAAAAATTTAAAGACAAAAAACCGCAAATACAGATACTGTAGTATCTTTAATGGCAACAAGGGAAGGGATTAAAAAACTGGGCGGCAGTGTCAAATTTAACCCATCGAGCAAAATGCTTGCAACAAAAATATGGAAAAAAGTGTCCGATCCGAAAGATAAAAATATTATTAAAATAGTTGAAACTTGTTTTATTTCGTAAAATATTTTTGCGGGGAATTTGTGGGGAATCAGCAGATTTTTCTCCCCAATTTTGGGAAATTTGGCTTCGATTTTTGAGGAATTTGAAAGATTGGCATTGGCAACCCTGAATATATGGTAAGAGGCACGTGGAAGCGGAATTCACTTTCGTGGTAGGTTTTGAAGAAGGCGGCTCTCGGAACCAGTTCTTAAGAAGCTAGCAGGATGACCGGTGAGACGTTAACACCACTTATTCAATCGACACAGGAGCAACCAAGAAGAATTATACTTCTAATCCCTGTAATCTCTGAAAGTTTGCTATAAAAGAAATGAAATATTGTGTCTACATTTATTAATCAGTTATATTTCCTACATTTACAGTATAAAATATTAAACTGATAAGAACAAAAATCAACTGGCCATTTACAGGTTTTAGATTCCATGGCCATTAAATCATGTCCAACCTTGAGCCCTTATTAGTAAATCGGGCTGTTATTGTCTAACCCATTTTTTCTTTAGACTTGCTCCAATAGAATCTAAACATAACATTTTTATGAGTTCTAGATTATAATTAGAATAAAACTTCTTTTTACTTATTCCTTTCTTTGTTCGCTTTTTATACGCTACAAATTTATTTTGGTCACCTTGTACAATCTGTTTAACAAAGTTTAAGAGTTTTACACATAAATGCATTCTTCTTACCTTCTCGCTGAAGACGGAGTCATCCTCTTGGCCAGCTTTGGCGAGGTCGTTGGCTTCGTTGACGTAAAGGCCGCTGTACACTTCGATAGTGGCGGGGGTGCCATCGGAGTCGGTGCCCTCAGCCCCCGCCTGACGACGGGACCGAGTGCTTGGAGTGCCACTACAAGTTGGGGGCTGAAAAAAACATTTCAACTTTTTTATAAATGATCTTTCAGGTATCTCTTAGAAAAATTTGACTCAAAACCAAAAATTTATTTATATAATTTTAGATCTATGGTTTGTGTTCATATTATTATTCATTTTCTGTAATAATGTAAGATTATTTAAAAAATGAATTAAAATAAAGAAGAAAATTAGAGTAAACACCTACATGCGTGTTTATCCAGTTAAATTTACTAAAATCCACTTGTAATATTAATTATAGTTTTGGCGATGGTCAGTTTTCAAAAATAAGTTTTTTCCTTTAAATTTATAGAAATGCACACAGTTTGGTAAACACAAAACTAAATGTCACTGATTTGAAAAAAACTCTGAACGACTACTGGCTCTAATAACATTCATAAAACCAAACAAGCCAACGGGCGCAATTAGAGTAGATTGTTAGTGTATGATATATTGGTTTTGAGGCATGAGATTAACATTAATTCATAGCAAATTAATATAAGGTCTACCAAAAGCATTTTCAAGAAAAAAATTCTTGTTACGTATTTACGTAAAAAAGCTTCAGCTTCAGGTTAAAGAGAGGTTTTTACATTAGATTTGCTTTTTATGATCTCTTAGGCATGCATTGGTCAACAATAATTTATTTAATTTTAAAATCGTCTAGGTCCAATAACATATAAATAAAAAATAACCGAAATATATTAAGCTGTGAGAGATTTAAGTAAAATTGAAATTTAGGTTACACCTGGTAAATAAAAGTGTATCTGAAGAAGTTATTTTGAGAAACTCCTGGCATTCATTCTACATATTACCGCCTCGTACGGAACTAAAATATCATCGTACTTGTACAGGGGTCAATGTAAAAGTGCCAGGATAGTATTTTTCTTTTAATAAAAAGGTAGGCTACTAATTTTAAAAAACTTTTCACCTTTTGTCGGGAAAAGGCTCTCACAGAATTTTTGCACCAACGTAGATCATTTTGCAAAAATAGGTGAGGAGTTGGCCGAAAGGTTACTACCGCCATTTGCTTTGCGGTGGGAGTAGGCAAATAAATAATGATGCTAAATCTAATATTACATAGCTATCCTGCATATCAAATTCAACGCATTACAAAAAAATCTGGTAGAGCTTTTTAACAAGTACTAATGTAATATATATATATATATATATATATATATATATATATATATATATATATATATATATATATATATATCCCGTGTATATATATATAATATCCATATATATATACATACATACATACATACATGAATGTCGAGACTGGCCCTGACATACATACATACATACATACATACATACTGGGATACATACATACATACATACATACATACATATTTTGTGGCCGGTATTGTACATATATATATATAATATATATATATATACGCCTTGGTCTTCTATATATATATATATATATATATATAAAACAAAAATCCATCTACCAGGATAAGGTCTGAAATGGTGTTCTTTTTATTTGCTGAACCTAGCCCAGCGCGTCTTGGGATGGTCTCACAAATACAGAGAACACTTTTGGCAACTTCTAAAGTGCGGATCTTTCGATCGGCTGCTTCACCAATGCCTTATATATATATATATATATATATATATATATATATATATATATATATATATATATATATATATATATATATATGTATACATTTTCTTAACCAAAAATATAAAATACTATCCTTTAGGAATAAAAAAATAGTCTTGTTTTGTTGACAATTTCTTTATAGAATTTTATTATTGACTATAAAAATTTTGTTTACCTCTTCTGGTAGCTAAGGTTTTTAAGAAACGTGTTTTGTCCTTATCGAAAGCATTGAAATAATTTTATCATTCTGCTTTAAGAGTACGTTATTGTTGATACGAAGGAAATTAGTAGCATTATTTAATGGTGCGGTTTTTGCCAAAATGCAAATATTACAATTTAGATCTGAAACATAAAATTATTTCTCTGTATCAAAGTAGAAAGAAGCAAATTGAAATAGCAAAATCTTTAAACATGCATAGGGGCACTGTCAGCAAAATTGTTAAGAAGTTCTCGAGAAGGAACACTGTTGATCCGGCATTTAAAAGTGGTAGACCTCGAAAAACAAGTAAGAGAGTAGATAAAATTATAATTCGAAAAGCGAAAAATGATCCCAAGAAAACAGCTGTTGATTTTAATAAAGAACTAAGGCAGGAATATCAAGGTGTATTGGTGTTATACATGACTATTAGGCGTCGTCTGTTATCTGAAAATCTTCATGGTAGGCGTGCTGTTAAAAAGCCACTCCTTACAAAGCGGCACAGAAAAGAGATATTGAAATTTGCTAAGGGACATAAAGACTGGACTCAAAATCAGTGGTCTCTAGTAATCTTTAGTGACGAAAGTAGGTTCAATCTCTTTGGAAGTGATTCTACTGATTATGTAAGAAGACCAGTTGGTCTAAGATATGACCCAAAGTACCTTGTACCTACTGTCAAACATGGCGGTGGAAATATCATGGTATGGGGTTGTTTTCGACGGTCTGGTATGGGGCCATTGGCAAAGATAAATGGCAGAATGGATGCTCAAATGTATCTTGAGATATTGGAAAATAATTTGATTCCTTACGAAGAAGATTTGCCACTGTCATGGATTTTTCAACAAGACAATGACCTAAAATACATATCTCGCTTGGCCAAGAATTGGTTTTCTGAACAAAGGATTCGGGTGATGCGCTGGCCTTCACAATCACCTCATTTGAACCCAATAGAGAATCTTTGGCACTATCTGGATAAACAAATTAGGAAAAGAAATATAAAAACCGGGACGAACTTTGGTTCGCATTAAAATAAGAATGGGAAAAAATACCACCTGATTTTTGTGCTAGGCTTATTGATTCTATGGGCAGAAGATGTCAAGAAGTGATTGACGCAAAAGGGTATCCCACGAAATATTAAATATTTTCGACATCTTAGTCGTCTTAGTGGAATTTTTATTTTATACCAAAATGTTTCCATACTTTTGTTTGTGCATAATTTTGTTATGTTAAAAACTAAGCATATTTCTAATAAACAATAACTGTTTTAGTCTCCAAAATGTTTGTTAGCATGTACACGATTATTAAATAAATATTGTAATTGTAAACCGTTTAAATGTTAAGACTAGAGATGGGCATTTAAATGTTTCCATACTTTTGTTCGCCACTGTATATATATATATATATATATATATATATATATATATATATATATATATATATATATATATATATATATATATATATATATATATATATATATATATATATATATATATATATATATATATACATATATATATATATATATATATATATATTATATATATATATATATATATATATATATATATATATATGTGTGCGTGTGTGTCTTATATATCTGACTGTAAATAATATTGCTTACTATTTGTTCATTATGGCAATCCAAAACAAGGAGAAATTCTCATAATACTATTGCAAAAAAAATTAATAATGTCAGTCCGAGAACAGTCATAATTAAACAAGTATGGAGTAATTATCGCCACAATTAATTCATATAAAGATCATGCAGTAGAGTAATGTGTAACTAAGAAAAGCACGAATTATTGGCACCATATGTAAAGAAAATTATATTATAGTAAAAGAAACAAAGGCACGAAGATTACAATGAGCTGGCTACATATAACGGAACTAAAATGTTTTCCAACCATATCGGTTATCAACCAACTTACCTCAAATTAAATAAAAAATGAATTCAGAATAAAATATTGGATAAATTATTTACAAAAGCTCTACAATTTTGGAAAAATATTGCACTAATTCGTACAAAGTACTCTGAGCGTATTAACCATTGAGAATCTGATTATAAGGCTTGAAAATCTTAGATTACTCCGTATTTTTATTTCCGTGGCTAAAAAATAGTATTATATCCGGAAAAGAACACGCACGATTTTTTTTACATTTCTCCACGTTTCAGGATCCCTAGATCACGAAAAACTGTTTCTCATTTTCATCGGTCTGACTGTCCGTCTGCTGACACGATAACTCTAGAACGATATGAAATTTTATCTAGTGTGAACAAGTTGGAACTGTGTATTTGCTAGGAAAATATCACCTTACCGTTTTTTTAAAAATCGACGTCGATTAAAATATTAAAAAATAAATTTTAGCAGTAGGTAAAAAAGTGCGGAGAGTTGAAATTATTAAAACAGAAGTAACGAATGCACATTTCTGGCTGGCTGCCTTATGACAACTCTATGGGTCTAATTAAAGATATTCTAATTTCCAATTACACTACAAGAACTTCTTAAAAATCAGTGACATAGGAAAATAATTTAAGCATATATAGTAAATAAGGTGTTTCCAGGGAGATCCAGTCGGGTTGGGAAAGGCCAATATTTTTTTGAATATTACTACATGAAGCCAAATTACTGACATTTGTTGCAACAGAAAAAAAAATTGTTAATTTGTACTTTAAGAACATACCAGCAGATTAATGATCCTTGCGGCTAGAAATTGATAGACACAATAGCTGTTTAATGTTTAGTCATCAAACTACACCCATAAAAAACTGCATTGCCAAGGCAATGATGAGTGTAATTATACGGCAGGTTAATTTATAATGTAGCACGTCCTCGCCACTTCCTGTAGCGTAATATCCTGGTAAAGGGTACCGTTGAATAAACAAATAATTTCAAACATCTTAAAAGGGCCACTTAAATAGTGAAGCCACTTCAAATGTACAAATTATACCCGTTATTATCTAACAGATATGAACCATCATATCCACTGAATATCAGTGTCATAAAAAGTTTTGAGTTAATGTTAGATTCCGACCTTAGTTTCTTATGCCCTACCTAAAATTGGCATTATCGGATAATTTCCGTTTCAGACGGAAACCGCGGAAATGATCCGTCGGATTCAACTGTAAACTAGCCGGAAGTTGATATTTTTAGAACATAAAAAATGCCTAGCAGGTAAATATTTTAATTTAAGCTATTACATTTAATTTTATATCAGTGTTAACTAAACTCTTTTAAGCTGATCTGTATATTAAGAAACCGACCGAGTGCACGTCGGACTTGCGCAATTAGTGTTTCGTATGGTGCTTTTAAAATAAAATAAAATCCTTACCTAGGCTAAGTTAATTAAGCCCCTGACATGTATATATCTTAAGATTCAATACGTATTTTCACGTTTTCTCCTAGTCAGTAATGTATAATAGTTATTTCGGATGGTTGTAGCTTCTACTTGATGGAAATTCATTATAAATATATAATAAAAGACTGTTTTTAGTCAACTTCCACTGGTTTATTTAAATTGTGATGACGCGTTTCGCTGTCGATGCAGCTGATATGTGGGGCTCTCCAACCTGAAGGGTTGGCATACCCTCTAAAACTCCTTGTGAGCTGGGAAGACCTTCTACTCCTTTTACATGACTGATCTTGTTATATGTTTAGATTGTCTTCAGATCTATATTTTACACTGTGTACACGTCATTCACTTGTGATAATTTTAGCTCAATCTACATTTTACCAGAATTTTTTCAAAATTATTTGATCAGTACTTTTCGAGGTACGGTAGAGGGATGATTTTTGGCCATTTTTCAAAAAATAATATAAAGAAAAGTGTGTGTAAGTATTACATCATATATATTTTTGAACTTGAACAAGCTTTCATTTGACACCCCACTTGATGGTAATTTTCTTTTTCACTTCCGATTTCACCCCAAAAATAAGCCTTTAAGTTAAAATTTAACTTTCATAACTACACGGTTCTGACTTAATTCCTATATTTGTGCCAAAATTCAACTTTCTATGTCAAATAGTTTCGGCGAAAATCGGGTGTGACAGACGGACACCGAAGTGATCCCATAAGTTTTCCGTGCGGATCACTAAAAATATTCTTAAATTATTCATCTTTTACAACATTTTTTCTATCACTTATAGAATTCCACACACTAATATAATTACAGACGTGCACAGTGTATGCTAGAAATTGCAAAATCAGCTGCTCTGTATAATGGCTACAAAGGTGTTGATCTCATACAGCTAGCAACCAATCGGCATGTTTAATTTAAGGTAACATCTATCTTCGTACTTTATGTTGAGAAGCATAAGGGACTTGTAGTTGTAAGTAAAACTGGTACTTCATTTGCGGCAACTCAGTTTCTTGAAGAGGTTATTTCTGATGTTTACCTTCTCTGAACTGATTTGACAATAATATATAAATGTAAGTATCCTAGTCAAAGTGACACTTAAGTATTTTGGGCGCTCTATGTGTTCTAGCTGGTGATCTTCTCAAACTATATAATTGGAATTACCATGTTTTAAAATATTGCGACATACTCGCAAAAACTTAATAGCGCCTCAACTTTACAGAACTGACAGTGTATAATTGCAATGGCTACAGACTAGTCGTTGGTGTAGATATGATAAGCAATCATTTATTTTTATTCTCATTTTGTGTATTAATTTTACATTCATTACGTAGAGAAAGTATTCTAGGACTTACATACATCTGCTTATGGTATTGTAAGACACTATTTTTCAAAAATCCCCAATTTTATATGGAAAAAAATATTTAGTTTAATGTTCATGTTCCATTTAACTGTTTACTGCATAAAAATATGATCTAAAATTTTTCTAAAAAAGTGTAATCTTGAAGTTATTGCTTTCTGTACGTCGAACTGAGAAATGCAACGTGTTAACTTTTTTGACAGATTTCAAATATATATATATATATATATATATATATATATATATATATATATATATATATATATATATATATATGTATACAGTGGCGTGCAAAAGTTTCCGGCCAGTGACATTTCGTACTCTTAATTTATTTAAAAAAAAGACTAATGATTTTTAATCAATATGAGATATAGGAAACAAAATAATATAATAAAAGAATATTATTTATGTTTGTGAATATATTTATTATTATTATTATTCTTATATTTATATGTGCAAAACTTTCCGGCCAAATAATATACATTGACGCAGTAGGACGTTCAAAGACGTATTTACGAATAATAGCGAGTTGAATGTTCACATTTAGTTCATAAAAGGTCGTGGGAGCATAAACATGGCTCGGCATATGCAAATCCAAATTCGTGAGAGACTAATAAAATTTTCAAAAGAAGGAATGTCTTCTCCTGAGATTGCTTCATTATTATCGATAGGTAAATCAACCGTGAACGATATTATTGTAAAATACCCTTGTGGATATGGTTTAAAAGATCGTCCGCGTAGTGGAAGACCAAGAAAAACGTCTAAAAAAGTAGATCGTATCATTAAACGCAAATCAACTGCGGATGTCAAGAAACCTGCTGCCGAAATTGCACGCGAGCTAAAGGATGAAAACCTAGCTAATGTTAGTCGTAGTATTGTGACTACATGAACTGGGACTTTTTGGCCGTATAGGTATTAAAAAACCATTAATTAGTAAAAAGAATAAGAAGCCCGATTACAATTTGCCAAAGATCACCTAAATTGAACAATCAAAGATTGGAAAAAAGTAGCTTTCTCAGACGAATCTAAATTTAATATTTTTGGAAGCGATGGTAGACAACATGTACCTATTGGTACGAGAAATGATGTTCGGTACCAAATTCCCACTGTAAAACACGGTGGAGGAAGTGTGATGGTTTGGGGAATTTTCTCTGCATAAGGAGTCGATCCATTGATCGAGATCAACGGAAATATGAACGCTGATATTTACAAGGACGTTTTAGAAAACAATTTGTTATCTTATGCTGAAGAAACATTGCCGCAGAATTGGAGATTTTCTGCTTCAAATGTGAGAGTTTTAAGCTGGCCATCTCAATCACCGGACTTGAACCCAATAGAACACTTATGGGAAACGCTAGATCGTCAAGTTCGAAAGCATACATATTCAAATAAAGCCGCATTATTCAAATCATTGAAGGAAGAATGGGATAAAATTTTACCTGCTTGTATTAATCGATTAATTAAATCAATGCCACATCGTCGTGCGGCTGTTATCGCTGCAAAGGGTATGGCTACAAAATATTAACATAAAAATATAATTTAAGTCTATTATAGAGCATATGGACTAATAATTTTTCAAATACTACAAAGTGGCCGGAAACTTTTGCACATATAAATATAAGAATAATAATAAATATATACACAAACATAAATAATATTCTTTTACTATATTATTTTGTTTCCTATATCTCATACTCACATCTCATAATGATTAAAAATCATTAGTCTTTTTTTTTAATAAATTAGAGTATAAAAATGTATATATATATATATATATATATATATATATATATATATATATATATATATATATATATATATATATATATATATATATATATATATATATATATATATATATATATATATATATATATATATATATATATATATATATATATATATATATATATATATATATATATTATATATATATATATAGATATATATAGATATATAGATATAGATAGATATATATATATATATATATATATATATATATATATATATATATATATATATATATATATATATATATATATATATATATATATATATATATATAAGTGCTTCCAAAGCTATTAGTAAGGGCCCCCCCCCCCCCCCCCCCCCCCCCCCCATTAAAAAACAAATAAAACCATCCAAAATACCTAGTTGATGATGAAAATATTAGAGATGCAACGGATGGTGATTTGGCCGGATACCGAATATTCGTTCAGCATCTTGGCCGAATAGCAGAATATTCGGCAGCCAGATATTCGGCGTGTTTAAATGATTAGAGATGCCAGTTATGTACGACATATTTGCGTCTACATTATGCTACCTGCGCTGCTTGGTATGATGTTATGCGGGCGGGTGAGGGAGGGCTCATTGGGATTAGTAGGGGGGATCACACACAATGCGCTCATTCATTGTTTGTTTATGGTTTACTAAGCCGCTTCGCTAATAATTAGAAACGAAAATGGCATCAGGTAATAAAAAGTCATTAATTTGGAAATTTGTGAGAGTGGTAATAAGTTCGCTATATATTTGTTGTGCAAGTGCAAGATATCTCGTGAAAGAAAAGGGAAAAAGGCCGGTACGTTATTCATGAAAAATCACGTAAAACATGCGGGGCAATATACTGAGCTTATTGCCATTCCTTCTACAAGTAAAACTGTTCACGTGAGTTCGAGTGCACTACGAATTCCTCAATTTTGGTGCAAAAGCAATTGACCTTGAAAGAACCTGCAAAAAGAAAATTACTGTGGGATGTAAATAATGCAAAATCAAAACGTTATCATTATTTGATTGCAAAGATGATCGTATTAGACAATGAACCAATGTCCATTGTGGAACGAGTTGGTTTTATTCGACTTCTTAAGAATGCGTTGCCCCATTACACCTTCAATTCATACTAAAATCGAAACAAATATTTCTAAAGCCACAGCTATTTAAATTACTTCAGATAGGTGGACTTGTTTACATAATAATGTGAGTGTCTTGAGTTTTACGGCCCATTGGCTGTCATCTGAATTTATACTCGAACACGCCATTTTGGTAATGAAATCATTTGAAGGATCACACGCAGGAGAAAAGATAACTAAAGAACTGAGTGCAATAGCAGTTCGCTGGAATATTCCCCAAGACAAAACACATTTTCTTGTACATGACAGTGGCGCCTGGTAAAAGGTGTAAAAGTCGTAGAGTATGATTCTGGAAAATGTTTCATTCATTCGCTTCAGCGAGTTATCAACTAATTTTTGCAGTCACGGTCTGAAATCACAGATATGATATATGCTGCCAGGCGAATCGTTACACAGTTTAATCACTTTGCTTTGACTTAAGAAAAACTTAGATGCATTCAAAAAGAACTCAATTTACCGGAGCATCAGTTAGTCCAAGATGTCACGTACACGCTGGAATTTTACTTATTACTTTGCTGGAACGATTGCTAGGACAGACACGGGCTATATCTGTGTATACCACCGATCACGACAGTTTGAATAATTTAATATCGTTACAGAGGGGACAATGTATCCAATTTTTAAAACCGTTCGAAGACATAATTAAAATAACCAGTTCAGGTCTTTCATATATCTTGCAAGTTATACCAAATGTTGCTACTTTACTTAAATATCTGGTAAAGAAAGAGACTGCTCTAAGGACTTCTAAATTATGGAACATATTTTAGAAGAATAACAAAAACACCTCGCTTAGAATATAGAAATAGAGAATCGATTTGATTTTAATGAAAATTATAATTATTTAATTGCAACTCTTCTAGATCTGAAATTTAAGATTAATTTCTTGGGTATAGTAGAGGCAGAGAGAGCTCGGCAGAAACTTCTTTTAGAAGCTCTGAAAATAGGCTATGATAATTATTCTTCTACTGTAGGGGATGCTGGGGGTCTTGATATCACCATTGAGACGCACGATTCTTTTTGGAAGTGTTTTAATGAAATTGTGAATGACAACGATAAACGTGAAGCTCCAGAAATAAGTCCCATTGCAAGCGAGTTAGAATATTACTTGGAAACTGTTCGAATTGGCCATTTTTATGCATGGTGGTCAGCTAATGTCAAACACCATCCAATTTTAACTAAGTTCGCTGAAATTTATCTCTAGTCGCCTTTCAGCAGTGTTTACAATGAAAGGCCTTTTTCTGAGGCGGGAATTATTAGAATAAGCGTAAACGTTTACTTCCACGAATGCGGACAAGCTCATTCTCATTCATTATAATTTGCCTTTAGTTAACTATACGTATTGAGTTCGAATTTAATTCATCTAACTGATAAGTAGATTGATTTCTGTAGCTTCTGAAGCTTTTTATTTTTTTTTTAAATGTAACATTTCTTATTAAAGCAATTTCATAATTAAAATGCCTCCTCTTATTTATTTATGTACAATGCCTAAACTATCCGGCATTTACGGAATACTAGGTAACTATCCGGCCGGATACTGAATATTCAAAAAGTTGGCCGGGTAGGCCGGATACCGGATAGTAATCGGATATCCGTTGCATCTTTATATGCTAATCATGAACTTAAAATTGGACCAAAGTAGAATTGTTTCATATGTAAGAGCCCTTAAGCTTAACATTTCCATTAAAAATATTCTAATTAAAAATTAACTAACTGCTAATGGTAAATAGCAAAGAAAAAAAATCTTATTGGTTAAAACCATAACAAATTTGTCCCATTTTAGATTCCTGGCGAAAAAACCAATAGTAGTAATATATATTTATAACAGATCTATTGGGGGGTTACATACACCTCCAATTTTCCAAAATTCGATTTTTTTTACGGATTTTTATTCTCTATACTTCTAAGAATTATTCAAAAAAATTTTTTTAAGTAAAATCCATTCCATTACAAAATTATAGCATTAAATGTGACCTGGCGTCGGATTGGGACCGCTAACTGTTTTCAGACCCTATCTGCAATATTACTCAGTCAATTTTTAATATTATTTAACTTTTTTTTTTAAATTGTAATAATTGCTTTTTCTACAAAATGTCGAGAGGTTTTTTTTAAATTTTTCTAATAGATAATTTTTTATAAATAATTAACCATAAATTTTTTGGTCGAAAATTGCATACTAAAGTTTGAAACACAGTAAATATTGTATTTTTGGAAAAAAAAAACCTTCGAATGGAGTTATCCTGCAGGTAAAGAGGCGCCACAGTTTTCATCAGTGGCCCATTTAACCCGATAAAAAATAATAATTATAACATTTAAAACATATTTTAAAAAAAAATCTTATAATTTAAAGGACAATGAAAACACATATAATCGCCATTCTTTTGTATTATTCACTTACTAACTATTAAAATTTTTTGTTTTAAAATATACATACTTATTGCAGCGCCCAGGTGTATGTAAACCCAAGAAATCTCAAACAAATATTGGCACAGTCAATTGAACGTATCCAGCAGACTTAAAACTGGCCATGTTACCCTGCTCATCTCAAAAAAATTAATTCCATAGAATCCGACTAACGCGAGTTACGTGGAACTTGAATCTTTTTTTTAATGTGGCAAATATAATAAGGATCTATGTCTAAAATTAATAAATAACTAATGTACACTAGCGCCGTTAAACGTTCTACTTGTACACACACTTTTCGACAATTTTTATATATAATATATATAAATTTATGTAAACGAAAACAATATTAAACTTTGAATTCTGGATATAACTATTGTATTATTTGTTAAAAATCCTATAATTTTAATTTTATGTTTTACCACTGGCCTACGTATTTGTTTTAAAATCCCTGATTGGGCTACAGCTAAAAGCGTGTAAACCTCTCTATATTCCTGTTAGGAAAGGTTGTTTTTCTTT